>VXBC01005823.1:60606-191932 GCA_013399945.1 Ploceus nigricollis
AGGTGGCACAGGCTCTCTCTCTCTCTCTCTCTGGGGGGGGAAACAAAAGACATCTCAGTGTTTCTCCACCCCTCCATCCTGCAGGGGCCGGCCCAGTTCCATTCCCTCACCCCCTTCTCCATCCAGGGCTCCGGCCTACCTCAGCCTAGGCCGCATGGCTTCCCCTCCCCTTCCCGGCCTGTGGCTGGGCAGGGGAGGTCTGAACTCTTCACTGACTGGAACAAAAGAGAGAGTTCCCCTGGGAGTTCTCTGCTTTTAACCTCCTGTGTTCTCAGAGGCATATCCATGACTTCAGTGGTCACACCAGGTGTCAATATTCAAATCTGACCACTGACTGGTTTGACTATAACTTCCTGAAAAAACTCACTTCCTTGTCAACCTACGACAATCCTCTACTTGAGTTCAGAATATGCCAGAATCAGAAATTTGCAGATTTAAAATCTCTAGATACTTTGTTTGTGTGAATTGTTCTTCATTAAAATCTATAGTCCAGCCTGAAGACAGAAATTCCTACATTTTTCCTCAACAGAAATTGCAATGAATACAGAAAGAGTGCTGTCAGCCCCAAAACCAACTGAGCAGAGTGTTGCCAGGAAAGAAACTGAGAAAACACTGACCTTGTAACACAGAATGTGTAACCTGTATTTAACCTAACTCGGTGACAACACAAATTGGCACAGTTTGGAAGCCAGAAGTGAAAGGATATGTGACATAAGAGTCAAGCGTCCATGACACATGGATGCTTCTATCAAGAATCTTTGCATAGTGCCTTTAAAAAGTGCCGTATGAGTATAGAAGGCAAAGAAGAAAACAAAAGAAAAAAAATGAACCAAAAGCATCAGGAATAAACAAAGGACCTGAGCAGCAGAGGGATGTGAGGAATCTCCCAAGGATCCAAACTACCATAAAGTTACAATTAATATCTCCTTAAATTTTCTTAAATGAAACTTGGTTGTTTTTTTTTAGTTTTTTTTTTTTTAGTGATAGAAGTTCAGCATATTATCTATTTTTTGCAGTAATGGTGTCATATCATGGATCTAACTGCCCTTGTCCTTTGAAGTCTCATGGTAAGACTAAATACACAGGTGCCTTCCCTGTGTACATTCTCCTGTCCCACCTCTTTAAGATCAGTTGCTGACCAAACTGATGCATTTTTTCAATCATTTGGTTTGATTGGCATGTGGTAGCAGCCTTTGGGGCATATAAATTACAGAAACACTGTGCAGAAATGTAAAAATTTTCTGCTTAGTCTAATAGTCCATTTTTCCATATGAGCTTTCTTTAAGTTTAAAAGCTTTTTAGAAAGATGATGCTTGTCATGGACTTTGGGACTACCTTGTTCCATCAGGAGAGTATTTTCTTTGCAAATGGGATATACTGGGGTATCAGAGGATTAGGAGTGGCAGGCTTTGCACAGCTGCTCCATACCACTTCTGGGTGAGCCTAATTTGGCTCTGAGATGTCCATAGTATAATGACAAGATTACTAATTTCAGGATGTGCCAAAGAGTTAGAAAGTGTTTATTATCTCCCAAAACAAGAGGTAAATAGTTGGCAAAAATGATTTGTTTTCTGCCACAATTTCAGTTTAGCCCTGACCTATGAGAAAATATAAAAAGATTTTAGGCTGCATGATTCAGGATGCTTGGACACAAAGATCCTCCAAGGTGAGCTTAGTTAGTGTAATTATAGTACATTAACTAACCTCCCTAAAATTAAGAGAGAGATTTTCCATTGCCTATTCATTTATTAAACAATTTGAAATACCAGAAACTTGGGTGAGACTTCATCTACGAGGTAGGTGAATCATGAGGGCTACAACAGGCTTCCTGCATTTCTTTAGTGCTTGGTGCTGTACAGACTTATGGTTTTGGTGGTTGGAAGGGACATTAAAGATCATCTTGTTCCAACACTCCTGCCATGGGCAGGGACACCAAAAAGGTGCACTTCCCATCAATCAAGTGTGATCATTAAAAATGCAGATTTGAGGACACCTCTGGAAATTCTACTTCTATCCTTGCTCTAAGCTCAGTTCCAAGGTAAGGTCAAGTTGCTAAAGAGCCTTAAAAAATTGTGTTGAAGATCACAAAGAATATTCCAAATATTCTTGAAAGCCTCTCTGGACAACCCTTGTCCGTGTTTTGACATCCTCCTCTGAGCACAGCTCCCCTGTAACCCCTCATTAGCTCAGAGTAAATGGCCATTAGATGCCCTTTGAGCCTTCTCTTCTTCAGCCTAAACATGTAATTCTTGCCAAATCCACTTGTAATTCCCAGGCACCTTGTTCTTTGTGTCTCTGGACGTGATCCTGGGGGACTGGGAATTTGCTCCATATTCTTTCCAGGGACTGAGACTGAACAGAAAAACTTTTGCTTCACCACATCCCCCTCACTGCCCTTCCAGAAGGTGGTTCCAGATGCAGACAGGGTTGAGGCTGAGCATATTTACACCCACACCAAGACAGTGCCTTTATTTGCGCCTATCTAATCACAACTTACTTGCAGGAACATCAGCCAGGATAGCTGAATTCTGCTTCTAAAACCCTTTGTCAATCAGGTCTGAAAGTTGTTATTTGGCATGTGCATCCATCAAGGAGTCTCGAGCACTCTGCCCAGTCCTCAGCTCAGAAGCTGGTCTCCTCCAGCTGCTGTCCTCAGATTTCTTTGCTTCTTGTTGGCTGTTCCTATTTGAATTCTGCATGGATTTCTTACACTCAAAACAGAAAATTCATGTCCATGGAAGACAGTTGCATTTAAAATTTAATGACAATACAGGCTAGACCAACTTGATAAGGCACAATGCTCAGCCAGAAAAGAGATCTGACCATCAAGCTGCTCACACAGGCACGTTTTTCTTTTTGCCTTCTGTTTTCTCAGGCTTGCCCCCATGATCCACCTTAAACCCTCCTTTTACACATCTTTGGTCCTTTTCCCAAACTCTTTTGCACTAAGTTTCACATCTTCCTACAAGTCACTCTAAACAAGTCTGCCACTGATCATTAACCACTTCCCTCTTATTTGTAAGTGGCAGGTCCAGGATGACACAACATTTGGGCCATGTCTCCAGCACCTGCAGATAAAAATTCTCTGTGGATTATTTATGTCCTGATATGATGTTTCTTTAGAAGATCCTAACTTAACCATCGAGCACTCTTTATGAATTAGTGACATTTTTGAAAGTCGAGGAGAAATGCTGTTTTAAATATAAACATAGTGTAATTGTACCTAAACAGAATAAGCATAATGACTCTCATTGTATTCCACGGTCATTTAAAGAAACGGTTGTCAGTAATATTTTGGTTATATACCTAACAAGTTCCCTCTGTGTCAGGGGGATACATGAGTTTCCATCTCAGCAGTATACTTTTAAAATGCAGATGGTTCCTTTTTTTAATTTTGTTTTGATTTCAAAAGCAACCTAGCTAAACAGTAATGTTTAAAAGAGAATGAAAACCAGTCCCAAAGGGCTAACGTGAATAATGTACCAATTATTTTCTGTGCTACAGTTATATTTTCTGCCTGGAGAGAATACAAAAAAATACTGCTGTGTTTAAAAAAAAAGTGAAAAAAAAAAAGCATTGTTGTACATAAGAAGTGTCACTGCAAGTATTAACCATTCCATTCCATTAGGAAGTGAATTGCAGAACAGTCACATTTCTAATTAGCGTTCTGCAGTTTCAAGATGAGTTCATCCAAATAATGGTATTTATAAACATTTTCATGGCCAAAAGCCTTCACCCATCATAAAAAATCTTTTTCATAAAAATTCCTATCTAAATCTCGTCAAATCATACATTAAATATATTGTCTTTCTTTGTCTTATATCTTCTGAAAAGCTTCAGAGTCAAGATGTTCTGGAAATCAGAAATCATTGCTCTCTTATTTAACCATATTTAAAAATTTTATTTTGATATAAGAAATGTTATTTTTATATTTTTCTCCATCCTGTTTCCTTTCCTTTTTATTTTTTCAGAGAACATAATATTTGGCTTAAGTGATATTGGAGGACTTGTATTCAATAATGTTTCAACACAACTCACTGAGAGCTCCACTACTTCTTTGTGTATCAGTTATTGTCTGCACTCCCCCTTTATTACCTGGATTAATATTTGCTTCTGTGGCACTGGCACTACAACAAATGCTTTTCATTTTTTGTTTGGAAAATACTTTTTTTAAAAATTTTTTTTAAATACAAGTGCTCTTCTGATACTATCTGCCATTATTAAAAGAATCTTACATTTTTCCCTCTGATGTGGTCAAATCAATTGCCTTAAAGTTGGCCTGATAAGGTGTTCTTTTCATATATATGTATACTTATTATAAACATGTGTGTGCATATATATATATATATATATAAAAATAGATTGATATCGGTATATCAGTCTCTTTGGGTAAGGAATTGAAACTGCCATCACTGTGTTAGGCAAATTGTAAATCTATGTTATTGTAAAAAATTATATACATGTTAATATTAGAAATTATAAATATATGCTCCTCTGACAGACATATTAAGGTGAGTGTTTAATTGTATCCCAAGGGTGCCACATCTAAGAGCTGCAGAATTTTAGACTGAAGATATTTCTAAAAATGAATGAGATCCTTCAGATCCTTCTCACTTTAATTAGGTTTGTGATGTTCAGTCTGTAATCCAGGAAGTCTTAAACTCATTATACATCAGCTACATGTTCCTTGGACTAAGGTATTTGAAGAGATAATTCAATCCTGAATAAGGTCAGAGAAACGAGTTGTGCTGCTTTTGCAGCAGTGGAAAGAGTTTGATCATTACCTGCTTTTGTTTGAAGCACAGGGAACCAGGGAATCATTAAATTTGGAGAGGACCTCACAAAAAAAGACTGGTTGTAGCTCCACACATGATTTGATCTTGCTTCTATTAAGCAGCATATTCTAAGGCCAGAAGAATGCAGAAGCATTTGAATAATTTTAAGCAGGCAAATTGTTCAGTGGATTCAAGCAGTTCTTTAAAAGTGATACTTGTATGGATTATTGGTGTGTTTCATGGTGGTAATACAAAGACTAAACTGGAAAGAGAGAAGCAAAATGACAAGGGGACCTGCTAAAGTAAATCTAGAAATATCAAGTTTAATTAGGGTCTCATGAACAGTTATAGCATCAGCAAAAATATATATTGAAATAAATAAAGGCATTTTATTTGCAGGAACCTGCCTTGCCATTTCTTTCAATTTTTTTTTTGCATGGAAAACTGCATTGTTAAAAAATTAAGATAAACACATCAAGAAATGTAATTCAAATATTTTCTAGAATTCTAGGGGAAAGTTTGTAGGAAATACTGGACAGTTAGCTGATTAGTTATTTCTGTTAGTGTCTCCATCTAATTGCCTAAAATCAATTAGTTCATTAAGAAAAATCAAAAAGTTCTTTACTGTTAATTTGATTTCAGAAAATGAAACTAGTAAGAAAAGTTTTCATACTCTGAATAAAGCACACATTGGAATCTGAGAAAAAGGTATTTTAAAATCAGTGTAAATTTGCCAGAAGTACAATCTAGATTGATGAGCTTTTTCCACTCTCTTTACTGATTAAATTCTTATGAAGAAATAGAGAGAACAATGATTATATGTTTTTCATTCTAGCAGTGGGATGACAAAATATGTCATAGCAGTCATTCAAAATATTGTTACACCTGTTTCAGTTTGTTTTGACTCGTCTAATAATGCAGGTGCTAATTGCTATGAATGCAAACTTTGAAAATTTCATATAAATTTCTCTGAATTTTCCACATTAAACACAGATCAAGACATTTTAAATAAAACCATCCTCAGATTAAAAAAAATGAGCTTATCCCTAAAAGTGGAGTGAAAACTCCTGGTGATTTTTATAGAGCAGTAATATCTTTAGGGACCACAGTAGAAGAGAACTCTCTACCCCAGGCTAAACAGCAAAAACTAGTTCACTTACTTCCATGCTTTTAGAATTACTCCTCTCTGGGCCTGACTTCTGATCTGACACCATTTAGCATTTAGTCTTAGTGTGCTCTGGGAGCCTTCTAGCATTCCTGGGACACAATCTGTGTGTGTGTGTGTGTGTGTGTGTGCACGCGCGTGTGTGTGTGTGCGTGTGCTTGCCTGCACTTATTTTTCCATACAAGGAGATGGCTATGCTGCAGTTTAATAGTGTTCCTTGAAAAGCATGAAGTTAATGTTGAATACTGCCTACCCTTGGAAGCCATACTGGTAATTCAGTGGTGATGTTGCCCTTTTATTAGTGCACAGAGCCTCTGATCTTGGTGTTTTAGGATACATAATGCACAAGGATCCATTTGGAAAAAACACGGGCTCTACTGAAACAACCTGACATCAGGGAAGCAGCTTCCTTGAGACAACATCAGGATCCAGCCAAGGACAAAACCAATGTGCATGAAGTGTGAACAATAAGGGAAATTTGAGCCCACAGTGAAATACACAGCAAGTTGATGCCCCCTTTGAAACTTGGTAATGTTTATGAAATGATCATGGAATCAAGGCAAGATCAAGCTGAAGTGCAGGGCTGCTGAACAATATGATGTGGGATCAGGTCACCCTTCACACTTGCAGGAAAATATTCCACCAGGAGCTCCCTCAGTCCCTGGTGCAAGCAACCAGGGATGAGAAGCTGTAAGGTTCAGTGCTTATGTTAGGGATGAATACTCATTTATTTCCACAGAACAACCTGGAGGAGGCAGAAGAGTGGAATGGAATCATAGAATAACCTGAGTTGCAATGGTCCCACAAGGATCATAGAGCCCAGCTCCTGGCTCTGCACAGGACACTCCAAGAGTCACACAGGATGTCAGAACATGATACAAGAAACAAGCATGCCTAATAGAATGAGCCCAGGAAATAATAATTTTATGCTTGACTGGATGCAACTGTTCTTCAGAACTCATCCAGGAAGGGGCAGCAATAATGGGTCAAGGTAAGAGAAGGCTGTTCTTTAGCAACTGCAGAATTCTCTTGGGCAGGAGAGGCACTTAAAATGAAGCAGCAGCTGCAAAATGGCTCAAGGACTGAGTGGCACAGTCTGTGAGCTAAATTATGGTTGACAAGAATAAGGGCCTGCACGGTCATCTAACTGTAGACTATGATCAACTCAATTCAGTTTTTTATCACACTGGCATATATTCATCAAGGATTGAAAACTATGACACCTATACAAGCATTTTGACAATAGCAGTCTGTGGGTATGTTGGGAAAAAAACCAAACCAAAAAAACCCAAACAAAAAAAGGCAACAACAAAAAAAACCAAACCAAAAAAAACCCAAAAAACCAACCAACCAAAAAAAAGATGACCTTTTTTTTTTACACTGAAGTTAGTAAAGACCTTATAGGTAAATTTTATTTTTAAATTCAAGGAAAAATAATTGAAATTTTCCAGGGAGAAATGAAAGGACCTTGCAGGATTTTCCATGAAAGATCATTTGCCCTGCCATTTGGGACTGCATCACTAAATCATCAGATTGGCTCCCTTTTCTCATCTGTGCAAAAAGTACAGTGATTTGAAGGACCAGTGTGCATGTACATAGGAATATAGATCTGCTTCTTGTACAGAATTAGGGCAACAACAGCCCTAGGCTTCTCAGGTTGACCAAAGCTGGTTAGGAAGCAGATGATTAATTGTGGCAGGTTTTGTGTACTTGTCTCTTCACATAAGGATGAGAGGGTAGGTAAATTTTCTGCCACTTTCTGATATTTATGCTGCATTCCAGCAGGGATTCACGTAATTCCAAAGCTTTATTCCTTACCAGTGAGACATGAAAAGAGAAATGACCCCTACCTGGACTAACCCCTTCTAAATGTCAGGAGAGACAAATCAGTGACTGTGGTTTTAGTGGTGCCAGAGTTTGAGCCAGCTCAGCTATGCCTGTCTGCAGGCCTGTGCTTTGAGCCAGAAGCTACTACAGAAGAAAGGAACTACAGCTGGAACAAGGCTTTTTTCTGACCAGAAGATGAAGATGGGCTTCAACTAATTTCATTTTAAGTAAGGCATTTACAGCTAAGCTTATCATACTTGTTCCTTATTCTCTTCAGCAGAGATATTAAGTTTCTCAGTGAGTGATTTCTCTGTCCTGTTTTAATGAACTACTTTTGTTGAAGCTGTATTGCACCAAGAAGGAAATGCTTCTCTCCACTGACTGTAAAAGGAGCTGAGATATTTAGTCTGGCTGTGAACATTGTGCAAGACTAACCAAACCCTAAGTCCTCAATTCATTTTTCTGCAGTAACAGCCAATAATAAGTTGTTACTATCCAGCCACAAACACACCCTAAAACCAGGTTGCAGAATTCAATATAGAGTGCTCTGGAAATGAGAATTATGAAGTTGACCTGAGAAAGAACAGGCAAAGGAAATGGATATATGAAAGGGGTAGTCTGCATCCTAAGTTATATCCCAGCTGACAGGTCAGTGCAAAGGGAAGAGTGTCATACTGGGTGCTTACACAAGTACAGTTTAGAGAGTAGTTGGAGTCATTAGTTAATGAAGACCCTATACAAGCTGCTGTTCACAATTTAGTAATGTTCCTGGGAACATCCCTCCTGTGACAGGATTGGTACAAGGCAATAAATATTGTTGCATTGTGTCTGCCTTCTGCTGGGTCTCAGTGTCAGATAAATCTCCTACTTTGGAGCCAGTCTGGGACACAGTGACTTTTTATTTGGTTTTGACTGCTTCTATAACTTTGTCACATTTTTACTTTTGGAAATGTACATTGCTCATGTCTTTGCCTTTGTGATATTTGTGTACTCCGAACCTGAAATCATTAGGGCTTCCTTGGTACATTTTGCTTTAGTGAAGCCATTTTGGTTCCCTGTTTCTCCCCCCCTCAAAATTGTAACTGTTAATTTAGTCTTTCTGGGATATAGGGACTGACCAAGCAAAGTGAGCACCTTTACCATGACACTGTTGAGATCGAGCCAGTTACAAAAGATATGAGGGATTTAAATGAATCTTGATGAATTTTGAGAGTAACTTAAATATTTGTTACTCCTTCCAGAAAAAAACAGAAAGGAGAATGTGTGTGTCAGAAGGCAGAAATGAGAAAAAAACCCCTCACACATTAAAGCTTTGAAATCTGTCAAGCATTGAGTAAGGATTTCAATTTAGCAACACCCTTCATTTGTTTAGCTGGTGAGTAATTTTGTAAGGAAAAATAATAAAAGATGAGTTGTTAAAATTATTCCACATAGTAATATTTACTTTTTCTGGGAAGAAGCAGCCTTCTCAATAACCCATTCCTTTTACATATTGGAACTAATTTCCCCATTTTCCCTCTCCCCCAGTGTATTTGATGGCAGTACAGAGCACATAAAGCACCTTATTTATTAGTTATGAATTAGCCGAGAATGTCTGAAGGGTTTGATACCATTGTTATTAAAGTCTAATGCTATTTTGCTGAAGACAAAACAGGAATAACTTATGAAAGTGGGGAATGAGAGGAACAGGGGAGTAGCAATTGTTCTTCCTGCTGATGATACTTGCTTGTAAACCTCACTGATAAGAATAAATAGACATGCACACTGTTTTATTATGTACTATAGAAACTAATAAACTCTTGCTGCTATCAGGATGTTTAAAAAGCTTTTAGCTGGGCTAGTGGCTTTGTGTTTTGTGGCTTTTTTAAACATACCACTTTCTTTCCATTTTTTTCTGATCATGGGTTTACAGCAGAATAGTAAATGAAACAGTCATCTTTGTAAAAAGAAATGTAAGAAGCAACTAGAAAAAAACAGAGGAAAAAAATCATTAAAGGAGAGAATCAGACACGTTCAGGGTTTTCCCACTGCTGGCAGTATTCAGAATTTACCCAGAAGTAACAGAAAGACCATTTACAGTGACCAGTGACAGATGATGTGGTTAAAGACTCACCTCCACAGGCACAGAGGAGTCCAGAGACATAGAGGGAGGCTGGGGAGCCCCAGCCTTAGACATGAGTCCCAGTTTCTTCCAGGACTGCTCCAAGCCTCACCCAGTGGGACAGTGGTCAGTTATCCATGTGACCTCACAGACAAAGGGAGTCAGTGCCTGGGATATGGGATCCCTGGTGTGCAATAGAAGGGCACTGATATGGAGATGGTCTGGCTTCAAGAGAGGCTCAGCCTTTGAGCTGGCTAATCAAGGGACCAGGACATTCCAGCCAGTGACTGAGGTGTCCAAAAGGTTTAGAGATCAACTAAGAGACCCTTCTGCTTGTGTGTGTCTCTGTGTGAGAGGGTTCTGGGTCCAAGAGCCAGCCTCTGAGTAGAATGTGTGTCTAAGGGGGACAACAGAGACCCACACTGTGCATGGTGTGAGCAAGTGGGTGTGTGAACCATTAACTGGAGTGAGAATCTTACTGTTTAAATGGATTAATGGTTGGAATTGTTGTTCTTGGAGCTCTTTTCAAGCCTAAACGGTTCTCTGATTCTGTGATCCTATGTCCAAGTGTTGGCAGCTTTGAGGTCTCAAGATGCAGGGCCACCAATTGGGCAGGACTGAGCACCTGAGATCCATTACTGTAGGCAATACATATATATGTATACATTTTTTTTCTTAGTTTTTTTTTTTTTATACAGGGATCAAGTTGAACACTCTTGCTTTACAACTGCAAGGACACATACCTGGTTGTGGCAAGTATCCAGAGAGCAATTTTGTCTATTGCAATAATTCATAGAGTTTCAGGATTGTAAGAGTCTCAGATGCACCAAGAGGCAAGATGCCACCCTAAGCAGCAACAACTCTTCTGCTTTGCAATTGTTTTCTGCCTCCATAGAAATTCTAACCCAAGCTGTGGAGTAATGTGCCTGATAGGGAGGTGAATTGCCACTGAATTTCTTCTGTGTATGAGCTGACAGTTTTTCCTAAAGTCTGATTCCTACAAAACAAGGCTATTAATAATTAAGGGGTGAGTAAAAGCTCATGTCACTCCTCCGCTATTTGGTATTGGCATTTGATGACAGCCACATTTCTAAATGTGATTTAGATGCTGGACTTTCCATAAAACAAAATAAAGTATGTCTGTGTGGCTGAATTTGAGCAGTCATCTACTTTCGACTGTTCCTGATCATTCCCCATGAAATATTTACTCCTGAGACAGCCTTCCCATCTATTCCCACATTTTTAATTTCATATGGGTGACAGGTGTCAAGTTTAATTCCCCATGATTACTTTCTTTTTTGTTTCCTATTATTCTCTTTATTTATAGCTAATTATCTATAAATAATTATTTTGTTAGCTGATTGATTCTAGGTTTTGGCATGCAAAATCTGGCCTACCACAGCCACTCCAGATTCCTGGAGTTTCCCCAGTAGAATCTATAAAGATGTTCAAGGTATATCAGTAGGAGACTATTTGGACTGTTTCTCTAACAGAATTTGCTTTTTCAGCATCCCTATGTAAGAATTCACTTAGGCTTCTGCTTTCCAATGTCAGACACTGATGCTTGTTAATCAAGTGCTAGGAGTAAGAAAAAGCTCAACACATGGCATCTGTGATTTACTTGTGACTGATGCTGAGACATGAAAGAATAACTAGAGGCACAGAGAGTGAGGAATGCAATTCGTCCTTTCTGGAATCAAGGACAAGACATGAAGCTTCATTTCTAATGCAAAATATGAGAGCAATCCTAGGAACCCACATTGCTTTTCTCCCAGAGGACTACCCAGGAAGATGTTCTTTCTCACTTTTTCTCTCCATTCTCTGACCTGATTAATCCCAAGTACTTTTCCTTAAAGTCAAGCAAATTCAACATGAATTTAACCTTTTCCTTGACCTTAATGGGCTCCTTATTGGAGAACATGTTACAATGAGGAAAAACTGTGTTTGAAATTATTCAGGCACAAGGGTTTGTTTTAGGTGTAACCTCTAAAAAGAAGTTTTTCTGCTTGCTCTTCAAAATAAACAGCAAATGCTGATGTATTTTCTCAGCAGCTGAACAAGCCTTTCTTTACACTTTTCTGATCAAACTGCTTAGAGATGATGTATCCTGATTCCAGAACCTGTTTTAGCTCAGGTGGTAAACACTGGGTTTTTGAGCATTGGAATGGGCTGCCCAGGGAGGTGGTGGAGTCGCAACCCCTGGAGTTGTTCTAGAAAGGACTGGGTGTGGCACTTAGTGCCATGTTCTTGCTGATAAGGTGGTGATCAGTCAAAGGTTGGACTCAAGGATCTCAGATGTTTTCCCCAACCTAATTGATTGATTCTGTGATTCTGGTACAATCTCAGATATCTCTGAGATGGAGATTTTGACCTGCCCATTATTAAAGCTGTACAGACAGAGGGAACCTACCTGCAGCAAATCTGGGGTTGGCATCAAGATGAGAGGAGTTGTCACTGACCTGAGGGGCAGGGCCACTGTTCAGAGGCTCTCAACAAGCTTGAGAGATGAGCTGACAGAAAACTCACGGAAGTCAGCAGCACCAATTGCAGGAACTTGCTCTCGGGACAAAGGGAAGTGTCTGAATTTAACAGCTCCCAGAAGAAGAGACATGATAGCAAACTGGATATGCATATTTAGAGAAAGAAGCTCTTAATGTGAGTGGGGTTTGGAGCAAAATGGGTATCAGGAGATGTTGAATTGGTTTAGGCTGGAAAAGCTTCCTCTAAAGGCATTTAACTGTTCTCTGCAACCACTAATTGAGCCAGACTTTGCTCAAAACTATACAATTAAAGGACAACAGGTAAGAGTCTAAGACATAAAAGGGGAATTTCCAAGAGACTCAAGTAAAAAATCCTTTGCAAGGGGAGCAGTTATTGATAGAACAGGCTCTTCAGGAGGGTTGTGGAGACTCTTCTTGAAGCTATTCAAAATCCAACATTTCACAGACCTGAACAACATGATCTAGCTTTAAATATATACAAGCATAGAGGAAGTGGAACCTTTAGAGGGTTTTCATTACTCTTTTTTCTTTCCTATTTCTGTATATATATCTGTGGCAAGCACATATTTCTCTCTCTCAGGATTTTATTATAGAGAGAGACAGAAGAGAAGAAAGAGAAAACAATTTCTATTTCTGTCCCTTGTTTCTCCCATGTGGAATGCATTGGAGAATTTTTTACCTGAGGTGATTGGTTCATTGGATACTAGTGAGGATTGTTTAGCTCTGATAGCCAATCGAATCCACCTGTGTCTGGACTCTCTCGGGGAGAGAGTCATGAGTGAAGTTAGAGTAGTAGTTAGATATGGTAGTTAGAAATGTAGGATGTAGTTTTAGTATCTCTCTTTAAATAGTATATTAATGTATTATAATACAGATATAATAAAGGAATCATTCAGCTTTCTGAATTAGAGTCAGACACATAATTTCTTCCCATCCTGGGTTCAACTGCATTTTCTCCACAATATATATACACAAAACTTTCTGTAGAAATCTGAATTTCTTTGGAGTCCAGATAAAAGTTAAGTAGCAGCCTTGTGGATCATAATGCTGTTATTTTACCAATGCAGTCGTACCTTAAATCCAGATCCTATAACTCTCAGGTCACTTTTCCACCTACCCTGGTTCTAAAAATTGCATATCACATCAGCAAACTCACTGAGGAGCAACCTAAATAAATGAATACCAATATGCTTCTACATATTGTGCTTTGTGGGCTTGCTCTCTTGTAGAGCAGGAGTGAATGTCATCTTCATTGTATCAGAAGCTAAATAAGCAGTTTAGAATCTCAGACTTTTGCCTTTTCCTTTCTCCCTCAAAAGAAACTTGGTGTGATAAAAATTCAGTGTTCTTTTAACAACAAGGAAAAATTTAGCAGCAATAAAAACTGAGGGTTTATATTGGGTCTTGACAGGTACGTGAAGAAGAAGAAAGTTTTGAAACAATTTTCAAGGATAATTCAGTTCCAGAATTTGATTTGGGATCGCAATCTGTTGTCTGAGGTTAGCATTTATTCCTTAAGGTTTTTCAATTTACTGCTGAAGTAAATGCTTGGACATGGTACAACTGTCACAGTACCTAAACTTTAATGTCCATGTTGTTAACTATGACACCCATGCCCAAAGGGCTTGAACCTGTAAGTTCTTGCTCAAAAAGGACATAAGGTGGGTGGGGAAATGGTACATGAATACAAGTAAGATCAAACACTATCACTATCACTGCACAGACTGGAAGTGAAATGCCAGTCTTCCACAAAAATGCCTTCTTATTTTCAAGAATGTGAAGGAAGAAAGGATTGTTGTTCACCAAAAAAATGTGGGATCTGACAAATTAGTGTGCCACATCCATAGCCAGTTTATGCTGATTTATACTCAGGATTCTGGACGGGGTGCTGAAATGTAAAACTCAGCTTGGTAATGAGACATTTACTCATGTGGTCCTGTTAACCTTGTTAACAGGAATCAATCGGTAGCTGCACAACCCAGATTGCTTCCCAAACTCTGTCCTGCACTTTTACCTCATGCTTTCACATCACAACTGGCATCTGCCCAGAATTAAGGATCAGCTTGCTAAATCCATGGTGTATGCTTTTGTGCACATGCCAAAAAACCCCTTCTTTATCTTCTGGATTGATCAGGACATTCAGAACTTCATCTGTTGAAGACAAACAAAGCAAAAAAATGCAAATGTTACCTGGTTGCTGTAGCAGGGAGCACTTTAAGGATTTAGAAAATTCAGTTCTGTTTTTTAAAAAATTTTGCAATTTTTTATTTTGTTCATTGCATAGTGGATGTTTCAGGGGTTAGAGGTGTTGTTCCCTTTATGTTTTCAGTGAATTTCATAAAAAGTTGAGCTGGCCCACAGGTGACTTTGGCACATGCTCTTTAAGTTGTTTATTTGAGCTCTTGTCATCAATTATATTTGACTCTAACTTCAAGCAAGCCTTTCAATGACTTAGTGATCTATAACAAGGCATGCATACAGCTCTTCCTGGCAGGGGCAGTTTTTCAGACTCATGACCTTTAAGTTAGTGACCACAGGAATACTGTATATCAATTATATCAATATACATGTATATCAATTATATCAATAAAAAAGATGTTTCCAGGGACCTCCTAGGGAACTCTACTTTTTTCCATGAGAAAGTCTGAGCCCCTCACTTAAGCACTTGTCTTGCTGTAGGCACTTAATTATATACATTATAATTCTACTCCAAGTGATAAAAAGATTCCAAGGTGAGGTTGCACAAGAAAGAAATCACAAAAGAAATCTTGGAATAATTTTAAAAATCCTTATGTCAAGAAGAAGAGATGAATCTTGAGACTGGATGTGAACACAATTGATTAGCCATGGGAAGCATGCTGTTTAATAGTACTGTAACTGTTTTATGGAATTTGATGGTTTGCCTCAGAACTCATTGAAACAGAAGCCTAAGAAAATAAAATTTTCTAGGATTATGCAGTAACCTGAGGCCCTTCCAGATCAAACTCCCCAAAGTGAATTAGCAACAATATTTTTCAGAGCATTTTTTTATACAGGAAGATGTATTATTTCAGCCTGGTACTTCAGTGGGTTGGAGGAAATAGCCAAAGGCTCTCATTTGATTGTGATATGTCAATAGAAATTCCAGTTTTTTCACCTCTCTGTTGAAGAAGCTTTCTTAGTGGTGATAGAAAATCAATATCCTTCCTGGAAGGCAGGATTTAATTTCACAACTTTGAAAACAAAACAAAACAAAAAGCATATTTATGAGGGAAGAAGATCTTCACAATCAGACATTGTGGGTGACTTTCCATGGTTGGACTTCCTACAACTTTAGAACACATTCTAGGCTAGAGATATATCTGTCTTTTCTCACATCTGGAGTGTTTTCTCGTGCTACTCTGCTGCTTCCTTCCATCTGGGAAACACCAGTGGAGTACAAAGGCATGGATCAATATATGGAGGAGAGAAAATGTAAGGAAAAAGGGATTACAAGGGAAAGGGAAGAAAGGAAGGGAAGGAAGGGAAGGAAGGCAGGAAGGCAGGAAGGCAGGAAGGCAGGAAGGAAGGAAGGAAGGAAGGAAGGAAGGAAGGAAGGAAGGAAGCCTTGCCTGTTTCTTAGTTGAGTTTCTTCCCTTCTTTTTCAAATGTGGGGAAGGAGACTGGGCCAGTGACCTCAGTCTAGTTCATGGGTCCGTGCTGCAGTCAATCCCCATCACTCAGGGCATGCCCCTGAACACAAAAGGTAAAAAGAGATGAGGCAGTTTGGGAAAATTTGGAACATTTTCCACTTTTAGCAGTACCACAAAGAGAAATGACAAAGCCTTTATCCTCCTGTGTCCTTTCAGGAGGGTGGCTGAAACAAATCCCCAAGAGCAAGTACAGAGTTGCTTTTGAAAAGAAACAACCTTCTTTCTGTTCTTACTATCACAACATTTTTTTTAAAAGCAATACCAAGCCTAAAAAGAAATTTGTCTTTCCACTCAATGCATTAGTTTTGACTTCTTGATATTTTCATTTTCTTTTTATAGTCTACAGCCTTGCATGCACTTAAAAGGACATTTCTTCAATGATTCAAAGACAAAACCTTCCCTTTTGGGTCTGATTGAAATTTGGGTTTCTCATTCCTCTTGAAGAGTTTGTGTAAGTTCCTCAAGAATATTTAGCAAGGATCTTTATGTCTTTGGGATGTAGGGGCGATATCTTCAGCAGCAATTCTTTGATTTGCAAAACACCCTCATTTTATATCCCATACCTTCTTGAGGCATAGAAAGAGTGAGTTGAGGAATGTGACTTTTTTTTTTCCTATGTAAACCTTAATGTCTGCTGTGTAGAAATACCTAGGACAATTATGTTGCTATTTCACCAGCAGCAAAAAAACCACAATTTGTATGAGCTGGTGATGTACTCCAGAGGCAGGGAAAATGAAAATGAGTCCCTTATCTAGATAACATTACCTTCAGGATAGTAAGAAAAAGGCACATATAGAGATTGCCCATAGTCAGTAAGGGAGCTGGAAGAAAGCAAGACAAGTAGGTTCAGTCCTGACAGTCTTCTGTTTCTCAAATGAAGGTTTTGAAAACTGGGTTATGCAGTACTTTGGGACTGCTTTTTCTCTTTCAGTGGATTCCTTTTCGTTAGAGCTTAAGAACATCTTTTTGGGAATATTGTATTCCCACATAATGCTTTAGATTGTTCCAAAAAAGAGAAAATTTAAAAAACTTGTTTCAGTAACACTTATGAAATGAGCTCTCCCTGTGAGGGTGAATCCATTTTTAATCACTACTCAATAGTAACTAAATTCTATTTGATATTACCATAAAGCCATAATACTGTGCATTTTCTTACTACCACTGCCAATCCTGCCACTAACCCCTGTAATTCAGAGTGTTCACCTCAGTAGTAAAATGTTTTTGTCACCATTCTTTTTCCTTTTTGACAACAAATTAGTCTCTAACAGGTATTCTTCAAAATTTGGGATCCTACCCACTGCTGATAGAGACCACGGTCAATTTTTCTGGGTGACGGTCATAAATTAGTCATTTATGAATGACAGGCTTAAGATTCTTGTCTTCTGAATTTGAAAACAAAGTACAAAGACTCTAGACCTTACAACACTGTGGTATAAGTTCCAATAGGTCACCTGGCTTGTTATTTGAAGCTGTTGCTGTTATCACTGTACTCAGAAAATGTTTTATGTTTGGCTGACTCATGATTTTCAAAATAGCATCCCTGATGTTGAGTTTTTGATGTTGAATAAACCTTTTAAGAACCATTGATTTGCAGGGGAGAAACCCTTATTCTTCATTCTTTAAGGCTGCATGACCCTCACAGAGTTTTCCTCAGACATCTGATTTTTCATTAGGCTCTATAAACCAGGTTAGACTAGTCAACTTTTGTTCTTATCTTTATTACACCTTTTTTGAGTTATCCAGTAATTTTACATTTACTTCAGATCTTGAATTTTGCTGTTGAATAACTTACTACCCAATTTTTGATCTTTACACAGTCATGCTAACATGAAATTCAGGATGACCTGGATGTTGGCTTACTAAAATGTCAGATGGATATTCTTAGTCTTTTTAATAGACACATTGTGATTTTTATGATGGTATTGTCAGTTAAAATACCATGTTGGGTTAAGTGAAATGTCTATGCGTATTAGATTGAAGAACATACCTTTACCAGTAAGGCTTGCTGCCAGGGCTGGACTTGGGGCAAGGAAGGAGAAATAATTTCTTTGCTTGTATTTGTGTTTTATGGTAAGGATAAAATATCTGAGAATCTTGAAAACTAGCATATGCTGCTCCTTGATTGCAAACTTTCAGTTTCACCAGCATCTCTTGATAAATTTTTCTATAGAACTCTCAATTATCATTGAAGTTCTTCATTATAAATGCATCTTACCTCTCAGCTATACTCCCAAGATAACTTCTTTGGTTTAAGTTATCCCTTTCATAATTTTGGACCTTCTTCTGTTCTGAACACATTTTAAATATGAGTTCTTGATCACTAAATCCTAGTTAGTTATCAGCTTCCATTCTAGTGGATTCATCTTCATCAATGATAGTGGTAAAAAAGTGAGAAATAATAATTAAGATTATTTTAGTGACACAGAGGAGGAAAGATGAGATAAAGTGACTCACTCAAGACTATTCAGAAACTGTTTGTCAAAGACAGAATAGCACAGACACTCTCAATTCCAAATTAGTGCCTTCAACACAAGACCATCCTGTCAAACATGCTGCTGACCCTACATGTCTGAGGCTCCCATCTGTTTTCATGCATAAACAGATGGTAAATTGAACTTTTTCATGTGAAAATTTAGTCCCCAGGTACTATAGTTTCAAAAATTATATTAAAAAAACTCATAGCAATTGGAAGAAGATGTCAGGGTATAACAAACTCTCACATTGTAAATCCCATTATGAGATGCAATTTTTTTTATGAGTGACTTGTTCTATTATGCCAAAACAGTACAGGAAATTTTATTTACTGATTGCAAAGACAGAGCAAACATTTAGCTATTCACTAATATTTTATTTAATACAAATTCATGAAAGGTCTGACTGCAGTTAAATGAGGTGTAAATGATAATATGCACAGTGATTTAGTTGGTGCTAATATATTAGTAAACAGATATTTGTCTAAACATCATTAATGTTTGAAGTGTTGCTTAGGGAGTGTATGACATCTTCTTTTTGCAGGTTAAAATATCCAGTATATTTTGGTATTTTTGTCAGTCAGCAAGAAGGATGAGGATTTAATGGGAGTCTTGTGGAACACATGAAATTGAAGGAATTAGTTTTCTTGAACAAACACTGACAGACATGGTGGACCTTGTGCTAAGGCTTGAGATCCTCACAGATCAACCTGAGTGACCACAGGATAACACTAGACATAAAAACAAAAGGGGACATATTGGAAGGCTCTAGACACATATAGCCAGGTATGTTCTTGTAAAAACATTTGATAAAAACGTTTCTGTCCAAACAAATGTGTAGTTTTGTTTTCATATTAGATTTACTGAGCTACATTAAGGAGGGGTGGTGAACCTCTCCATGGGTGGGATCTCTGCTGCTCACTGGGGCTGTTCACTGGGGTTCTCCATGAGAGTGGAGCTCCCAAAAGCTGAAGGAACAACAGATTTATTCACTATCTATATTTCTTTGCCTAATTCTTATTATATTGTCAGTACTGTTGTTATTACAGCCGTTTTATTGCAATACTGGATGCTTTGGGTCCTTTCATTGGGATCTGGAGCCCTGCATCCTTCCTGGAACAGAGCACCAGGCTGAGGGGAGCCAGTAATTTTGCACAATATCTATAAATTGAAATTCACATTTTACCTGCTTTGCTTTTTTGTAAGAAAAGCGTAAGTGTGTTGCAGAAATGGAGCATGTTTGGATCTGTGTTTGATGTCTTGCTGAATGGTAACATCTTAATTCACCAGGAAGAGCTGCAGGCTCACTGTGTTTCAGTTCTTTGCTCTGCAATACCACGTACACTCAAGTGCATTATTTCTGTTACGAGCTGTGTTTCCTAGCAGATCTCCACTGCACAATGGAAAGAGACCGCAGTGTGAGGAACAGCTGTAGTGGAAACATTCCAGTTATCCTGTTGGCCATCAAATTAGAATTTTGAAACACCAGATGATGCAGTACATGATCTTACAAAATGTGGGAAAAATCACTTTAGCTTGGACAGATGTATTTTATGTAGTGACTAAATTAGTCAGTTCTAGGACAGTTTTAGCTTGTGGCAAGCCACAAGCATCAGCAAGAGTTGTAAGTCTAGAAAAGCATATAACTTTCACTTTTATGAAAGGGAAAATGATGCTGTTGTTTATAAAGTCTCAAGTCTAGTGTGACTAATTTAGCATTTAACTTATGCATGGATAAACCTCAGACATAGTGTTCTAAATATGTGTGGTGGAGAGAGAAGGGAGAGTGGTGTTAAGGATGGAAGAAACTGGTGGGAAATGAACCACTACCTCTGGATGAAATATTTTCATCCCATAACTAGTCTGTGGAGAGCAATACAGTGTCTCTGACAACCTGCTCAGGACCATCTAGTTTGACTAAATTAGCTCCCTGGACTAAAAAGGCCTGTGACTATAGCTGAAGGTTTACCAGCCTGCAGATGATTTAAGCAAACTGTGTTGAACTCAAGACCGTCACAGTGCGAATTGCACTATCAGCAGGTCAATATAGATAAATAGCTTTAAAATAACAGAGGAAGTAAAAAGTAGCATGGTGGGGAAAAATAAAGAAAAAAAAATAAAAAGAAAGAAAGAAAAGAAGCAGAATAACAAAAAATACTTCACAAAAATATATGTATCAATAAACAAAAAAATATTTTTTGAACCCTCAGGCATGTAGGGAGCTGTAGTCTGTGTCATTTTATTTACTGTAGACATTGCAGAAATGTACAGTAATTTAAATATATATACATATATATATACATATATATATGCATATATTGTGGGCATTTTTGGCTGCATTTTGTCATCAGTAAAAAATGTCAATATAAAATATTTGACTATAAGTTCTATGTAGGGAACTCACCAGGGTTCCAGTTAATGGACTAGTTTGCATTGAAAAATCACTATATAAAATCCCATTAAGGGCCATCCCAATAACTGGGCTTGATATTTATATCCACACTTACTTTTGCTTTTTGTTAGAATACAGTAATACTTGTTAATTAAAATGAAAGAAATCATAGAATACAATTAAGTGCATGAAAATGAAAATGAAAAGAAATATATACTTCTGCTTAGCAAAACAGCTCCCATAACGAGAACTCCTGTCCTGGATCTGAATATACAATTAAGGACCTCTGTTCTTCCATCTTCAGAAAGTTCTCTAAATTCTGTTTTATGTACAGAGATAGCAGGTGCTTCTACCTTCTCTTTATATTTCATTCTCTAACTTCTGTAGAAAACCTCTCTAGTGCTCAGTATGTTATAATTCTTGGAAAGTGCTTAAAGATGACCTCCTGATTCAAGTTCCTCTGCAAACACAGACAAATATTTAGATTGTGGTTCCCTATCTTGGCATGAAAATCCTCTGACCTGTCAAGATAAGCATCCTTGGCCACATGACACAGCTCAGACAAAGACACAGGCCAGGGACAGACACACCTATGTGCTCACAACTGTGTTGTGTGATACAGAAGGGCACATCAGTCCAGTGCTTTTAGCCTCTACAGCCTCTCTGCCCACATCATCCAGTGTTGCTGTTCCCTAAATTGCATTAAGATCCAGTGAGCTGAAGTTTTTTGCATAGAAACTGCTTCCATATAGAAAATAACTAGGAAAGCATATGAGAATTCAGAGCATCTCAGAGCAGAGCATTTGTGGGCTTGTCTCTCTCCTAAGCCTTCTGGAAGTTCTTCAAACAGATTGGAGTTTGTTCAGTCCTGTGCTCCTGTAAATCTTCTGATTGTAGAAACTCCACTCAGATCCTGGGCATCCCCACTACAAAATGCAACACCTACAATTTCTGATGTTATTTCAAAATTGATCTGAAAAAACTGGGATCATGCTTAACAGTTCCTGAGAGTCAGAAATTATCTGCACTGTGTAGTTGACCAACCTTGTTGATTCAAAGCCTGAGTACGCAGTGCAATTTCCAAAAGCAGGATATCTCCTGGGTCTGTCTGTGCAGCCAAGCCTCCTGTTTAACCTGACAGGACGTTCCCCTCTTCTGCCCCCTATGGCTGGTCAAAGAGGAGATCAGCTCATCTTTTTGTCTTAGAAAAGCCAAGAAAAGGCAAAGACAAAAAGGAAAATGCTAATATAATGCAGTTGCATACTGTGGATAGGGGTGTTTATGTTATCTGAGCAGTCACCTCAAGAAAAAAGATTGAGGTATTTAACGAGGCTGTATTTAAAAGAAACAATCCCAAACCTAAAAATACGCAGTTATTCATCTTAGTTGACTTTAAGCAAATAATTTGGGCTGCTGGACATGGTTTCCCATGATTTGATAAAATATATTGAATGAACACAATCTCTGTAAGTAATTCCTTTCTTTTTTCCTGAGTTTGTGTTAATATTTTTCCCACTGCACTGAATTTATCTAAGACAGCTGTACCTTTAAATATGTAATTACTTTCCTTTGCCTACTGCTACAGACCTTTCCTTGGGGGAAAGGTATCATAAGAACAGTTATCCGCATCTCGGATGAAGTGGAAAATTTAGTTGTAAGTGGCATTTACTGCTCTCTTCAGTAGCAATAATCCAACCATTGAAATGTTACTAAGATTGCTTCTTTTGACCCTTTTTAACAAGATCACAGCTGCCAGCATTTCAAGTACCCTTATCAACCAGACCCAGCAGTGGCTTCAGGAAAGGCATTACCTGATGTGGGAAGCTTTAAGGTGTCGGAAAGAGCCAATCAGCACCAGTACAAAGCAATTCTTATCAGAAATCCCTTGCTCTTTACTTTGTATGATTGTTCCCTTCCATATTGAGGTTGGAGCTGTAAGAATGATTGAAGAAAGGGCTTTGTGAGTAATGTACAGGCGTTTTCTCTACATAAGTGTCTTTTATGAAACATCAACTTATTAAAGCAGTTGCTACGGTGTGTGCATTGGAGGTCATGGGAGGGCAAAGCTTTCAGAGGTGAGGTCTGCAAAACACTGGGCAACGTTAAAGGTGGTCAGAGCAGAAACATCAGCAGGTCCCACCAGTGTGGTCTGTACGAAATTTCTACTGTAACACCAAAATCATGGAAGTGTTCCCATTTTCTCATCTACTCAACTGCAGTGTCTCTCTATAATCAGGGGAAAGATAAACTGATACTACAGAAGAAGGTGAAAGTACTCCATGGTAGAAAATAACCTTTTTCAACATCAAAAATTAAGGATTGGAGAAGAAGCAGGTGTTGAGCACAATTAGCTCTCTAAGAACTCTTTCAAAGTTGAAAATTATAGCTTTTATAGACATCCAAAGCTAGTAAGAAGTAAAGGATTTAGGGAAATGTAATTTGAATTTTCTATTTTATCATAGAATCATAGAATATCCTGAGTTGGAAGGGACCCATCAGGATGTTCAGCTCCTTACCCTACACAGGACACACCAAGAATCCCACCATGTGCCTGAGAGCATTGTCAAAATCCTTCTTGCACTCTGTCAGGCTTGGTGTTATGACCACTTCCCTGGGGCACCTGTTCCAGTGTCTGAACACCATCTGGGTTAAAAACCTTTTCCTGACATCCAACCTAAACCTCTCCTGACTCAGCGTCAGGCCATTTCCTTGAGTTCTGTCACTGATCACAAGAGTGAGAAGATCAAGACCTGCTTCTCTGCTGCCCCTCAAAAGGAAGTTGAAGACTGCGAGATATTCCCTCAGTCTCCTCTTCTCCAGGCTGAGCAGACCAAGTGACCTCAGCTGCTCCTCCTAAGACTTCCTCTCTGAACCCTTCATAATCTTTGTTTCCCGTCTATGGGTGCTCTTTAATGGTTTAATGTCTTTCTTATATTGCAGTGCCCAAACCTCACACAATACTCAAGGTGAGGCTGCCCCTGTGCTGAGCAGAGTGGGACAATCCCCTCCCTTGCCAGGCTGGTGATGTTGTGCCTGATGGCCCCAGGACAAGCCTGTCCCTCCTGGCTGCCAGGGCCCTGCTGGCTCGTGTTCAATTTGCCATTGACCAGGACCCCCAGGTCTCTTCCCACAGAGCTGCTCTTCAGCCTCTCGTTGCCCAGCCTATCCACACCACCCAGGTTGTCCCATCCCAGGTGCAAAGTCTGGCACTTGCCCTTGTTAAAGTTCATATGGGTGGTCAAGGTCTCTCTGCAGGGCCTCTCTGCCTTTAAGGAAGTCGACAGCTCCTCCCAAATCAGTGTCATCAGCAAACTCAATTAGTATTCCTTGGAGTCATTAATGAAGATGCTGAAGAGCCCAAGGATAAGGATGGAGCCTGATGGAACCCCACTGATGACAGGTCTGCAGTCTGATGTCACCCTACTCATTATAACTCTTTGTGCCTGACCTGTGAGCCAGTTGCTCACCCCTCCCATAACACAGTTATCCAGCAAAATGCTGGACACTTTGTCCGTAAGGATACTTGTTAAAGTCCAAAAATATTTCATTTACTGGCTTTCCTCGATCAGCTCTGTGGGTCACCCCTTTGTAAAAGGAAATTGGGTTTGACAAGAAGGATTTTCCCCTCATTAAGCCATGTTGGCTGGGACTGAGGACTGCTTTGTCCTCCAGGTGTTTTCCAGTATTTTCCAGAATAATCTTTTCCATGATTTTATAAGATAGCAAAGATACTTCTCTCTCCTTTTTTTTTTTTGGCATGTTAGGGAAAGAATGGAATCAGAAGTGTTTGTATTCTTATGTCTCCATCTTTTTCTAGGTGTCACCATAGTATTTGCTTTCACTGCTGTATATCTTGCAGGTTTTACATGGATTAAATAATTTTAGGCTCCAATGCAAAATATTTCAAGATCATTGCCAAGATCCATCTTTTTCATGGCAAAGTGATAATGATTGATCATTCCATTCTTGATTGCTAAGAAACACATTTTAATCTATTACTATTATTGTTATTATTCAGAAGGTTTAAAAAATTTAAACAAAGCATAATAAACAAATTCATATTTAACAGAAGTATTTTTGCATCATTTTCATAGTCCACTCATATATTTCTTATAAAAAATAAAAACTAAAGAGTAAGTTTTGTAGCATGAAAATAATATTGAAGTCTGTTTAGAAATGCAAAAATTTGTTTCAGATTGGAAATATTCTTAATTATTTGAAGCTTCTTGGTGCATTGGGAATGTCATTCTACATAATTTGCAAGCCATAATCAGAAGAATGGATGCAGAAATCATGTAGTATAGTTGAAAAGTCTGGAGATGTCAACCTTTAGGTCTGTGTAAGTTTACAACAGACAATGTTGTGAATATACACTAGAAAATAATGCTGCAAATATAGTTTTCAACTATCTCCGATTTCTGAGATTGACTGACTGTATGTTCCACCTTTTCAGAAAAGGATCTTGGGGTCCTGGTAGACACCAAGTCAAAAAAGAGCCAGCAATGTGCCCTTGTGACTAAGAAATGTGTTCTGCAAGGTGAACCTGGTGTTGTCTGGTATTGCCTGTGTGCAAAAATTTTGCATTATTCTCTATTTTTCTGTATCTATCTTTAGAGTTCATGCCTGCTCAATACAGCAACATTCAAAGGATTTGTTTACACATTTAGTAAAGATCAATATGTTTTCAATATGCCTGGAATTGCTTAATGAGGGTCTTGAAAATATGATGCAAGATGAAAAATTGATTTGATGTGATTCTTGTATGAGACCACCTATGAACTCATTGATTTTTGTTGGATGTCAACTTTGCAAAACACTTCTTAGAAGTTTTCAATTCTGAAATGTCTGTGGTGAAATTAAAAGCCCACCTGAGTCAATAAAAAAGCTTTGATACCTTTCTGGTGTTGAAAACTTTCTGCAAGTGTACACATTTTATAAAAGGTGTACATACATTAGCATCTATTGCTCCCCTCCTTTACAGTACATATTTCCTATTGAATGTTTTATGGGCTCCTTGCAAAGAAAAAGAAAAGGAAATGGGGACAGGTCATGTTTCTCTTGGAGGGATTAAAGCATTTTCTTTGGAAGGAAAATTAGTGATCCCTACCCAAGCTCTTCTATACAGTGATAGAGGAAAGGTGTGATTCCAGCTCATGCTTTTCAGCAGACAGAAATTTTAGTAATTCTTTCAAAGGGAAGAAGGCTTTTAGCTTCCAAACAGTTTAGTCCTCTCAAGAACCATAAACTGATCCTTCTCCTGAAGTTGAAGAGTCTTGAAAAAGACAGGAAGGAAGATAGACTTTCTGACAGAAGATACCTCGATAAGAAAATAACTTTTCTCCTTTTGATCAAGCAGTATGTTGGGTTTGCATGGAAAGGTTTTAGTATTCATATGTCTTCATCTTTTTCTAGGTGTCACCATATTATTTGATTTCTCTGCTGTATATCTTGCAACTTTTACATGGATTAAATAAATTTAGGCTCCACTGCAAAATATTTCAAGATCCATTGCCAAGATCCATCTTTTTTATGGTAAAATGATAATGATTGATCATGCCATTATTTATTGCTAAGAAACATATTCTAATCTGTTATTATTATTATTATTATTGTTATTATTAAGGCTTAAAAAATTAAAGCATAATAAACCAATTCTGTTTGTTTATAGTGGGGGGGCTGCAGGCTTCTGTGAGGAGCTGACAGAAGCTTCCATCTTGTCCAGCAGAGCCAATCCTTGGTGTTTCCAAAAGTGACCTACCACTAGCCAGGTCCATCAGTGACACTGCTAGTGACTCTGGCATAATGTATTTAAGAAGAGGGAAAAGAACTGCACAACAACAGGAAGAGAAGGAGGAGTAAGAATATGTGAGGGAAACAGCCCTGCAGACACCAAAGTCAGTGAGGAAGAGAAGGAGATGCTCCAGATGCCAGAGTTGAGATTCCCCTGCAGCCCCTGGTGCAGATCATGGTGAAGCAGCTGGGCCCCTGCAGCCCATGGGGGTCCATGGGGTTGCAGAGATCCCTCTGCACCCTGGGGAGATCCATGGGGACGCCAAGATCCTCCTGCAGCCCCTGCAGGACCCCACAGTGCAGCAGGGGGATGCTGAAGGAGGCTGTGACCCCATGAGAGGCCCACGCCGAGGCACCAGAGTTAGCACATTAAGTCAGTGCATGAACTTTTATAGTATGAGATATTTGAGTGTATACTGTTCCCATTTGTCTCCTGTTGAAAACACTCTACCTTGTAAAAATACATAGGTGAATAAATAAATCAACAAATAATAATCTTCAGCAACCCACAAGTTTAAGAACAGAGAGCCAGTCTTCTGTGCTAAATGGTTATTGTTATGGTTTCCTACAGTCTCAGCTGATGAATATTTATTAACTTACGAAACCAGAAACAGCTTCAGCAAAAAAACTATTGGACAGTCTGATATCTGAATGACTATGTCTGGTCTCAAGTGACTTTTCATAGGCTATTTGCATGCAAATACTTTCAGGCTAAGCTCAGGATTGTATTTGTCTTTTCTTTATGGGTTTCACTTCCATTAAATTAGAGACTCAGTCTCCTTTTGTTTTGCACATAGTTAGATTTATGCTTCACACTTTAAACATGGCTAGATATTCTGAAAGTAATACCTGAGCATAGTCACTGATCAAATTGTGTGTTCATCTGGGATGCTGAAGGGTGGGTTGAAACAGCCCTGATTTAAATCAGAGGGCAGAGCTGATTCAGGGTTTCATTCATTGCAGATGAGTATTTTTAATTACTGGCTACCCTGTGAAAAAGAAGGACCCACAGCTCTATCTTGATCAAAAAGTGGTCTGGTCGGACTACCTACTTCAACAGGATAGCAAATTGTAGTGGGAAAGATGCACCAAAATACCAGGGAAGCATCATCCAGATGATAGTATCAGCAATTAACTAGAAGATTTCCAGGGTCAGTATCATGGATTTATAGATTTTACTCCTGAAAACCTAGATGGGTGATAAGACCAGGCTGCAGATGCTGCCCTCTGACAAACCACTAAAATTAAGCATTACAGTACTGACCTTAAGCCCCCTTGAAGTTACCTCAGAGGTCCCCATTGTGTATGTGGAATCTCTCTCTTCTGTAATTATTATCCATTTTGGATCTAGCACACAATGCAACTAAGAGTCATGATGAAGATCAGATGAGAAAGGAAGAGAAAAGGAGTGTAACCATGAGAATAACTAGATTAGGACACATTTAAATATACCTCTAAAATTTTTCTACTGCTTTTTCTTCCAGGCAACAGAAATGGGCCCGAAACCAAAATCTGATTTGAATGGACTGAAAGGTTTCTGCAGTTATATGTGATGGCTCCAAATCAGTTATTCTGACTTATACATAGAGTAAAGCCACCTGTCTGTAATCACCTGCCATGAGAATGATCAGAATAGTAAAGTAATATGTAAGCATAAACTGCCTGTCTACATCTGGGCTACATGTGAGAATTTTATACTAATATTTCTGTCAGATTCTATCTCTTTCTGTAGCTTCCTTGCTGTCTCAACCGCTTAGAGCATTATGTCTTAGATTCAGTTTGGTGTGAAGGATTCTTCCTTCCCGTCATCACAGTACCCAGTGAATAAGAATGGTTGGAAGCACCTATAGATGAAGGAGATATTAGAAAAATGACAAAGTGAATATGGATTTTTGTTTGAAATATATTTCAGAAGACATAACCAAAACAAAACATGAGAGAACAAAACAACAAACGGAGATTTCAGAAGGGCAGGACATTTTCCTTATGTCAAATTTGGCACACCAGCTCTATTACTGTCTATGAATGCTAGAATGAAATATTTTTATATTAATGTCTAATATAAAGAACATAGACATCATTGTGTTTTCAGCTTTATTTTTGTCTGCAAGTAAGGAAGAAACTGGATGGAACTTAAAAGAATTAAATAAATGCTGTGAACTGATCATATGCCCCAGGTGTTCAACTAGAGTCAATTAACTCCAAGTGATTTTTTTCCTTAGTTGGTACACATTTAAAAGCTGTCTACATTTTTCCAGCACTACTAATAGAATTCTCTGAATTTGATTTATGTTTTGCACAACCTGTTGCTGCTTTTCCTTGAATTGCATATAGCAAATGGTCATATTCCACATGCTCTGCTTCCCAACAGGATGTACTTTGAACATATCAGCTCTGTAAATATGGTTAGCAAGGCATGGTTGGCCCAGGCAGCAGCGCTTATTCAGAGAAAAAAGAAAAATTTAGTCTTTTTCATTGTTGCCTGTGAGTATTCAAGGCCAGTGGATTCATTTGTTTTCCATCTGCATCACTAGTTTCATTTTTTAGGACAGGAAACATTTCAAATTACATACAAGATGTGCTCGTTGTTGATGTGCTCATCTGTGATTCAGGCTCATCTTCTGGTTTTTTTGTTTGTTTTTCTCTGGCCTGTTTTGAAATAAACAGCTGCTTTTTATTGTCTCACTAATAAGGAGAAAAGGCTCTAAGAGAGAGGTAAATCATATAATCCTATTTAAGTCAAAAGTGAGCTGCAGTTGCCCACCAATTAGCAAAAAAATAGGAGTGTTTATTTTGACCACCAAGTTCTTTCTCCCTTTCTCATGCCATATAGTATGTAAATCCAAATGCATTTGTTGCAATAAAAAAAAGAGATGTCAGGAGTATGTTTAATGGAAGCAAAAGATGAGGTCCTTTGCCTCCACTGACAGTGCTTTTTCCTTTACTGACAGCATGGATTGAGTGCATGGTGTAAACTCAGGTGAGAGAGCGTGGATTTGACTGTAGGCAGGCTACAGTCTCTGTGACTGCATCTTCCCATTCTCTGGGTAATGAGTGAATCCTCATACAAATTCATAGAATCATAGAATATCCTGAGTCAAAAGGGACCCACAAGGATCTTCAAGTCCAACTCCTGGCCCTGTGCGGGACATCCCAACAATCCCCGTGTGGCTGAAAGCATTGTCCAAATGCTTCCTGAACTCTGTCAGGCTTGGTGCTGTGACCACTTCCCTGGGGAGCCTGTTCCAGTGCCCAACCACCCTCTGGGGGAAGACCCTTTTCCTAATATCCAGTCTAAGCCTACCTGGACACAACTTCAGACCATTCTCTTGACTCCTGTTACTGGTCATGACAGATAAGAGATCAGTGTCTGCCTCTCCTCTTCCCTCATGAGAAAGTTGTAATGGCAATGAGGTCCCTCAGCCTCCTCCAGGCTGAACAAGCCAAATAACCTCAGCCCCTCCTTCCATAGATCCCCAATATTTTACTGAATTTGCCCTTAGTCAATGTAAATCACCAGAGATGGGAAGATTCTAAAATTGCTCTGGACATCCATACTGATATCCTAAACTTGATCAATGATTCTGACTGCAAGTTTGCTGGACAAAGTTAATAGAAATTATGACTTCTGTCTTTGTCGAGCAGAGTGACAAAGGGATTTGGAAATGTCTAAGATTATATGGACTGCAGATCTTCAGTAACTGTCCACTAAAGTGTCAATCTTTCACCTGAAGTATAAAGCCCAGGGCATCCAGCGTGTGCTGATCTCCAGTACCTAGAGAAGCATCAGTCCTGAAATGACATCGATAGATACAGGGCATGACACATTGTCCCTTCTTCACAAAATACAGAGGCTCTTTCAAGGGCTCAAAGGCTGACTTGGACTCACTTCTAGTAGAATTTGCTGACCGTTCATAGCCAGTTCTGAATAGCAGAATCCAGCTGCATGATTAACATATTTGCACAGGGTGATTTGAAATATCCCACAGAGTAACTTTTCAGGTTCTTGTTGGATTTTAATGTGTTTACTTTCTCTGTTTTCTTTTAGTATAATCATGGGTTGTTTCCATGGCATTTTGTTCATTTTCCACACTTTTGTACTTTCTTGACTGCCATTCAGTTCAAGATTTGGTAGAAAAAAATACCCGAGTGTTGCTCTAGGTCCAGGTCTCTTCAAGGACATTTCCTGAAAAAGAATAAAATTATTATTATATACTAATTTTCCCAAATTATACATGATGTAGAAGTGTTGCATCCAGCTAAACAGCTATCAAACACATTGTAATGAAAATATAGTGGCCTTATTTTGTAACCTAGTCTATGTCAGACCAGATTAACCTTAAGTTTTGAAAACATGTCAAGTAAGAACACAGTTGAAAATGTGATCTAAGGGCAGCATCTTTCCAAAGTAAATATTTTTCCCCATGCAAATACTTGACTAAGATAAAGAAATAAAGAAAATTGAACCTGACATTGTGAAGATCCCAAAACACTTGAACTGTTTTCATGGAGAGGAAAAAGGTCTCCCCATAACTTCCATCTAAAACCTGATTGATCAAAAAGCCCTGTTCTGATCTCTCCCAATTGTACTGCTTAGCAGACTTTGAATGAAAGCAGGAGAAATGGAAACATGACACCAAGGGAGAAATAAAACAAAACAAAAGAAAAAACCTCTTGATACTTACTCAGTGTGTCATTTTGAAGGAATTATTTATCCATTTTGGTAAGATATTCTATTTACCAAAATGAAAAGGTTTAATATGAACAAGAATGTTCTGAGGGCAAATTAATTTCAAGACAGACCCTCAGCAGGTGTAAATTAGTGTAATTTGATGCAATTCATAGTCTGACCTCAAGCTTCCCCAGATGAGCATCTGGTCTGTTGCGTGTTGTGTGTTTTAACAGGCTAAGTATTATATTCAGCCATTCTAAGGAGCTTTATTTTTCTGTGACTTTTCTGTTCTCAAATCATGCCTGGTAGCTTGTTAATAGCGGCAGAAACTTCAACTGATTTGTTGCAAAGTCTCTTTTTACATTGCACTAAACTAAACTCCTTTAACCTTTCTCTATGACACATCTCCAAGGATATTATTCTTGCTGCTCTGCTTCTTCCTAGCTCAAGGGCGATTACGTTCTTGCTGAGGTATTGCAGCCAAGCTGCAGAAAGTGCTCTGGGTGAGGTAAACCAAGCTCCTTTCACAGCAATAATGCCACCTCCTAAGAGCTGTGCTACCCTCCCACAGCACACTGAGATGGCATTCTCTTCATTTTCTCTTTGGGAGCTGTATATTTCATGGCACATTTAAAGGACATTTTCAGCATTTTTCTTTTTTTTTATTTTCCCTTGTTTTATTTGTGTTTGACCTCTTCTAGCAATTTTAATTCAAAGACAGTTTCCTATCTGCCTTCCTGATTCAGCCTTTCTTCCTCATTAACTTTTTGGATGTCATTTTACTATGATTAATTATTTGAATTCAGTAGCATCCAGGAAAACTGTAGCTAACTGCTAAGATGTTTTGCATAGCAACAGGGAGTCCATGTTCTAGGAAGCATAGTGCAAAAGGAAAGAAGAGAATTAGGGCAGAAATTGAGGCCTCTAAAGTCCCTATCAAGACATGGCTAAACACCACTCTTGTCAAAGTATCACACAGAGACATTAAATCACATGTTCCAGAGGAACTCAGCACCTTACCCAGTAGCTGCTGAGTACAGAGCCAGTGCTGTCTTCTCATCATAAAAGTAAAATATATAAAGAATACAGAAATACCTTGCCACCTAATAAATGCCAGGTAAATTCATCATGTTGTTAATCATGAACATTTGACTGGTCATGCCAGCCAACCAATGTTGTATTTGGAAATATTCTTCTACATAATTTCTGGAATAATCTCCATGAGGAAAAATAAGTGGTCTCTCATTTTGCATTCTCACCATAAGTCAGTTTAAGTAGCTGACTTATTCCATAGGCTTTTGACATGGATAGATAGATCATGTGATTCTCATTTTAATGCAGTATTCCATTTTTTTTAAAACTTCATTTCCCTTAAGTTTTTTGGTTTTTTTTTCACTTCATGATTTGTCATTTTATCATTCTCAGAGGATCCTACCTTTCCACAACTGAAAAAGTGACTAACCAGTTCTTCACCCCTCTCCCCAGTTATTTTGGCTGATGGTAATTATTTAATATCCTTGCCTTTGCCTTTGTCCTCTGTCTCTAATTCCATATAATCATTCTTAAGACAATTCATCTTTCATTTTACAACTGCTTACTTTCTCTGCCATGAAATCATATTATTTTTCTTCAGCATCTTGCCATTTAAAGATCACTATATTTTTCCTCTCTGATCTTTTTTTTTTTTGTTGTTATTTTCACTTCCTCCCAGAGCAAGCCACATCCACAGATTATTAGATTCTGGGTAACTTTTAAAAGTTTTTGATCAATCTTTTATATTCTTGTTTACATCTTGGTCTAATCACACTGGGCTTTACCTCATGCTGTCTTTCTGACAATTAGGACAATATTTATGAAACAAATAGATTATTTACATGACAGTGACTTGTAACTAATATCTGGGATTTTTTTTTATATTCATTCGGTTTCATGATTTATCAAAACACTTCCTTGCCAGCTGTCTGCTATACAGGATACAGAAAATGAATCCTTAATATGTGCTGTGATTATTTCCTTTTAGCATCCTTTACAGACTAATGAGGTTCTTATGAAATGACTATTTATGAAATTATATGAAATAGGGATAGGTCAGGCATAAATTATTTTGAAAAGGGACAGGGTGTTTGGTCACAAGAATGATGCCTTAACTGCTAATGAAGTGACTTTATCCATGTCATCCCTCTTCCTGCATTAGCACAATGAGGAGGGACACCAATTTGATCAGTGGCATGGAGAGCCTCTCCTGTGAGGAAAGGTTGACGGAATTGGGACTGCTCAGCCTGGAAAAGTGAAAGCCTTGGAGAAGTCTGATTGTGGCCTTCCAGTACCTGAAGTGAGCCTACAGGAAAGATTGAGAGAGACTATTTGCAAGGGCAGAAAGAGAGTAAGTTTAGATTAGATACTAAGATGAAATTCTTTATTTTGAGAGTGATGAGGCCCTGGAACAGGTTGCCCAGGGAAGCTGTGGATGCCTCATTCCTGGAAGTGCTCAAGGCCAAGTTGAATGGGGCTCTGAGCAACCTGGTCTAGTGGAAGATGCCCTTGTCTATGGCAGGGGATTGGAACTATATAATACTTAAGATCCCTTCCAGGGCAGGCCATTCCATGATTCTATGACTCTATGATAAACCTTGATTCCTCTTCAAGGACCTTTAAGATCCAAGGGTCAAAAATATCAGAATTTAAGTACAATCACTGAAAAAAAAAAAAAAGCTCTATGGGAGGTAAATTAACTCAAGTTGTTTTATATGTACTTGTTTTAAGAACAATGTTTATATATGGCTTCAAATAAGCTTTGCCTGAAACATCCTGTAATAACCGCTGCTACTGTCATGGGATTATTGTGACCATCAGCTGTTTAATGACAAGCAAAAATAGGTACAAACATGTCATGTTCTTCTTTTCAGTGCCACACCCTGGAAGTCTCCAGTGACAGGGCCTCTCATATTGCTGTGCCTCCAGACCTCACAGAATGTGTGAGACTGTAATAGTTTTGAGATCTGACCATAGCAGGAAGAGTTTTCCTCACAGTCCTTAATAATCACACCCACAACCTGAAAGCACTGCCCTGCCCCAGATGCTGGGGGTGCAAAAGGAATTGGGAGGGCACACAGCCAGGACAGCTGACCCCAAGTGACACAAGGGATATCCCATTACATTTGGCATATTCAACATATAAACTGAAGGGAGGTGGAAGACAGAGGAACGGGGTGACATTTGGGCTTTTGGTGTCTGTCCTCCTAAGTAACCATAATGCATGATGAAGCCTTGCTTTCCTGAGGATGAGAAGTAATAAATTAATTGCTTATTTTTCTTAGGTTGCATGCACAGCTCTTGCTTTACCTATTAGAGCATCTTTATTTCAGCTCAGAGCTAGGTTGGAAGCGAGGTACCTGATCCTGCACCAACAGGTGGAAATCTTTACAATGTGGGAAAATATTGTGGAGGAGGGTATGAAAGAGTGAGATTGGACAATTCTCAATGGCGTGCAGTGACAGGTCAAGGGACAATGGGAACAAGATATCTGAACATAGAAAAATCCTTTTTTTCACCTTGCAGCTGCTCAAGAACTGTAACAGGTGGCCCAGGAAGGCTGTGAAGGCTTTCTCACTGAAGATATTCAAGAATTGTCTGAATGCTCTAGGATGACCCTGTTTGAGCAGGGGGGGTGGACCAGATTCTGTAATTTTTTAATTCTGCAATGTTGTGGGTTGATGTGGGTTTTTTTCACAGAAATCTAATATGAAATTTTAACTGCTATCATTTAATGATACACTTCTATTAGTGCAGATGATTTATGGAATCTATCCCACGTGCCTCCCCCCCCAGCAGGGACAGGTAGCTCGTTTAGTCACCTTATCTCTTGTTTTACCATAATTTATTCAAGCATGGGAAGATTCTCTCTCAGAGAAACTCTTGGACTTTTCAGATGAACTGAAATTTACGACAATTCGACTTCTAGATTTCTTTTGTGGAAAAAAATAAAAGTAAATTCTGCAAGCCAAATTAAATATGTAAAGAGTATATTTTATAATTTAAAAATTTGTTTTCCTAAAAAATGTTCGACCGTTCTATTTAGCAATGTTTTGAGTGAAACAGCCAGAGAGGAGGAATTACTGTGAATATCATTCAATAAACCTTGTATTTTTGTATGGAATTGAATAACATGATGTAAGTCTGCAGGTAGCAAATAATTTAAAATATAACATTTCTGATATCACTGTTTTCTGGTTTTATTTTTATCTTTTAGAGCTGTTAAAAATCCAGTCAAACTTACAGTCAAGTGCAGTCAAATCATTATAGAATGATTAACCACCCTTCATCATTGTTTCAAGGTGTTCTGAAATTAATTTTTAATGTTTTGTTATCATAATCACAGGTGAAATATTTTTAATCTTTTCCTTTTCCATTTAAAATAGCCTCATGCATCTGATGTTGAAATATCTTGAGCTCTTAGTTAAAAAGTCAAAAAAAACTCAAACTGAATGAGCATAAGACTTGTTATTGCAAAAAAAAACCCAACATAATTTGGAAAAAATACATTTTTAATTAAGAGGTTTAAAAATAAAGCAATAATTCAGATGGATAAATAATGAAGAAAAAGCAAAACAGAAAGATAGTGATGGATAAAATCAAATTGACATGCAACCTGGCCTTTGATGCAAACCTATAGAGGTAAAACTGCAAAAAACCTAAAAATAAAGTGCAAAGGTCCCCTGACAAATGATTGCACATATGTATGCACATATATACATATATAATAACCAGAAAATTAAAAATTGCATTCCAGAAATCAGCAAAAGTTTTGATGGAGGAATTTATGTACTGGCTTTAATAATTCTGAATAAGCGTTTTGACAAAAAATAGCAAAAGAGCTCCAGATATCAGTGGTGCCCTCTAATGAAGAGCACACACCTCTAGAGGTTTACTTTATGGGGAAGAATTCTTTAGTATCACAGTGGTTTTGGTTGGAAGGGACCTTATACATCATCTGGTTTGTGTGATCTATTACACTAATTTATTTCAGCAGCAATGCTTATTCCAGAATGAGCTATTCCAGTGCTATCCAATAAAGTTAAATAAATAAATAACAAATAAATAAACCCCCTCAAATACCATCATCACAAAATCTGTGTGCAATACAAACCTAATTCCTCATGGTCATGAACACAAACAGCTCTGTGGATTTGGACAGGTTTTAACTGCGACCACAGCCTCTGCTCTAACCACAAACTCTGTTTTGCTGCTGTTTGAGCCTCAGCACTAATTGCTCTGCTACATTTTGAGGGCAGGCAGCCTAAATCAAACTATATTTATCCTTTTCCCTCTCCACCTGCAGACAGCCACCCTATCTGTGATGTCTAGGAGATTCCATGAAGCACCTTTTGGCAGTCAGTAGTGCTAAGATGGGCTCCCTCATCATGTCTTTGATGATGTATTTTTATTGTCACCTTAAGGGGAGTAATTTTCCAAACCATTGTTCGTAAACCATTATGGAGCTAAATGTTCTTTCCTTTTTTTTCATTTTTTTGCAGTCTGATGATATTCCCCATGCCATCATTGTATCAAAGAGCTTTTTTTGTTTTCCTGGGGAAGAAAGCAGCAGCTGAGCATGAATGAGCTCTTTGCTGTGAATCCAAGGGGGTGATCATCACATGGCAGCAATAATCTCGCAGCTGGCAGCTGCTGGGTGATGTCACACACGGTCCTGGCTGACATCACACAGCCAGCTTGGAGCAATCGTGTTGCCAGGCAGCCATTGCTGTTCAAAGTCTTGTTTAGCCAAGGGAAACACAATTGTTCATTGCTCTCCAGAAAGGCTACACTTTAAAAATGCCAGTGCTACTGACTGAGCAGCAGGTCTGACTTGAGGCTGAAGATGAAAAATAGCCTCCCACCTGAATTCTGTGCTCACAAAGTTTGCCAAATAGCAGAGGCAAATAGTTTTGATTGCCAGCAAAGCTACTTTCTTAAATTTCTCCTCTAGTTCATTTTGGTCACTGGAGTCCCATTGGCCATTCCCCTGATGCAGTTCATGTGCACAGAGCTGGTTTGATCTGCCAGTCAGATCCTAGCTCAGCTCAGTTTGAAAAGTGGTGAGCCAGTTGAGGCTGACCTGCTCTGGATCACTTCCATTCCCTCTCTGCTATGAAAGTGTGATCTGCAGGGATGCTTTAGGGGCTGCTACCTCCCACTGAGCTTGAAATGGTTAAGAGTCAGGCTTTGCTAATAGCAAGCTTCAATTTGTGCACCAGGCTTCTGCAGGAGTTCAGGGCAGCATATACAGCTATGCCTTCACTGCCAAGTGCAAGTGTCTGATCTTCCCAGGATTTTCACTGACCCCTCACAACTGCTCATGGCAGTGAAAGGCAGCAGAAAGTCAGTAAAAGGCTTCCTGGGAGAAAAAAAGAGAGCAGTTATTCACCAGAATGAGATATGGGCATGGGGCCTTCAACCTCACCTACTCTGTTATTCTGTGAGAGAGGAATCTCTTTTACAGGGTCACTGTAATGTCTCTTCAAATCCAGTAATTAGCCAATTTAATTGGGGTGAAATACCTTAATTGTGTGAATGGGGTGAATAGCTCTGCACTGGCTTAGAAAAACCACTTTAACTATGACAGAAAAAAGCCTCTCCACAGTAAGTGTAGCAAAAACTAATGTTGGACTGTGTCATTCAACCAGACTCTTTCCACTGTTAGGATAAGCAGTTACATAGTTGTTCTTTTTCTCCATAAAACTGCAAAATTTCCCCATTTTCTACTCTGAGAAAATTCATTAGAGATCTGCCAGAAGATCTCTGCAAAAGGAAGATTTTACTTGCTCTGGCTGTTTGAGCTTCTTAGGCTTGACACTCAACAGGAAGCTGAGGAGTCTTCAGGGAGTTCCTATACATTAACCATAGGTAGGATTCACCTTGAGATTAAGACCTTAATTCTGGTGTGAGTATATTGCTATTGACATATGAACAAGGTGTTAATCTTTCCATTGCAGACAGGGAAGGTCGAGGACTCTCTTCTGTTGCCAGTCAAAGGCAATGATGCCTCTTTGAAGCTTTTGTTGTACTCTGTTTATGCTGTGTTGTTAGGTACACACATTTTTTTTCTCAAATGAGAGATAGAGGCCAGGCAGGATGCAGAGAAGCTAAAGTAGCACCTGTGTTTGGACAGCTGAATCCAGCCCCACGTGTCCAGTAACTCAAAAATGTCAATCACCAGTAAGAACAGATGATCCCACAGGAAAATAATAGCTTAAAGCATTGTAATCTCCAGCTTTCACTTCAGCAGAAGATGTCAGCTCCCTTGATATAAGGCAATCCAGGGATTGTTAAAATAAACTCCACAATGCAGAAAAGCTGTGGTCTTTCTACTGCCCACTCTTCCTAATCAGGAGCATCACAGTCACAGTTAAATATTCTGTGAACCTCATATTATGTTAATGTATTAATGACATGTAAATGTTTTCAGAATAAACTAGACTCATGCAAATTTGTTGGCTCTGAACTTATTTTATTCTGACAGAGTAGTGGGCACAAAGCAAATTAACATTTTCAGAACTCATTAGTATATGTGAGCATCATGCAAAGGTGACAAATCAGTTTGGTAGACTTCCATTATTTTAGGCCAAAAAGCCAGTCATTTGGATGACTTGGGATACCTGATCCAAAGCACATTGCAGGCTGTGAGAGTTCTGCCAGTAACTAAGAGGGAATAAAAAGGTCACATCCTTGGACATGGTGGCTCATGCAGTGACAAAACACAGAATGAAGTTTAGACTCAAGTTTTGCTAATAGATATGTGGAATTATCAGGTGGAACAGGCTCAGCAGTATTAGGTGGTTTTAATCTGCCTTCATGTAACATTCACTGTAGGATTGTTCCCTTCAGTATTACAAGCCTCTAGTGCTTTATTTAATTGTTCAATAAGTTTCAGAGATGCAGTAATTAACGTGGTTGATTAAATATAATCAACTACTTACTTCTAACTGACTGAAAAAAAAAAAGAAAGTTTAGTCAAGTGCATCATTAGTCAGTACTTGCTACTAATCTGCCATTTGCTAAATTTTTATCTTCTCTCTTCACAAATATTTGGTCTATGCAGACAAATCTTGATTTCTTTATGATTCTGGAAGAATATATTGATTTGTATAATTTTTTTTTTAAATCCCTCAATATTTGGTACCAAATACAGGACTTAAAGGATTTGGGGAATGAATCATACAACACAATCTTATATCATCAGGAAAAACCTTTTCATTTACTTTTGTAGTTGATGCATAGACACTGATACTTATTTAAAGTTCCTTATGTGTGAAAAAACAGAGAAGAAGAGAGCTAGAGGCAATAATTTGTAACTTGCCAGAAATTTCTATCACACAATGCAAAATATCTGCAATAACTGGAGGAGTGAGATCTTCTCAAGTGGCCTTATCTGTTTAAGAACAATGAAAATAGTCAGTCTTTGAGTAATGTTTGTGACGAAATAAGCAAACCAAAATCAGAGAACAGAATACCTTTGAGGTATTCTGAGCCAGTGAAAGAGCTCATGTACACAGCCCTGTGTACACGAGTCAGCAGTCCCTGAGTCACCAGTGATGTGGAACAGCCTATCCAAAAGAAGTAGTGCAATATATCTTGTGGAAATATCAACCCCTCACTGAGTACTCTTGGACTCCAGGAGAGATGCTTTCTTTGGGATATACCATTCTGAGCCAAATTTTCCTTCAGGTACAGAGTCAGGCCAGATGTCCCCATATCATCCTCCACACCAAGGTATCAACAGGTCTCAAGTCAAACTACCTTACAGTGTTGTTACTCTTAACTGTTTTATATCCTTCCTTCACCACAGCACCAAGTCTGACAGAGTTCAAGTGTGTGGACAATATTCTCCATCACACATGGCTTGATTCTTTGGGTGTCCTGTGCAGAGTTTGATTTTGATGATCCTTCTGATCTCTTCCAACTCAGGATATTTTGTGATCTTGTGATACCCTGAGAGATCGCTCGCACACAAAGATATGAAATCCATACTTTACTCCAAATGAATGAGTAATGCTGTTAATTCTCTTAGGACTTCAGGTAGATTTTTAAGAATCATGATCAAAACTTATTATCTCCTTCTTTTTGCATGCTGTTTTTAGATAAATTTCAAGCTGTTTTGGGCACATGCCTTCTTCCATCAAGGTGGCATATCCCACAAGGCAACATACTTGTTTAAGCATGTTTTCCAACAGTTCTGTGACTGATAAAAATAAGAGAAGAATGATGACAGGAATCATATCTCTGTCTCTTCCAATCCCTTCAGCTCTTCCAACTCTTAACAAGTTGTAATTTCTTTAAATGAAGTAAAATATAGACAAAGAATATGAGACTAATGAAACCTTGCTTCAGCTGCTCAAGGAAGTCTTGGGCAAAGAGAAATTGATCCTCATGGGTGACTCCAATTACCCAGATGTTTGTTGGGAAAACAACACTGTGACTGTCATAAATCCTGCCAACTAGACAGGCAGTGTCACAATGTTTGTTTCCAATTTGTCACAAAGGAGTGGTTTAGATCACTTAAAGAATAACTGTCAGAGGTAGTTTTTAATATGTTGTAAAAGTGTGACTTAACAAAGATTGATGGCAACGTTCACTCTATTATTTTCTGCATGGATTAAACATACAAAATTTTTTAGAATCAAGCTAGAATGACTTATACAGAGATGAGAGATGCAAACAGGTGAGGAAGAGTTTCTTGTTGAGTCATGAGGTCCAGAAAGGGCCCCCTGGCTTTCTAAATTCCTCCTCAGGGGGAGCATAGGTGCAGCTTGTAACAGACTTAGTTCTAAGCTCAGTCAATGGTTTACATCTAAAGGATTAATATTAAACTTCAATTTAATTTGTATTAATTCAGTATGCTATCAGTCACTTACTCAAACAGCAGAGACGTATTAAATCTATCAATTAATATCAATTTATTTAATTTATCAATTTAATATCAATATTTTATTATTTAAATAAAAACCTTGAAAACATAGGTTGGGAGGACCTCACTTAAACTTCACAAGCTGATTCACTTTCCATATTTCTTTGTGTTGCACCACACTGCTTGTTAACATGGACTCAGCCCTTGGACAAAAGTAGACAATATACAGAAGATTCTTATCTCACATTCTTTCACTCTTGAAAGTCAATGGGCATTTTGCCATTTCATACCATGGTGCCTGATTTTATCAGTTTTCGGGATGCTGTAACAATATGCTGAACTCTGTAAATAGAAAATAGTTAAGACCTTATCTTACTAGATCAATACATATAAAGAACCAGATACTGTTCCATTTAATTCAATAAACACTTTACCTTTGATTTCCATGCATACAAAACAGGCCTTCAGCATGAGATTATTGTTGATTTCTCATTTAAATTTTAATAAATGATTAAAAATAGAGAAACTGAACTCAAAGAAAAGCAACTGAAGCTATAGTGTCCTGTTTCATGTAAAAAATCAATTGAACTGAATCACAGAGAATGTAGATAATCTGAACATTAAAAATGTATTAGTATTGTGCTTTGTTAGACTATGACCATGAGATAAAGTTGTTTGTTGGGAGAATAAAAGCAGAACAACAGAGGATTGCATAAAGGCTTTCTTTAGGAAAGTACTAAACCAACAGCTCTATTTTCAGGCCATGCTTAATCCTTTTGAATTCAGTGGCTTAAATCTTTCCCTCACTAAAGAGCAAATAATGAATTGTGGCCTAACAGCCTCCATTCTGTGAATAGCTATGGCTTAGGCCAAAGCCCACAGCACACAGTAAGCCAGTTTTGCAGCAGAATAACCACATTTTGGACAAGGCAGACTTAATCTGCATATTTTGTTTCTAGGGGTGTTTCATTCCTTTAAATACAGAACGATAGGATAGAGGCAGATTTATTCCAAACTAGAATGTCTAATATGTATAATGGACTAGATGACCCTGATGGATCCCTTCCAACTCAGCATATTCTATGATTCTATCATATATACAAACTATTGAAACAGAAAATTAAAATAATGGTGGAATGCATATGTCACACATCAGAATAAAAACATTGTGTGTCATATGCTGCAAAGTTTAATAAAATAAGTCATTTGAGGATAGAAAAAGGAGAAGAAGGGAATAAGAATAATTTAGTGATTTTTTTCATATTGTCTGTTGGACTGAATGTGTTACTTGTTTTGTCACCTGTAAACCACAGTACTTTTCAGTAGCCAAGCTCTTTGGCTGAAATTTAGAGCATTTGAAGAGCTATAGCTGTTAAGAGACATATGCAAAGCTCAGGAGATTACAGTAGATTTGCTTTCATTTCTTGGAATCACTTGCAGTTGCCTGGTCTGTGCCTTGGGAAAGCTTCAGATGCTTAATTTTTCAAGAGCAAACCCAAGAGTTTTGAAAGAACAGTTACATATTTTAGCACACAAGAGGGGATTTCTGGAGGATGCTGTATTTGAAAGCAAGGTATAATAAGGTCAGGGGACTGACATGAGTGAATAATGCATATAGCCAGATATGAAGTGGCAAAACTGGTTATAAACATTATCCTGCAGAATTCCAGAGAATTAAATGAACCCTTCTATGGCAAATGGAGGAATATGGTCTGTCTGTGCTGTTCAGGGGCTCCATGCTCATGAGCTGATAGGAAGTTCTCAAGCAGGCATTGCTCTGTTTGCAAATGATGGGTCTGGTGTGGTATTGAAGGCATTTCCCTGGCCCTCTTGCTGTGCACATGCAAGTAATACTTCATAGTGGTTTCTTTTTAAACTACAAGTCTGGCAACATTTAGTGGGATGTTGAAGGATAATCCATGTACTTCTATCCAAGCAAAATTCTCCCTATATTTCTTCAGGGCAGATGTCTCAGCTGTTGACATACACCTTAATTTGGCTTAGTACTTCTGTGTTTTGTTGACTTATGCTATGTGCTGTTAGGACCATGTTGAGAAAATATATTTCATAGAAGAACCTGATGCTAGGAATTAAGAATATTTTTAAAAAAATAAGAATTAATCAAATACTTTTGTATATGGCACAGACTTCTACTAGAACATTCAAAAAAACTGTGTAGCCATTAGACAATTTTCTGTTGTTCTGTCAGTGTTTTTTAATACTCTTTTGTAAAATCTTATGAAAACCACTTCTAAACAATTCTGCAGGACATTCATTCAGTGACCAGTTTTCACCTATTCCAAAATAACCAGAGGTAGATTGCTTGCCCGTGAAATTATGGATCAATAAAGGAGGTGATTTTGTTATACAGAGACAATTCACATTAATATGTTGGGAATCCCATCCTCTTTCCCCTGAAGTGTGTGTTAAAAACATGAAACCTCCAAAAGCATATGAATGTAAGAAGAATCTTTAGTATAGAACATCAGCTGAAAGTGCTGTCAAGACAATTTAACTCCTCCACAGTGACAGATGTAAAAAAATAAAAAAATAACAAACCCCGCTCCCCCCAAACTCCTTGTAATAGGAAAAGAAAAGAAAAGAAAAGAAAAGAAAAGAAAAGAAAAGAAAAGAAAAGAAAAGAAAAGAAAAGAAAAGAAAAGAAAAGAAAAGAAAAGAAAAGACTGAAATATAAATTGATGTAATGTGAGGAGGAGAGGAGGTGTTAGTAGCTGAAGCAATGCCTCAGTGACAGACAGAAGTGTGGGAGAGATGCTTTACACCTCTGAGGCCACCTTGCAACGTAAAAAAATGTCTCCATACAAAACATTTAATCAGGAGGAGTAACAGATGGCCTCTTTCTTAGCCTGTCCAGAATACTGTAATTTGCTTGGTGAAAGGATGACTGAAGACACATTACTACCTGGTTCCTGGAGGTTGCTTTGGAGACAGCTGTTGCAGTTTTCCTAAGAGAAGAAAATGGGCCTGCTGGTGGACTGTCCATCATCTTGGGTTACAGGGTCACAAAGAGAGAGAATTAGGATTATACATTTTGCACCACGACTGCAGCATGAGTAACCACTGCTCTGTTCCTTTTTGAATGCACTGATATTGCTCAGGGCAGATTTATCAGACATCTTGCCTGTCAGATCTTCATCCATATATGACTCCTAGTGCCTCATGCATGCAGTGATATATGATACACTACCCCTGGATGATGATAGATTTAAACAGAAGTGTTAAAATAGTTTTTCTTCCTTCTACTGAGGACAGGGATCTACCTCTGTATTTAGTATTAATCAGAGGAAGCATCAGTCAGGCAGCGGCTGCAGAAACTTAAGCTCTTAAACTCAGTATATTATGTAAAAAAAATCATGTAGAGAATAGAAATAAAACAGTGAACACTTTTTCTGGCATTCATGTACACACAGGCCACTAGCATCATTCTCCCCATTTTTTTCTGTTTGTGTGTTCAGGGCTCTTACTGGTGTCTGACCCTGCCCTGCACAACCACCTTGTCTCTAAACTGGACACACGTGGACATGACAGAGGGACCACTTGGTGAATAAGGAATTATCTGGATGGTCACACACAAGGGGTCGTGGTCAGTGGCTCAGTGGCCAAATGGACCAGTGACAAGTGCAGTTCCCTTGAGGTCAGTGCTGGGACCAGCACAGTTTGACATCTTTGTCAGTGACATGGACAGTGGGATCCAGGGCACCCTCAGCAAGGTGTTTTTGGGGCACAGTAATGTTAATTCAGCAACAGAGGATGGTGAAATAATTTCCCCCTCTGAAGGGGACTATGACCTTAGCCATCTTCTGAGTGATTATTTCTGCCATTTACTGGAAAGCTGAAGTCACTGACCTTTTAATTCAGATGTTTACACTGTGTCTAAGTTATACAGATTAGTCTTGGCAACAGGGATAAAAACATTATGAGAATACTGCTTGTCTGTACCTGCATCTGAAGGTAAGCAGAAAGGTTTCAAGTATTGCCTTCTTGACCTTATTCCTCCACACAAGAAGAGCTGGAATAGAGCTCCCAAAGATTTTAGTCACTTGAGATCTCATTCAAGCATCATACCCCTGACATGACAATTTTAGGAATGGTAATGAAAGTCCATCCATTTAATTTTATTGCCTTTTCTAGATTGGTATCAGGATTACAAAAGTAAGATGTTTCATGAAAAATAATTATGTGGAAACAGCTATAAATTTTACAACTTTAAAGCTACACAGAAGTTGCCATATTGTAAGTTACAGCTAATTGACAGAATCACAGAACCAAAGAACCATTGATGCTGGAAGGGAGCTCTTGAGATCAAGAATCCAAATGTCCTGCCCAAGTAGGGTCAACAAAAGCAGACTGTGCAGGATAGTGCCCTGATGAAAAATCTGCAGTGACTGGTTAACCTGGTTGACCTGTGAGCATTGTCACACTCACAGTTAAAAAGTATTTTCTTGTTCTTAGCTGGAATTTGATATAGGTTTGGGTTTTTGTTGTCAGAGTTGTTTTGGGGGGTTTTTTATGGTTTTGTTTTTGTTTGTGTTTGTGGGTTTTTCATCAATTGCTTCTTGTTGTATCACTTGGTTTCCTCTGAAAGTCTGTCTCCCCATCTCCATTTTCTCCATTCAGGTGTTTATACAGAGGAATAAAACCCTCCTGAACCTTTCATTTTCCAAGCCAAACAGTCCCAGCTCTCTCAGCTTCCACTCATATGAAGGGTGTTCCATTCCCTTAATTACCTAAACTCTAGGAGACGTTGTAATTGGTTTTGGGGTTGGTTTCCTTGGGTTTTTGTTTTCTTTTCTAAGACACACAGTAAACCATGAAACACCATCAGTGGAAACAGATGGTTGCATCTTCTTCTGTGTAAGGCATGAGACATTTCTCTCTCTTGGTGTTTTATTTGCTACATGGCTTCACTAAGAATTCAGACTTGGCATCTGGGTAGAGAAAACCTGTATACATTTTTTCCCATTTGAAACCAAAGGATCAGCTCATTTCATTGTTTTTCAATTTATTTTTTTTTACTGTGAGAGTTTGACCAGTACAGTTTAGCCATGTCTTTGCCCACCTGTTTTCCCGATCTTCCTAGTTTTCTGGCAGTTTTCCTAGATAAAAGCTGTAGTTGTACTCAAAGAAACTATCAGTTTTCATGTTAATTTTCTTTCAGGTAGAACCTGATTGACTGCCCAGATCTCAGGGAAAAGGTTCAGCTGGAACAGCTGACTAGCTGAAGAGTAGGAATTTCTATCCAAGAGAAGAAAACCTCCAAAGATAAGATATCTTCAGTCACTTGTGATTGTGTAAATGTAAGCAGAGTTCTTCATAGGGAGGGTTTTTATTTATTCAGCAAGTTTTCTAGATAACCTTTATCTACTGAGAAAGTAACGCATTTCTGTGGAATGGAATTTCCATTTCTCTTCCCTTCCCCCTGGTACCCTAAAATTCATGTTAAGTGCTCTCCAAATAGTTTTTGAGTAAAAATCGAATATATTTAGAAGAATAGCCTTTCCACCAGTAGCAGTACATGTGATCATTCTGGAACAGGGATCCTAATTCAGGAAATCATCTTAGGCCTTGAATTACCATATATGTACAGTATGTTCTAATCACGTACAGATTTGATAATATACCCGTGCACATCCAGGAATAAATATTGGCTTGAAAGAGATACAGAATTGTAACTTCTAATGCATGAATACTCATAGTACTGGATAAATGCATTAGGGGAAACTCAGATTAAGTTAATTATTTAATTAAATTAGTTAATTTAACGAGTAAATATTAATTATCGTTAATTCATTTACTCAGAGAGTTAATTTATCTATGCAAAAAACACCTTAAAAGAAAAGTAATTCTTTGGAGAAAAAAAGTAAATTATGCTTTTGCTAATCGAGTTTGCCATATTGTCTCAAGCTAGGCTAAATTGCAGCAAGTAGGTAAGCCCAAGAGTAAATATGATTTGTGGTTTATTTTATTAGTGTTCAAAGATTATCCTGTTAGGTGGAGAATATTTGCTATGGAAAATTGATCCTGTTAATTTATCTTTGTTTAGAAAACATTAGAGGTGATGTTTAGATCATATATTAACATTTTGTCCATAATATGGAAGATCCAGATGCTCATGTTGTGCTTTTAACTGTGATTGCTTGCTCTTAAACTTCTTCTTATGGATTTTTACATTTACGTAAAGTGACAATTAAACTTCAATTATAAGTTCATTCTGGATTGTCTTTATTTTCTTTGTTTTCAACTAAAGGCTTTTTTTTCCTCTGTAAAAAACTGTAAGTTGCTTTCTTTATTTTCTCTGCCATCTGTGTCACTGCACGTTGGTGTCCTAATTTGCCTTCTTTAGGGTGGAGTCTGAGCCTGCTGAAGCCAGTGGTCATTTGGCAAATCACAGTTTGATTGTGGAGTGTAGGGGTACAAGGGACATCTCAGTGGCATGAAGCTGTGTCAGGGCAGGTTTAGGTTGGAAAATAAGGAAATAGGGAAGAACTACTTCCCCCAGAGGGTGATTAGGCACTGGAACAGGCTCCCCTGTGGGAAGTGGTCACAGCACCAGCCTGACAGAGTTCAAGAAGCGTTTGGACAACTCTCTCAGGCACATGGTGGGATTCTTGCAGCTGCCCTGTGCAGGGCCAGGAGCTGGACAGGATGCTGCTTGTGCATCCCTTCCAACTCAGGATGTTCTATGATTCTGTGATCTCCTATAGAAATGGGAATAAATGCATGCATGAATCAAGGTCAGTTGCATCAGCACCTACTTAAAATCACAGTAGCATGGTCTAAATTTTCTAGTCCAGCACAGCACACCCTGTGGCTACATTTCTTGTTTCAGCCTCACTGTGATTGACTGCAAAATCCAAGTGGTGAGCCACAGGCTCAAATTGGCAGAGCACCACCTCCAACAGCCACACATCAACAATGCTACTCCTAGAATAAAACCTGAAGGAGTAAACTTGGTGATGTTCAAGCACATTAATTTCCCAAATAACTCTGCTCATGAAAGGTAATCACAGCTGGGGATCAGTTGAAAAAATAAAATCAAAAACATAGGCAGAAAGATGTTAAATGAGTGGTACACAACAGCTTTCACTGGACAACTCCAAAGCCTTCAGCTTGAACTCAGCCATACAAATAAGTGATTGAGCTGAGGCCAGGAGAGCCTGTGGCAGACAGCAAGGCTGGGGTGCTGAATCAGGAATGGATGCAGGAGGTGCCTGTTCTGTCAAATTGTGATGCAGCTTGAGAGGTTCTTGATTCCCCGGGCTCTGCAAATGCTGTGTCATCTGTTTTGTGTGGCAAATGTCAACACAGGGTTCAAAACCTCTAATGAAATTGAAATAAGGAGCACCCGGGAAGAAGAGGATGGGAACACTTTCAACACATCGGAAAGACGTAATCTGATATTTTTCTTTTTTCACAACAAAATAGATTGTGTTAGGAGTAGAAGTACGTTGAAGATTGGATAACTCTCTAAGTAAATGGGAGGTACATTTTTAGTCATTGTACCATTAAAGGGGCAGATTATCTCATGATTAAATCTACTTATTAAAGCTAATAACAAAAATTGTCCAATTTGTGATCTGCTGTATCAAGTCAACAAAACATTGTTTTGATTTCCTGCCATTTGCTAGGCCCTTCTAGATCCACTGCAGTTGAAAGTGGATGTGAAAGTTCACCCTAGACCTGAAACTCCTCTTGACATGCAGGAGAGCCAGGGCAATTGTCTTTGAATGTGTTCCACCCTGACTTTCTCTGCCTGGAGCACTGCAGACACATTGATGAGGCTAGTAAAAGAAAAAGAAAATTAGAGTTCATATAGACATGGAAATAAAATTAAACAAATTGAATTATTTATATTTTTTTCTGGCTCTAAGCACAATTTTTATCTCAAGAGAAAAAAAAAACAATTTACTTTAGATATAGTTTTAGTTGTTCTGAGTGTTCAGAGTTTATACTTAAAATGCTCAGTTCTGTTCATTTGTGCACAAATGCACTTGAGTTCAATTTAATTAAAAACAGCTTTAACAACAGGTTTATGTTGTTGAAAAAAATGCCTTTCATTTTTAGGAGGATATCCATGTATTAAACTTGCTGTTTTATTAAAGTGAATATATCAATTCAGAAACTACTTTTGTCCAATTCTCTGAGATATTTTAGAGTCAGGTCTTACGATTACTCAGGTAAATCCATTCTGTTTTAAGTAAATGTTTATGATAATCTCACAGAATAGAGAATTGAGCCAGTTTCTCATCTATTTAATATACATCATTCTTTTTAGACAAAAAGGTGTTATTTTCATTGCTCCAATAATCAAAGCTATAGTATTTGAGGACTAAATCTCTCTCAAGACTGAACATAAGCACTTCTTCAAAGGATTTCTCTTTGCTTTTATTTGTTTTATGCAGAAGAAAATAATAGTGAGATGATGGATTTAATCAGAGAAAGATCATCCCAATAAATGAAGCCAGTGATCCAAAGAAACAAGAAGGCTGACAGGGTGAAAGGAGAGAGAGATAGTCCTGCAGGAAAGATTGAGCTCCTGCTCTTCATGTCTCATCCCTCAGGATCTCATTATTTCCCACCTCAAGCACCTTCATGTCACCATGCAGCTCTGAGTCCTGCTCGTACCACAGTGCTGCTCCCCTCCACAGAACAGAGATGTTTCCCTCAGAAGCACTGAGGGTTTTCAGGGTTCAGAGCAGAAAATGGATGGAGTGTCAGCTCTCTAGTGTGGCTGAAAGAATCAGGATGACTAAACTCAGTGCTCTTGGTGCAGAGGAGAGTGGCAAAGGAGAGGGAAAGAAGAAAATAGAAACAATAGAATCCCTTACTGTGAGATTAATTAAACCCACTGACTTAACACGCAAAGGACTGTATTATTTCCTAGACACATCTCTGCAAGCAGATATCTGGGAAATCCTACAGTATGTTTTATTTTTTCAAAGTTTGGTTGACACCAGCTGACATTTTGGAAGCAAATTAGGAAGAAATTATTTGCTGAAAGTGTGGTGAGGCACTGGAACAGGTTGACCAGTGAAGCTGTGAATGCTCCATCCCTGGAAATGTTCAAGGCCATCTTGGATGGGACTCTGAGCAACCTGGTCTAGTGGAATGTATCCCCACCCACAGAGTGGGGCTTGGAACCAGACAATCTTTAGGATCCCTCTCAACCCAAACTATTGTATGCTTCAATGAACTCCTGCAAAGCCCTAAAACAATTCCTTCTCTCCATAAAGAGTTGAGAGGAAGGCATGCATTTTGAGGCTTCACATCTCATCAGCTTGAAAAATCAACCCAGCATTCCTAAGAGCAGAGAGCTTTGCCCTATAGTCTTGAATCTTGAGATTCTGTGGCTATTAATAGAATACATGAAATTATCCTGAAGTTGATGCACACAGCTGGTAAGGAAGGTCACTAAAGATTTGCCAAGACCTTTAAAAGGCCAAAATAAGATCTCTAAAGTAATAAAGTGCATAAAACACAATAGCAATCTCCTTGGCTCCTGAGACCAGCAAAAGTAGTTTCTATTGCTAGGTAATTTTAAGAACTGCTGTGTAGTTTCCACTTTCATTAGCCAGAAGTAGGGGAGAAAGTGTGTGAAACCGTAAACCATAAAGGAACAAGTCTTTTCATTTTTTTTCTGTTGCTGCCATTCTCTTCAGTGCTATTAAAATCTCACATATGAAATGGAGCTTCTCTGATAGAACACCAAATTTCTCCCAGGTACTTTTTTCTGATGAGTGAAACTGTTGGGTAGGAAAGATGTTTGCTCCCTTCATAATCAATGCAGCACTGATTATGTGTGTTGGTAATATACTTAATCTCATTCTGATTTTCTGGATAATCTTATAAAGCCAAAATAATCCACATGATATTAACATGGTGATTCCAGATTCCCTGCTAATTAAATTAAGACTGTGTGACTGTGATATTGAAGGCATAGGGACAATTCTCTTGAAATAAATTAACTGATCTTTCGATCTGTTGAGGCTTAATAAAAATTAACAAATTTCAAGGCTTACATTATACTCAAAGTCTTGATCGGAGAGATTTTTTTTCACTCATTCTTTCTGAAAAGTGGGTTAGGTGTGGGATTTTTCTCCTAGAAGGCTATATTACCAGACATTGTTTCCAAAAATAAAACATTTCTCTCGGGCTCCTTTGTTCTTCTTAAGTTCTCTATCAGAGCGGAAAATTCTTACTTTTTTTTATTGTTCTCAAAAAACATGTTACAACTCTTCATGGCATATCTGAGCTGAGTGTTGACTTCTGAAGCTTCTGCCAGAAGATGTTTAATAATAATGTCACTCCCAGAGAATCCATGCCCTGGCAGGTTCTGACAAGGTGCAAAATGTTGGACAGGTGTGAATTTACCATCTGCACTTCCCCTACAACACTGCGCCGGTGTCTGTAGGAATTAACTAAAGGGAAAACCTTGAGAGGGAAAGTCACAGCGTGCCTTGTTCTTGGAGATGTTTCCTTGCTGGGTAGCAAAACAGCCATAGAGCACTGGTAGAAGACTGTGTATCTTTGTTTCCCTGTCTTTATAAAATCCATATAGCAAATAAAATCTTGAGGTTTTTTTGTAGACGTTCAGTGCAGACATTTGATAATACAAGCCCACATAACCCTGTGTTGTCCTAGAAGACAGCAGAAGAACTTCCTCATTTTGGCATTGCCATCTTTCAGAGTAGTGCCAGTTAAACTTGAACTAACTATGCCATAGGAGAAAGGAACTACTAAAAATTAATCTGCTGTTGACTAAGGGGATTTGTGGCTAGAAAAATGGCCTGAGGGTCTAAATATTTGGTTCTTTCCCTCTCTGCTAATAACTCCTTAGTAATTAACTACAGCCAAATTCCTTGAGCTGCTTTATTTTAGAGCTTGCTATTCTTAAAAAAAAAAAATTGCTTGGCCTCAGGAATATAATACAGAGCAGCTAATTTAGGCACATGCAGCAAGAACTATATACTCAATAATGCCAAATGATCATTTCTCACTATAAATTATGATAGCTAATTCTGAACAATGAATTTAAGTGAAAAAATTCATATAATCAAAAGTTTTACTTTGTGATAGGGAACAGGAATGATCTGGCAGACAGGAAAGCATCTCACCAAACAATAAATTCAGGAGAGCTACATGTCTGTTCACTGGGAATTGAGAGCTTAGTGTCTCTCCCTGACAGGTAGTACTATCCAAGAGAGGTAAATATGACAATCTTTTACACTAGAGTAGTAAATCAGTAGCCCAGGAATAGGGAAACAAATCCTGAAAAATTAAGCAGTCCTGGACATCAGGAAATTTTTAATGTAAAACTCTCTTAAGTTGCTTTACACTCTCCTGGCCATAAAATAGTTTAAATTTGGAGAAGGCAGGAAAGGGAGAGGACTTTCCATTATTAATGATGAAAATAAACTCTTGCACAAGTATTCGTTTAGAGCCTAAGATCAAGGGTTTGAAGGATTTCCTCTCATCTTCTTCCTTGGAGACTGGTCCTGATGATTTGGATATTCTTAGTCTCATCTTTACTTTTGTGGGTAATTCACTGTCCCACAAAACCCCCACAATTACAGGACAATTTAGGGTGGAAGTGTCCTTCAAGATGTCATCTGCTTTGACTCTCTGCTCAGAACAGATAAATTCCACAGGAGATCTGGCTGCCCAGGTCCTGTCCAGTAGTGTTTGAAACATCTCCAGTGATGGATATGCTAAAGCAGCTTTGGTAAACCTGTCCCTGTGTTTGTCCATTGGCAACAATCATATGGACTGAAGAGGTACAGGAACAGTTCTTGTAATTAAGACTCCTAAGGATTCTCTATGAGAAGGTGACATCTTCAAAAATTAATGGCCACAATACTTTGCAAAATGACTAGCTCATGCCAAGAGACAATACAAACAGCTATATTTTTTAAAATAAATAAATAAATAAATCCCAAACCAAACCCAAAAAAATGTCCACAAAAATACTAATGATCTGGGATTTTTTATAATGGCCTTTGGCAGTAACTTTTCCAGGGTCTAACTAGCTCGCCTCTCATTTTCTGTCCCAGGAGAAGCAGTGAGTTCTTTCCAGATGTATTAACTCTTAGAAATTTATCAGACTTTTGCGAAACCTCAGCTTTGAGGTCTTTTTTCCCTCTTGCATTTACTTTTAAGGTTATTATGATAGAAAAGGAAATGCCAAACCCCTTGCAGGTAGGTAAACCACTGAATTCAGAGTCATGGTGCATCTATGACAGGGAAGCATCTGACCCCAGCTTTGTGCTCACAAATGACAGTTCTTCAAATATTTGCCCTGTTAATGGGTCACATGGGAAATTTCCAATGTCAAGGAATCACAGTTCCAAAATAGTACCTGCAGGAAAAAAAGGTCAGTGTTAGAAACAGGAGTTTAGTATAACAAACACCACAGAACCCTGTGACTTTTAAAGTAGACCCTCATGAAGAAAAGAATGTGTTCCCCAGGAGCTCCTTGATGCCAGCTGTGGCATTAAAGATAGTTGTTAACTGTCATGTGAGAACTGAACTTTTCCATAGGTCAGAGTCTTTGTGGTGCCCAGTGACAGGAAAAAGGGACATGGGCACAAACTGAAATACAGGAAGCTCCATCTGGATGTGGGGGAAATCTTCTTTACTGGGAGGCTGACAGGGCACTGCAGCAGGCTGCCAGAGAGGCTGTGGATTCTCCTTCTCTGGGGGTATTGAAGACCCACCTGGGTGTGACCCTATGTAACTTGCTCTGGGTGGACCTGCTTTAGGAGGGGGTTGGACTAGAGGTTCCCACAGGTCCCTTCCAACCCCAACCATTCTGTGATACTGTGAAAAGTTTCCATTTCTACAAAAATAATGTGATTGTCTCTAAAGATCACCTGTATCCCCCCTACTTGTGCAGATTTTGTCATTTATATCACAGCACAATCCCAGTAAATCAAATACTAGAAGAAATTAATGAGCTCCAGGTTAAGACTGAAGAAAGATTTCAAATAATTTCTGAACCAAAAGTTTTCTGCTTCTTTTTGTAACAATTAAACTGGTGTTCAGTATTTACAGACCATTTTGCAAACAGCTTAACCCTCCCACTGTAAATGTAAAAAAATACAAGTACAAATACATTGTGATTTTATGATTTATTTTAAGAAAATACTGAATAAGTCTTTTTTCTCATGAAAACATAGATAAAATATGTAAAATATTTTGTAAAAATATGTAAAATATTATGTAAAACTAAAACTTCAGTAAAATACGAAGTTATTTCTCTTTGACTTATATCTGACATATAAAATGTGTAAACCTTAATGTCTTCTTCAGGCCACATGCAACAGTTAATTATTTTCTTAAAACATACATGCACCCTACAGTATTTTCTTCAATGATGGCTTCATAGAGGAAGAGGGCTCTAATTTTACTTTTGACATGAAGAATGACAGAATGTCCATTATCTGGAGACAGAAGCTGAGAAAACTTTTCAATGTGTTTGTTTTTTTTTAATGTTCTACACATGTCCCATAGGTTTCTGGTAAGAAATTAAGACGTAGATGGGGAATTTACTTGCCTAGATATTGTCCAATAACTGCTCTTCCAGATGAACTATTTTGATGATTAGTTGACTAAAGTAATCCAGCTGAATCTCACTGTTTTTAATTTCTCTTCCCTTGAAGCTGTGGAAAATAAAAAGGAATTATCTCTAGTATCACACTGAGGCTGCACATAAATGTCTTCTAGAGATCTTTGCATTTTTATTCCCATTTACACTAATGCAAACAGAACAAAAAAATATCTGATGTTGAGGTGTGCCTAATCAGTTATTGTGACAGAAGTTTCTTTGGCAGCAGTTAAAAACTGTCCTCATCTTTAGGTTTCAATAGCAACTCACACATAAAATTAATATAGAGCCTGATTTATGTAAAGTGTGGTTATATCTTTTGAAGCTTACAAAGTTACAAAGTAGCATGAAGGACACTGAGGAGAAGCCTCTGGAGAAACTTCACATGGTTTATGTGTCTCAGATTTTGAAAAACGTGGTGCAGTACGACTGGAAGAGGATCTGTAACTCACAGCCCATGGGGTGGAGCCTGCACTGCCCAGCCTTAAATATTACAATTTAGACATCCAATTTAAGATACTCATTCAGGCTCCTTTGATGAGGAACAGTTACTATCAGGAGCTACTAATCAAAACCTATGATATCCAAGATAATTAGGACAAATTAATCTCTAGGGGTCTGTTTCTCTGCACAAGCATTAGAGGGACTGTGAATAATAGCTTAGACTAGATGTTTAAATTCTGGAAACGTTCTCTTATGTCAGATGAATCCTAATTTAGATCTAAAATTAAAAAGAACCAAAAAAAAAAAGAAAAACAAAACAAACAAAGCCCGACACCAAAATACAAAAAAAATCCAAGCCAAAACTAACACCCAACAACTAACAAATAAACAACAACCACAACAAAACCACAAAGCATTCCACCCCAAAACCTGGAGTTTGCATATATTGGACACATTAATATACCCAAAACAATTTTTTTGATTTTAGACTAGCAAGGTACAAATTATATTCTTTCAGAACTAATAAAATATATGGTCAATTTGGCTTTTCTGCAATGAAAAGAATAGTTGAATGTTAATCTGACTTCATTCATTCATCATGAGAAAATCTATCTGATTTTAAAGGGGAACAGTGTACACTGATTTAGAAAAGCCAGCGAATACAAGACCAAGTGGTGTAAGTAAGGGCTATTAACTGTTGATGAAAGTGAATTTCTTTGTACTTCCTAAAGATAAAAAGGTGTTCTGGGCATCTAAGCTGAATAGTGACTGAATTAGTAACTACTTATAAATATTTTTATTATTAAGTTGTGGACGGGGAAAAATGCAAACACCTCCTCCCAGCAAAAAAAATGACCCAAACTGCAGCTAAAAAACCCCAAGAGCTTCAGAAAGGCCTTGTCTGACCTCTCAGGATCAATTTTAAAGCATGTAATAAGTTAAGTAATTGGGCATTCTCTCCTATCCTACAGAAAAAATGCCTCTTGATGCAATTAAATGGCTCAAGATTCAGAAACCCAGACCTACCAGTCTCTTCAGCTTGTGACAGCCAGTCATGTGTGAGAAAGGTCAGTCATGTAAAAGAAAGTAAATGAGTTCTGCAAGGATTTAACTAGAATTGATGCAAAACTCCCCAAACAGGAAAGGTGATGAAAAGTTCAATCAAAGTCAGATGCAAGAAAAGATGCTAATTAATATCTACAAACACCACGTTCATCTGTATGGCTGGACTATGTATTTAATGATGTGATCAAAAGTGATATTCATGAGAGAAAAATGTGCTCCATCCCACCCCAGCACTATACGTTGCATATCCTGCCAATACTCCTAGAAAAAATAAGAACATTTTCATATCTAGAGGAGGATTTATTAAAGGAAGAAATGCATTTATGTGAGGTCAAATAAATAATGGGATACACACTGAATATAATACACTTGCTATTATTTGAGTGTTCAAAATAAAACAAAACATACTCTAGGACCTCTCTGAATTTTTTTAACATCAGAGAAAACTTTTAACATTAGAAAGGAGAGGTAACACTAGGAATATTAATGATCACTCACTGAATTGAAGAGGCATTTCAATAGCATTGCATTCTTGTATATGTACTGAGAATAATAAAGAAAATATATACAATATATATACAATATAACAATACAAAAATAAAGCTTCACACTTGAAGTGCTCAGAAATTAAGATAGCCAAGTAAATTCACCTAATTACAAAAGAGATCTCTTTTAGTAAATTCTAACAAATTTACGAGTAAAAATCTTATAGTTCTTCCTATGCTGCTTTAATAATTTTAAATAATACCCATTTCTGGTTTAATAATTTATTAAACAAATAGGCTGATTTATATTTATTATTCTCTGCTCTGAATTTTTTCACTTTGTAGACACAGGTAGTTGAATCAGAACACACAGAGATGCAACTTTTCAAAGCAGAGATGTGACACTGGCTGGTGATCAACTTGCCAGCATTAAGTATTTAATTTAAATATCAATGGTCAAGGTACCAGCATTGCTCTGGTAAGTGAAGGACAGGCACCTGTAGCAACAGCTTAGATGACAATTTGAAGAGCACTAAGGGGATAAATAGTCAAGTCTTCACCTTCCAGCTAAAGAGAAAAGCAGAGCTACCCCAGAGCTGCAAAAAGAGAGCCTGGTGACCCAAGAGTGCCAATCTATGTTACACCCACCCCACTGCTAAAGACACGTGTTCCTACTGATCAAGAGCCTCAGCTTGAGAGAGGTGGTTTATCCAGAGAAGGGCTGACTCACTGTTATGGACTGTACACAAAAAAAAATCCAACAACTGCCTCCAAGACCATACAGAATCCTCACCTCAATTTTGGCATTTTATTAAATTTAATAGTTTTACTCCATGAAGAGTAAGATAAAAAGGATCATTTTCTTTGGATTCTCAGGATCCAAAAATTACTGAAGTCTAGAGCTGATACTGTTATTTTTCGGAAGATAATGATTTTCTAATGACTGAGGGATACAGCAATAAAGAAACATTCTTCTTGTGTGGTATTTAATGTAACACACTGCATTCTTGATTTTTTCCCCCATTTTTATTCCTTTTTTTTCACCTGTACAGGGATGGTTTCATGAGATATTTTCCTACCCCTGTGTGAAATAATGAGAAAAGAAACAGCCTCTGAAGAATAAGATCCAGTATTATTCACAAGTGATGGGTGCTATCAACCCAGGTATGAACACAGAAGTCAGGAACAACTTCTCATGTCCTAGTGGCACAGACATGAAGCTGAGTACCATCTCAGGAGGGCTTCATTTATTTAGATGATGCTGAAGTAAGTGAAAAAATAATCTAATTATTACTTTCAGTAGGTTTATTTCTCCTTCTGCTTTTTTTTTTCATTATTATTGTTACTTTCTTTAAGATTCTGCTTGATTTCCTCTCAACATCTCTACCTACAGCTTGATTGGAAGACAAGAACATGTAATTATTTGATCACTTTTCATTTCAGCTGATTAAATGAAAAAGGAAGTCTTTGCTTGGGTCAAAGGTTATTACAATGCATAATTAATTGCCCAATATCATCATAATCAACAACTTTCCAGTTTCAGCTTCTTTGCATCTAACAAGGGAAAGGCAGCGTTAAGTAAAGATATTTAATCAACGGTGCATGATTTGCCAGAAATGGATTTCTTTAAGGGAGCATTCAAGCAGTTATTAGGAGAGGTGCTGAAGTGAAACCACCCTCCTCCAAGCACACTGGATTACACTGGTTTGCAGGGAATGAACTCACATCTTATTGAACAAAACATTTCAGTCACAAGTCCCATCTCCATCTGCTTAATGAATTGAAGTGTCACGAAAATTTGAAGAGGCAGCCCAGGAAAACAGAAATGTAATTTAATGCAACAAGAATAATTTGCTGGCCAACTGTATAGTATTGATGGGATTCCAGACAAAGCATTTAGATTATGGCTGTTGTTACAGGAAAAAGCATTTAACTCGTCCAGTGAGTCATAGGTTTAAAAGAAGATTTTCTAAAAAATATCACAGGAAACTAAACTTTTCACGGGCTTCTAGATGGCCTAATTGGCAAAGCAGTTAATCTTACTTTAAGAAATGGAACTGAAAAGCATCTCTTCATTTTTAATGTGGTCAGGAAAATGTATCCTGCATAACTTTCTCAAAAATCACCCAAAATCTGAAGCTGTCTGATAAACGTGTACAAACTGCCTAATCTCTTCTATCAGTTCCTGTTTTTTATCTCATTTTCTCTGTACTTTTGGATGCAGTAACTCAATTTACTGCATCTGGAATATCCCCAGATACCATTAAATGGACACCCACTCTGTTTTCCTCTTCTCAATTTCCCTGACAGAGATAATATTTTATATGCAACACACACAAGCTGGCTGGTGATGTACCTCCTCTCTCTTTTCTTTCCCTCTCCAGATCACTACTTAGTAATGTAAGTGTTTATGTATTGTCTTTTACCTTTCTATTAATTGGATTTTTCTCCACTCTCAAAATTCAGCTGCAGGAATGCAGAAAGGAAAAGATGTGTCTCTAAACCCCAGTCTGATGGAAATGAGCTGGGTACATGATCATCCAGCACATCCCCTGGCACAGCTTTGGCCTGTGACAACAAACCTGCTCTCCCAATGCCCTGACCTTCCCCACAGGGCAGCACAAGCCAGCACAACACAAACCTGCACAAGCTACGTGTTTGCTACCAGTGTGCATGGACAAGACCATGTGCTTTAGGCAGAATGAGTTTGCCAATAAAAACTGTGCCACAGCATTTACCCTCTGGGCCACAGACTGCTTTTATTTGCCAACACAGAAGCAAAGAAATAGCAATTTTTAGGGACCTTTGAAAATAACCATGAATAGTTTGATGTGGTGTGTCTGTGAAGATGACATTTTGATTATATGCTGGAATTTTTCCCTTTCTTCCTTTACCTCCTTTATCAATACAAAGATAAGCAAATTTATTCAGATTCTTGATTGCCAGGGATGGAATTCCGTAACTAAATGTGCAAAAAAATCGTGTAAGATGCAGGCACAAGTGATACTTGGCCACAAAAGACAAGACCTCAAAGTTTAAGAATTTGGGGAGAGAAAAAGAAAAAAATTTAAAAAGCAATGGAAAAGATGATGGAGACCAACATAATTCTGATTCTTTCATGACAAAATAATTTAAATATGCAGCTGCAGTTGAACTAGAGTGTACCTTTTTCTGGGTAAAAAAACCCCAAAAAACCAAAAGAACTGTATGGATGGCCAGGCCCAGAGAGTGCTGATGCATCACAGAATCACAGGTTATGCTGAATTGGTGGCCAGTCACAAATGGTATTCCCCAGGACTAAGTATTGGGGACATTTCTCTTTAATATCCTCATCAGTGATCTGGATGAGGGATTGAGGGGCAACACATGAAGTCTGAAGACAACACCAAGTTGGGAAGGAGTGAAATTGAAAGGATTGTCAAGCACTGGAAGAGCTGCCCAGGGAAGTGTCTGATCACCATCCCTGGAGATCACAGAATCACAAAATCCTATTTAAAAGATGTGTAGATGTGGTGCTTAGGAACATGGTTTAGTACTGGACTTAGTGTTAGATTTACAGGTGGACTGGATGGTTTTAAGGCTCTTTTCCAACCCAAATACTTCTGTGATCCTACATGATACTTGTAGGTCCTTTCTAAGTAAAATATTCTATTATTGTGGTCTAGTCTAGTGCAAATATGGTCATTTGGATCTTACCAATAATATAATTTGAGGAGCATCTGGAAGTGTGTCAGTAGTTTAAAAGGTACTTAGAAAACTTTCAAACCTTCACACTCCTTAGAGAGAGAGCTGGGATCTTTACCCCAGGGGTCTATATGCAGATCATGATCTTTCAATTTTCATCTAGCAATTTCATTGACCCTGCTTTCTTATCTCTAAGGCCTCTCCCCCTCTGTAAAATGCAGACTTTATCCTGAACTCGGACTTTCAACTGAAAAATGTGAGGTAATTTTCTGTGTGCACCCATGGCCATAATTTTGGAGAGCAGTGAAATGAAGTCTCTTGGCTGCTGCAGTCCACAGTGTGCCAGGTTACCCGAGGTCTGAATCTACCACATTCTCCCTCAATCTCTGTACCACTTTCCTTACTTCAAACTGAGACAGCAGTTAAGAAACATTTGCATGAATTTCCAGTGCAATCAGAACATAAGCAACTGAATTAACTGTAATAACACTTAATTACGTGCTTACAATGATAAGCAGGCCTCAATGCTGCTCTAGCTGGAAAGAGTCTGGAGCTCAGACCTCAGTGTCTGCCTCTGCCATTCAGTCTGTCTGCTTCAGTTTACTCATTTATAAGACAGAACTTTTGCCTATATGATAGACAGGCTCATTCAATAAATATTTTAAGCTGCCAGGAGATTCTTGGATGAAAATCATTATAATACAAAAATAGAAAAATTCTTTTTATGTAATCCTTTGGTTTTCAAATGAACACTGAAAGAATATTCCATGTTCAGATAAAAGCAGAACTAATATAATTGTAAATGGTCAAAAAGCTCACTACTACAGAACAATTTCTTTAGTGTGATAATACCTAACAAAACTCCTGAAATCTTTCAATTAACTTTTTCCCATAGTGAATATCTGAAACTACGTGTAATGAGGAATATTATTACTCCGTGATGGATACAATTTAAATCCCAGTAGTTTAGTTCCTGTTTGTACATCAGGAGAAAGATTCAGAGGAAGTTTATTTGTTTGATTGTTTGTGGTAAAATCTATTAGAGTTGTCAACATTTTAAAATCTCCCTCTTTCCCCCTAATAAGAATTGTATTTTTATTAAAAAATTTTCTCCTATTCAGGATTGAATTTATTAAAAAAAAAAACCCACCTGTTTATAAACTGGTGGATTTACACTGTAAGAACTACAAATCCTTTATAGATTTTGTTAAAGCTATTTTCTTATTGGACTGGCAGTTACAACACCAGGATTTCTGTTTGCAGCTGAAAGACATTTCATAAATAGTGATTTACTAGTATAGTCAGAGTGAAATCTTGGATTTGCTCCTATTTTACAATAAAATATGACTCTGAGTGAGTCTTCTTTCTTTACCTTTCTGAAGAAAGAAATTAATCTCTCAATGTCAAATACCATAATATCTGTTATATACCTTTTATCATTTAGAGAAATAAAAGACTCTTACCTACTCTTCATTCTTATTTATGAAGTCAATACAATTTCCCAGTGGTGTACAGAAACTTAGCAGGAGCTTATGGATGTTTACATAAACTCCTACAGGGTGAATTTTTTTTCCTTAGCATAATTTCATTTATTTCTTTAACATTCTTTTTTTCCGTAAAATTTCCTACCTCAAATCAGCAGGTTCTTGCACGTGTTTTTTTTTGTGCCAAGAGTGCCAACAAAAAGTAAAAAACAACCCAGACCTTTCTTTTCACTGGACAAGATGCACACTGCATGGAAATACATTCAGAATATACACTGACAACATTAAGTGTTCAAGCCTCAAGTTTCCTCTATTTCATCTTGAATTTGTCACACCTCTACTCAAAGCAACTTAAACCTTGACTGTAACACAGGATAATTTTTGATTGAACTAAATACACCTAACTGTATTAGCAATGGCTGTATAAAGTGACTCTTCTGCACTGCTCCTGGTGAGGATTTCTTCCTCTTTTGAAAACATAAATTGATAATATTACTCATCTTTTCCTTTTTTTCTTTCCTTTTTTCTTACCTGTTTGTTTTCTGGCAAACAACTTCATATACACAAAACCTCTCAAGCAGTTAAGGCAATGGTTAAGACAGGAATCATATTTAATACCTCCATCTTAATGTCCAAGTAGAATTCACTGTCACATATCTTTTAAGCTATCTTTAAGGGATTAGCAGAAATAATCACTACATACAGAAGTTCCCAAGGAAGAAAGATCAGAAAACACACTGAGATATATTAAACTCCTTTAAACTGGGGTTTTGTTTTCTGTTGGGTTTGTTTGTTTGTTTGTTTGTTTGTTTAGGAAGGAATAGGAAAGCTTTCTCTCTTGTTTCTCTTTTATAATTTTTTGGGGGTTTTGAGGCAAATAAAAGAAGCTGCTCAAAAATGTACAGATAACACTGTTATGGGGGATCATCTTCCAGAACTACAATGTAGAAGAAATGGACATGTAGGACTTTCACATTCCTGACAGTTGCTGCTTAATAGGAATGATGGCCAAAAAAGGTCTTCTTGCTCCTCTACATGACACATCTCTGAAATGGTTTAGATGACCCAACCCCCCTTTAAAGTTACTCTCTATCCACATGAAAGTAGTTTGGCACAGTTAGCACTGACTGGTGAGGCTTTAGATGTTTAAAATGCATTGCAAACACTCAGAGGGTTGTTGTGATGACTGTCATTCCTTGCAAGAGCGCATGGCCTCTTCCCATAATCCATTTCATAACTATTAGTAAATTCCAGACCAACAATGTTTAATGTGCCACCTGAATAATGGTTCTGTGTGCATGAACATCTGCTCTTAATGCTAAGGTGTTATGGGGAAATATAAATTTAATCTGAATGAGGTCTGATCACATGATCACATATTTTTCACATTAGTCAATGTGTATTAATGATGTCTATGACAAGATAAAACAGTTTTCTGACTCCCTATAATTATAGGTAGATATTAATAGTTCATGAAACTCCTATTTTATGATATCATATCCAGATCATTGGGGTGGGTTTAACTTATTTGGCTTCCTATGTCTATAAGGCAATACTGGGACTAGAGATAGGTAATTCAGTCTTCCTTTAAAGCCAAAGAAGTCAGAACAAGTATGTCAAGGCCACAATTAATCTGATTTATTATGGAAGTCTGCTTTAGCATGAGATTGACTGTAGCAATCATGTCTCTTTCTCTTAACTATAAAGGAGAACCCAAGACTCAGATCTAGTTATCTATAAGGTTCATATATCTTTGGTCAATTGAATCCCGCATCAACCTTACAATTGTGGGTTTTTTTCTTCCCCACTACCAGAGGTCAATCATTCCAGAGTGACATGCATCATTAATTCAGGTTTATCTACATTCTCAGTAAAATAGGAAAACTTCAAAGCAATCTAAACCACGGAAAACATATCTAGAGCCATCAGTAATCAATGAATGGAATAAATGGTTTGTGATTTATAGTGTTTTCTTTCTTCCCTGACTTCTGTTAGAAAGGAAAACTTACTTTTTTAATAATGAAGTGACAATTGCAAAACATCAGATTAAGCATATAACATTTCCCACTGGCAAAGGAAGACAGAGGTTATGTTTTGTTACCTGGCTTATCACTGCACTCTGTTTTTTTGCTGTGTAACTGTTATAAACTTAGTATTTTACTGAATATCTCCAGTCTCACAGAGATATTGACATAAACAGTGCATAAAACAAGTCTTTAGACAGACTAGTAGTCAAACTTCTGTGACTTGCCAGACTTCCATCTTGGGCCACACCACCAAAACCAGCACCCAGTTTTGAGCAGAAGTGTATCTGGTAGAAAAATTATTCAAAAGATTCAAGAGATTAGCTCGAGTTTCACAGCTGCTATGTGTAGTGCATGGAAAATTTTTGCTTCTCAGCCAGGGAAGAGGACCAAACACTGTTTTTTCTGGCATTCCAAACCCTAAGTGCCTGCTAGCTCACATCATAGAAGATGTGGTGGGATGAGCAGCTGCTGGCACAGTGGGAATATAGCAGATCAAGTTTCACAGTCCTGATCATAAAGAAGTTTCAGTTTAATATGCTCTACAACTAAAATGTTACCAAATGCATCAAGAATTGGCCTCAGGGAGAAATGTTGCCCCTGATATTGTCAGAGGGATATATACAGGTGGTCAAGAACTATGTCTGGCCTCTTTCCACAAGGCTTTATGAGGAGGATGCTAAAAGGCTGCAGGATATAGCAACACTCTGTCCACCTGAACCAGAGCCTCAATCAGTAGTATGATGACCCCTGATCAATTGGATGCCCTTGTGGGGGTCAGTAATGATTTGTCCCATAAGTCACTTACAGGTATATATATATAGAAATAGCACAGGAATTTTCTAACCCAAATATGCTGCTGAGGTTTCAGATCTTTCCTTTACTCATATTAGGGTAAAACCAGAGCTTCATTTAAAAAAAATTTAAAAAAGGTAGCAAATAACACCAACACAAACTAATATTCAATAAGTTTTCTGTGTTAGAGGTCTGAGTAAAACAGTTTATGCTACTGTGGGTTTTTTGTTAGTGCTTAAATGGGCTGCTGTAGTTAAGGAATTGCCAGGTAATGTCTTAATTCATTATGGACTGTAAGATAAAAGCTTATTTGATGGATGAATCAGAACAGCTTCTTAATTAAAAGAATATAAAAAAAAAAGAAGAGTTGAACTGGAAGAGCTTTAACCTTTATGGAATTGGGCTTTTGTTACTTTTTCTACATTCGTGACTAATGAGCTCTTTCTTGAAAAGATGAGGTTTTTTAGAGATCAAAAGCTGTATTTTTGAAGACCTTTTGGTAGAAAAGGGGAACTAGGAAGACAGAGTGTGTAAATGAACTACGTACATGCATATCATTAATAGTTTTGGAATGGTTACTTAAGTACAGGAGGGATTGCTTAACTGTGGTTTTAGAGATGTTTAATCAGTTGTTATAAACACACAAAAGAAATGGGGATTGCCTCAGAGCAAGCAGAAGTGCAATCTGAGGACAGGACTAATAATTTAATCTGATTTAACATTAGCAGTGATTTTGGAATTCCATACAATGATTTTTCCATGATGTCAGACAACAGAAATTACTCTGCTTTTGAAAAGGCTCTTTACCTTATAAGAAGTAGAGGTGAGGGGAGAATTTAAGAAGTCCTTTGTTACATGTCATTTCCTTGTCTCAGCCATGATGTGAGGGTTTATTTCCATTTTGAAATAAACCCTCACATTTACTGATTTTAGCTATCAGAGTCTTGATTTTATTGTTATCTGCTTCACACTGTGGAGTTAAAGGACACTGTCTGAGAGAAAGAGATGCCTAAGCATAAGTGTCCATCATTTAGGATATTCCATGTCACCTGCTGCTGTAGACCAGCTCAGGTCTCCTAAAGGCCCTCTCATACCTTTCACTAGGTTATTCTGGATTACAAAACATTTCCTGTGCACTATGCTTAGATAACTGAAATAAACCCTTTATTCGCTAGCTGAAGAGCATCCGGTTCCTCAGAACCTTTCTGTTCTTCAACTTTCTGTAACCTTAAAATTTATAATTAAAACTTTTTTTTCACCAAGCCTGGTCATAAGCTGCTGTTCAGCACTAGATAAGTTCATATCACTTGAAATCCATGTGCATTCCCTAGAAGGAAAATTCTGCTCTGAACTGTAATGACAAGTTTATTGCAAACAGAGTAGTAGAAGAAATCTCATTTAAATTTCAACAAAGGGAGGAACTGAACCAGTTCTTGTTTCTTGACTGCAGACCAAAAAAATTAATTTCATGTTTGTGGAAGTAACAATATGAAGGGGTGCATTACATGGGCTAAATCCATAGCAATTGACTAAACCAAGAGATGATCTTGGACACTGGGGCTTGATTCTTCTTACCATTACACTGTTCCCACTGTCTGTGGCATCACTGTGGCATCTGCAAACTGCCATTGTCTCAGACAGAAACAGATATGGCTGGAGATAAGAAGATCCAGTGACCAGTCCCATAGAACCATAGAATCACAGAACAGCTTGGGTTGGAAGGGGCCTTAAAGATCACTCAGTTCCAAACCCCCTGCCATAGGCAGGGACACGTTCCACTAGACCAGGCTGCTCCAAGCTCCATCCAGCCTGGCCTGGAACAATTCCAGGGATGAGATATCCACCACTTCTTTGAACAACCTGTTCCAGTGCTTCACCACCCTCACAGTAAAGAATTTATTCCTAATATCTAATCTGAATTTACTCTCTGACAATTTGAAGCAAATTCCCCTTGTCCTGTAACTCCATGCTCTTGTAAGAGATCCCTCTCCATCTTTCTCGTAGGTTCCTTCATGTACTGCAAGACTGCAATTAGGTCACCCAAAAGCCTTCTCTTTTCCTGGCTGAACAATCACAATTTGCTTGACTTTTCCTCAAAGGAGAAGTGCTCCATCCCTCTAATCAGCTTGATGGCTTCCCCTGCACTGAGTGCAAGAGGTGTCTGTTCTTTCTGTGCTGGGGCCCCAGAGCTGGACAAAGTACTCCAGGAGAGTACTGGGGCACAATCATCTCCCTCATTTTAGAGATTAAGAGAATCTAGCAGTAAAGAAATTGACTTTCTCTCCTATGAGCTGCTATGTCTGAGACTGTTTCTAAGCATGTTGAACCTACTGTAACAATATATTGAGACTCAAATTTTTCTAACTCTTATGGGCCTCTAGAAGTAAAGAAATTGCAGGGGGATCCTCTCAGAGCAGATACTGACACTGAAATATGTCCTTCACTGTTTCAGTGCCCAGTCTGTGACTTCAAATTAGAGCAGATACAGAGCATGCCTGTGTCAGGAAAGGATCAAACCAGCTCTGATCCTAAGTGTCACAAGCCCAAGGATGGTGAATGGCAGCAGTCATCAGGGAACAGTGCTGTCTAAGCTGAAAAACTGTGCACAAAGTCAAGTGCTCAAATGACGTTGCTAATGTTAGGATGAAAATCAGGTGAGGTTTTGTTTGTTTGTGTTCTAGTATTTGCTGGCTGAAAACCTGAAACAATTTAAGGCTGCCTAAAATGATGCTACACTGATGAAACTGAAACTCAAAAGATGGGAAAATCCTTGTTTTCAGTCATTGTGGAACCATTTTTTGGACATTTTTTGATGGTGAGCCAGCAGGGGTTGTGAATGTTGTTTTTAGCAGAGCTCCTGCGGCACAAGGCTGCTTCCATGAGCATACCACCTAGCAGCCAAAATGTGTTCCTGTGTAAAAAAAGATTGAAACTTTATGCAAGCAAAGAATCAGCATGTAGCAATTTGCATTTTTTATCAACGAGGAGGTGTTTCATCCTTTAACTTATGCTCCATTGCTGTATTATAAATACAGGCCCTTGTTTTGTATAGATAGCATTAGGCTGTGATACTGTTTAAAGAAGAAATGTTATCCTGTTTTTGAACTACAAAGCTATTCAGATTCCTTTTCAACTGATAAACTCAGTGCCATTTAATTTATCAGCTGCTTACATAAGAGGAATAAAGAGATATTAAATAGCCACAAGATGAATACCCTTCCATTATTTTTTATTGTTTCTGAGATTGTTTTATTTTTCTTTTCACATATGGAACATGATCAAGAGAATTAGCCAGGGGAATCAAAGTATTATTATTGGTTAATATGGTTGCTATTTGTATCACAGCATCACATAAAGGAACAAAATATTGCTAAGAACACTGTAAAGGACTTGCAATCTAACTAGGCAAAATGTACTCATCTTGGTTCAATTTGAACAAAGGACAAGTTACTGAGGCACAGAACTGAACCTTAATCGGAGCTGGTTTATAACCTTTTCTTCTCCAGGAGAGATTTAATCACCTTCCCTCTGTCAAAACAAAAGAAATGTTGCAAATGGTATTAGCAAGAAATATGTGGGTTCTCAGCACCCACTACAATCCTCACCCAAATGATTAATCATCAGCCACTGATTCCTTAGGTATTAATTTGTGTTTTTTCCCCAGTATCTGGTTTTGTGTGATGCATTAATGGATTGATCCCTTCTGCCTATTGATCCTTCAAAATAATCTTCAAGTATATGGCCATGATTATGGAACACATGATACAAAAACCAGCAAAACCTGTGCTGTATTTAACTTACTTTACATTAACTAGACAAGATGAAGAACTCTACCATGGCCCCTTTGCACATATGGGATTTTTCTCTATGCTTTGGCACTGTATTCAAGGGCAGAGATTGACCTTCCTGAGATGGGAAATGACACAGGGCCGACACGGAATCAGTGTCAAAGCTCAAAAGTGTCACAGCTCTGATTTGTTAACCACTAGTCAAGTGCTTTAACCTTATGTCCTACTTACATAGCTGATCTTATATATCTGGCAAAAGATGCAGTGTGTCAGCTGTAATAATAATCCTAAATACTTACTTCAATCATGCTTATTGCTGCCAAACTGTTTCATAGCCTTAGGGCCATGATGTGATTTTTCTTGGGGTTTGTCCACGTTTTTCTGCCCTGTAGACTATGACCAAAGCATAAATGAACTTGCACTCTTGGTTATTTCTCCTGGGTTTAGGAGTGGCCTTGGTTTCAGAGCACCTGGCTTTGAATATAACTTGAACCTTCAACCTACTTATGCTAAAGAGTCTTATCATCCTTAATAGGTTTGTGCTCACTACCCCTGAGAGGATAGGAGTTTGTTATTTTTGTCTTTTAGATGAGAAACTAAGCTATAGAAAAAGAGAGAGGCAGATACCTAAAATTATTTGTGTTTTCCAGTCCTCAGTGATTTCTGTAGGTGTCTATGTGTTAAGTGTACATCAGTCCTTTGGCATGTCTCAAGGAATTAATATGTTTTTACTAATTTAGTCTTTCAGGAATGAGATCTTCAGCTTAAATTCCCTGTACAGCCAGGAGAGAGAGAGAGAGAGACAAATACTCTTGAATTATTGGGGTTTTTTCCCCTATTCTAAGACTGCTATGATGAATTATCTAGGTTTCAGGACATGCTTCTATATTTCCATTTACTATAGATATATTTTGCATGGCCAGAATATTAAATTATATATCCAATTTTAAATAGTCAAAGTTGTTTCAGATGCATTCTACCTTTAGTTGCCATTTAAAATATCTCTCAAAAAGTTGCCACAGGCTATAAGAGAGAACTAAACACAGATATCTCAGATCATGATCATTTGTCTCAAAACACAAGACCATTCTTATTTCTGAGGGAAGGCTTGTTGAGACTATTTGTTATGCTTAAAGCCAATATGATCATATACCTCACTGGAAGAGTGCTGTTATGAATCATTAAGATATGATGCAGCTTTTTCTTGGAAGGAATACAGATAATATTATGAATGTACTTATGAAACATCAGTGTTTAGGAGATTAAACTACAACTGTAATTAAATAAATAATTCACTCTTTGATATTACTAAGTGATGATTGATATTTCATTCCTAAAGTTGTGCTGCTAAAAACAAGGGCTTCGTAGTTAAAATTTTTTTTTTTTAGACTTTTGCACCGGAGAAAGGGTGAGAACAAGGGTAGGAAAAAAGGAGAGGGAAGAGAAGAGAAGAGAAGAGAAGAGAAGAGAAGAGAAGAGAAGAGAAGAGAAGAGAAGAGAAGAGAAGAGAAGAGAAGAGAAGAGAAGAGAAGAGAAGATCTGAATAAAATGAAAAATTATTCAAAACATGCAAAAAAAAAATGTAAGTAAGAGCTTGAGCTATTGCCTGGTTTTAGAGGTGGGGCAGGATTTATTATCTTGTTTATTGTGAGGCTCTCTTCTGGGACAATCAGAACATTATTATTATTTATCTTTAGTCAGAAATGCATTTTCATTTTTTCCATATATTTTTATACTGACCAATATTAAACACACACTGCTTTCATTCATGGGTACCTACATGAATCAAAAATTGATGAATGGTGATAGAAACTTACAACCTGTTCTGAGTCCAGAAATGAGCATTCAGATGTTATTTTCTTGTCCCTTCCTGCCACTGTTCCCCTCAACATGGTCATAAGACATGGGTAATGTTTTTATTTATTTATTTATTCATCTACCTATCTTTTGATCATGTATTTATTTTTGACAGCCTCTTTCCTCCACCTTGCAAACACCAACAACTGACATTTTTAACTTCATCAAGATCAAGATATTCCCTATCATAATCCATGCAGTGCCCATGCAGTTGGGAAGAGGAAGGAATAAGTGTGTCCTTACTCTTCAGTACATCAGGTTCAACAGAGATTGTAGGGTATTTCCCAAAGGGAAAAGAACTGAGGGGGTTCTGATTCATCCTGTTGCTATAAAAAGATGTGCACATCTTCTCTTTCTACAGCAAATTGCTCTCTCTTTTGGACAATTGCTTACATATTTTCTTTCTTTTGCACTATGGGATCTAGATGTTTACCACAAGACAAATAATAAATTAAGTTACTGGTGGGAGCTTGAAAGGCATTCAAAACACTCCTTTGAATGAGGCTAATGTCCTCAGAGTTAATGGAAAACTGTCTGTGAATTCTTGCTTTAGAATATAATTTACCTGCCCTAACTTTATCTAAAAATAGATATCTGATCTAAGTTAATCATTTATCTATAGTCAAAGGAGAGGAATACTTACTTCTGAGGAATGAGTCATCCTGTCCTAGGGCAGATAAATCATTCTGTATATGTGCTGCTTTTTTCTTCATTGAATATAATGAGAACCCAAGAATATGTATTAGGTTATATCTTTAACTCACATATAATCAAAATTAAGGAAAATTAATCCTGCATGAGATCAGATGGGGCTAAAAGATCCTAAGCTATCTTTAGTTCTACAGCTTGCGTAGGACAATCCTCTTGTCTCTCACTTCATTAAATATGTAAGAATTTAATCTCCAGATACAAACTCATTTATGGCTGAACTGTGAGGAACTTGGGAGCCACTGTGGATTTGAGACCTGGGCAGCTTCTTGGGTATCTTTTTTAGGCAGAAAACCTTCTAGTCTCTGCAGTCTTGAGATGAAAGTGATGTACTTTTAATCTGCAGCAACAATAGCAAGAAGTGGTCATTAAATGATTTTTAGAGAATTACTTGATCTTCAGGGAGCTGAAGAGTTTGTGCACCAGTATGAATATTTTCTTCTCAGGGTAATAGATTTGAAGAGTACACATTTGAAATCCCTCCAAAATTATTGGCATTTGGATGAGTAATAACTTTTTTCTTTCACTATGCTTCATGCTAAATTTTCCTGAAAGTATTGAAATCATCATTAACCCTAAAGAAGACCAAGTTTACATGGAGAAAAAAAGGCTTTGTAATTTCCATATTTCTCACTTGTGCAAAATGATCTAGTAAAAGATATTATGACTACCCGAGGGCCTCACCTCAGCCATAGAATTCAAACTCATTAGTAATGGTTTCTATTGAGAGTAGCATTTAAAGCCCTCTGGGGCCAATGAAAAGGCTTTCAGAAGTTGCACAAGTAATCTTTGCATCTATTGTGCTGCTTCTGTGCTGCAGGAGGTTTTCAGTCAAAATGGCTTGTCAGAAAACCCTCAAATTTTTCCATGTCTGAATATTGAAATCCAAATGCAGTGAAATCCTCAGTCAGGTTATACAACCAGGCAGGACACAAGGGAGTAATATATCAAAAAAGGTGGCTCTCTTCAGCTGGAAGCCAACCTAAAACAAAATGCAGAAGGCAGAGCTGGGGTAAAATATTTAGCACCATGCAGAAAGTCTGGTTCACCTTCCTATACAAGTTCACTCCTGGGAGGAAAAAAAAAAGAAGTTGATGAAAAACTACAATGAAAGGGATAGAATACATATGGATTCTGAAATTTTGTGAGCTTTCCCTGCTGGTCATGACCTTCTCTGCCTAAATAATTTTTCCCTGTGTTTAGACATGAAGGTGCCCCTAGAGTGTCTTCTTGTTTTCAGCAGGAGGTGAAATATGTGGGAAGGAGCCATTGAGCAGATGGTTTAGGCACCTAAACAGCCAAGTGAGATGTTTTTGAGTGCTTTTCCCATTATTTTTCACTAGCAATTAGATAATCCAGCCAACAAGTATTTCATCTGAGCTAACCATAACATCCAGCATCCATTCCTTGGTATGCCTGTGCTAATAGGGATTAGTAGTCATCAGTCAAGGATGATACAATCCTCAGTGTGTAAAAGGAGAAACAGAGATCTGCCTGACTGCTCAGGCATGCCCAGAAACCCAAATAGGCACATATTTTCCATTACTTGTGACTTCTGAGCCCCTGCTCTTGACATAGGCTGTGTGACGTGCTGTGAAGAGATAACTTGATTTAATGATTTATTATAAAAGACTAATGTGAGACTCTTACTGTGAAGACAGAGAAGTGCTCTAAAAATCATATGTTTTCTGTAATGCTTTGCCTAGTTTAAACTTTGAGATTTGCATTTTTAACACATTTAAGTGTGACCCTAATTCACTTCCACTGTACTTCAGGCTCTTGGAAGCCGCTGATGAACTTGGAGGTTTTATTTCTTATATTTCTGTTTGTATCTGCATTTTACCTATTTGAGAAAATTTTTTATCTCCCAACTTTTTGAGTAAAACTCCAGAGATGCTCTGCCCTCTGGGTAGGTTGAGAGAAGGTTGGACTGAGGCTTTTTCAGGACAGAGGGTGCATAAATCTGAACAGAATGACTTGGAACTGCCTGAGGTACCTGTCAGTGTGTTCTAGCAAAGGAGGGTCTAATTACTGATGTCAGTTGATCTCCAAAAAGGTTTGTATGTGGTCCATGAAGCAAGGAGGAGGGACCTGAATCTGGACCAAAGACAGCAGATGATTCCTTTTATGTTTTCATATGGCAGAGCTTGGCAGCACTGTTCAAATGGAGAGACTGACAGTGGTTCCAATCTAAAAGGCCATTTGCACAGGGATTCATCATGTTAAGTCTTTTAATTTGCCTCATACTCATATCTGGCACTTGGTAGTCCCTATCCTCTTTTCCCTTCCCCTCCTGAGGAGATTTTCCTAATTTAATTTAAATTTGCTTGACTGCTTTTTTGAGGGAGGCTATTACATTATCATGCCAGCAGTTGACATGGTGAGGCTGTGTTGCAATGCATCACCACTCTCAGGTGTCTGTACCTGCTTAAATTTACAGTTCTTTGACAGGAAGGACTTGCTTTTGCACCAAAGTGATGCTTGGTGATTTTCTGTGGAAAAATATTGTCTCCTCCAGAACTCAACTCTTTCCTTCTCACTTTGTGCTGTAGGTGGACACCAACAGTACACCACCAAAAAATCCTCCATTATGGAAAAGGAGGAACTATTTAGGAAATGTTTGAGTTCAATAAAGTTCTATAATTCACCAGATAAAGCAAGCAGCTGCATCACATCACTAAGTTAAAGTGCTGGCCAAATAGAAAAGAAGAGGCTGGGAATAGAAGGTGTCTTAAACCAACTCTGCTGATGAAGAAAATATATGTTGACCTGCCCCTTAAGCATTCTGTGTACAGGGGAGTTTTAAAAACAGCCCTGAGTCTGTTGTTAGTGTCTGCCTGAGGACATTAATTCATGTTCTCCAGATCAAATTGTGAAATTGAAAGACAGTAATTGAAAGACAAATGTTCAAATGTTAATTGAGTACTTAAAAATAACACCTCAGCCTTAGAAATAAGTTTTCTGGGGGAAAGAGGAAGAGAAGAACATAATTTCCAATTAAAAATAGGAGCTGAAAATCTGAAGACACCCAAACCTGGAAAATTGAATTAAAACTTAAGAGGTAGATGATTAAATTTAATTTAAAAAAAGGAAAGCTGTCCTATGCAGTCTATGTTTTTAATTGCTTGAACTGACCTTTAAAAATACTTTAAACTTCATAACATTTACAAGTATGAGTTAAATCTGTGGGAACCACAGCAATGCTCCACATGACTCAGGGAACAGCCCACAGACACTGCCCTCTGTCAATCCACCAGTGGGCATCCTAAACATTCATGCCACTTTATATCAATTCTGACACCACTGGTAGACACCCCAAAGTGAATTAAGGACAAGGTAGCATGCTTAACTTGAAATTAATTTGCTTTTGTCAGTTCACATCAGATCCTTAATGTCATCTTCACAGACATTTCATGTTTAATATTAATGATCTCTGGAGTCTCATCTTAATGTATTCTGTGAGCTTCTTTGATAATTTAAGACTATTTCAGTTACCAAAAAACCCCAAGGCATATTTACCAATGTACGTATAAGGTTTGTTGAAGGTATCATTAGAACTTTATGTGGGCTCATCATCTCTGCATTATTGACATCAACATTTCATTTGAGGAAGGAGCTGCAATTAGAATAGGAACTGCATTTGTTAAAAAAAATGAGATTACTTCTGATCTCCTGATCCTCAGGGTGTTCAGTTAGGAAACTGCAATAGTGGATTCCTCCTTCTGTTGGTTGTAGTTCTACCATGAACTTTTGCATGGAATTTGTAACTCCTACTATTTATGCCTTTGTGGTTTGTTTGTTTGTTTGTTTGTTTGTTAGTTATTGGGAAAGATAGAGATGTCTTTAATATTTATGATTATCTTATTCAAGCATTACTCCAACAGCTTCTGTCTGTCAGCTGTGGCTCAAAAACCACATATTTATTTTCTATTAATAAATCTTTGTGGCAAAAGAACTGTTTTAAAATACTTTCACACTTTTGATTGTAACCTGCCCAGAGAAGCAGCATTTGGACAGGGACTTGTAAGGCCTTCATAAATTAGCAATCTCCAGAGAACCAAGCATACATATATGTTCAAAGTCTGTCTGTGTGTGAACAAATACACACACAGAGCTTTAACCATGAGGCCTGCATCCCTTTAACAAGAATTTAAAGGGAAATTTACACATGGTAAATTTTGCTATTAGCACTCATTAATAGCAATTCACAATAAATTTTCCAGTCTCAGATTAAGTGAATAAATCTTCATTTCTAAAGACTGAATTAAAATTAATTTAGAACTCTCAAGAGAAATTGGTGTTCTTGATAAACATATTGTGGAGCATTTGTTGTAATGTGGATTTATTTCTTAATATCTTATTCTTTTTAGCTCCTGGTTTACAAAAACTTCTTCATATGTGGCTGTTAAATTATTTGAGTTTCAGTCAGTCCCAGAGAGAGAAAATTGAGTGGGAAAGGTGATTAATACAAGAGAAACACAAGCTATAAGGGAAATAGGGAAATAAAGGAGTGACATGAACATAATTTGTCTCAACTGGGTGTTTCACACCTATTGTGGGGTACTCTGTCTTCTCCCTGACCAAAGCAATAAAAGAGCATAAGCCAATGCACTTGCCTATCTCACTCCTGTCCAATTCCCCAGCAGGCTGGGCTTTAAACTATTTTTGCAGCTTATTTCTGTTGCCACAATGAAAAATCTTGTCCTTGTTGTGTTTCTTCCAACAGGGATTGCACCTGAGGGACTCCAACATTTTCCCATATAACAAAATGACTTAATCTGATGTGTTTTTAATTAAACATGTCCAGTGATAAATCTGGAGCAGGCAAGGTCAGAGAAGCTCCCATCTGTTTTGCAGCTCTGTCCACAGTACAATCTCCCAGTCAGGAAAATTCATTTTTCCACCTGCTGTCAGTTCCTTTTTGTGTAATTTTCTTGATTGTGTTGCAAATCTAAGGGAGCTGCTGACCTTTGCTCCCTTGGGGCTTGGGAAGGGATTTTAACTGGTCATAGTTCTTCTGATGTTGCTGGTGGATTGACTGATCGGATGTACAAGGTGTGGCAAAAAAGAACCTGCCTAGCCTTGTCTGTCCAGGCAGAGAGACTTAGATACTGATAAACATGAGGAGCTGGCAGCCTGGATTTCAACAGTTACTCAAGAATATCTTTAATCTATGCCCAGTACCCTGTTGTGATATCAGCCACATCACGATGACATCCAAACGCCCTTGGCCATAGGCAGAAATGCCTTTTCTGGAAAGGATTTGTTTTGAACATCTACACATGGTCTAGTTACTTCCCTAATTTGCATTGTGAACACTGTTTGATAGGAGTCAAGGTCACGAAATCACAGAATAATTTAGGTCAGAAAAGCCCTCTAAGACCATTGAGTCCAGCCATTAACCCAGCATCGCCAAGCCCACCACTAAACCATGTTCCTAAACACTGCATCAACAATCTTTCAAATGCCTCCAGGGATGGTCACTCAACTCCTTGGGCCCTACTAGGAGTTTCAATGATGATTAAGTGTCAAAATCCGTGTCTGAAAATAAGGAGAATGATAAGAATGTTTTTTTATTAAGTCTTTGTTAGGAGGTTTTTATTTTCCCTTGAACATGAGGAAGAACATCTTTCCTGTGCAGGGGACCCATCACTGGAATAGTTTGCCCAGAGAGGCTGTGGAGTCTCCCTTGCAGGAGATATTCAGGCACAATCTGAACACAATCCTGTTCCATGTGCTCTAGGATGACCCTGCCTGAGCAGGGAGGTCAGACCAGCTGACCCACTGTGGTCCCTTCCAACTTTATCCTTTCTGTGATTCTGTGTTTTTTGATAATCCCTCCTTTGTCAGAGCAGTATCATACTGAAGAAACAAATCCATCAATTTCAATTCAAGCTTAGGAAAATGCATTAAAAAATATAGTTTAATGTTTGGTGTGGAATTTTCTGGGAATCCTCTGAGGTCAATTTAACAGTACGGATGATTTCAGTTATGCTTTTTCAGATAAGCCTGTGAATACAGAGGAGGAATCTAGGAGAGGTGAAAGAGATGTTCAAAACTATGGAAAAAGAGACTGAGTAAGTGCCATCTGTACTCAAAGTAATTAAGTTGAGAGAAATTAATTAAGCATAAGTATATGAAGCATTGAGAGTGAGATAATGAATAATAAAATCATATGATGGAATTGGTATAAGGTTTCCTTTCAAGTAATATATAGGCAAATATTAGAGGATTCTTATACTAGTAACCCAAGTTTAACCACTTCATATTTATTTATATCTCTTTGACACTTTTGTGTTTCTGAAATATCAAATGAAAAATTGTAAAGTGATACATGTAAAAACACTGTCTTTAAAGTAAAAGAAAATGGTGATGATACTCATAAGTATAGAAACCACAGGAAACTAAGAAAAGTGATTTCCTCACATAGTATAATTTTTAATATTTTTATCGCTAAGAATTATGAGCTCAGACATCACTGGCAAGAGTATATACTACCAGATAAAAAAATTAGATTTTTTTTTCACTAGTTCTGAGCCATCTTCTCTACAGGGCCATAATTCCTACTCCATTCCAAGAAACATTCACAACTGAATTAGAATCAGCCCTTTATTCTTTATTATTCTTTGTATCAGACAAAGACAACTTATGTTAAGACAATGTCAGTTGAAAAATATTTAGGTTGAATTCAAAGTTTGTTAACTAACTTGAAGGAGTCATAACTAACAAGAGATAAAAGTCTTACAGGGTTTGGGAGAACTTATTTCCCTTCATTTCAGTTGTATAAGGAGATGATGACTCTAAGTCAAGAACAAATGTGGTTATGTTACACTTGAAAAAGAGGCTGTTAAAAGGAGCAGACAGTAAATATCCAGAGGAAAAGGACAGAGAGATCAAGAAGAGTGTCAAACATCTACAAAGGAAGATCATGAATGGTGTATAGAAAAATAAGGAATAAGATAATTCAACAGAAGAAAAAATATCTAAGTGCATGTGGAGATTCAGACTGGAAATGTTGCAAGTTGAGATGGGGGAGAAGAACCTTTTGTGGGTAGAGAATTTTAAAAATCTTTGTGTACATGTGTCTGTGTGTACACGTATATTTGGAACATTTACATATTTAAGCATGCACAACTTCTGTATTGGCCCTGATGTGGATCAATGAGGGCATCCAGGGTGAGCAGGTTGCCTTCTCATTCCAATATGTAATATAAACAGTGGACTGACAGATTTTAGCAGGAGAATTAAAGATTCCAATCACCTCAAAATAGCTTGGAAACAAAATAAAAATAGAAGGCTACAAAATGCTTAATTATTTTCCATGTGCTCTGGGTATTTCCAAGCTCTGGGTATTTCCAATCTGAGGGTTTTTTGTAGAGAATAGACAGCACTACATGTAATGAAAGTCTGACTAAACAAAGCCCATCATAAGAACTCATGGACATGTGAGTCAGTAATTGGGACAGTGATTGTGCCTATTGAAGTCATAATTTACCATCTCTGGGAGCAGAAATGCCTTTAGAAAGAAAAAACAAAATCTGCATCACAGGGTGATTGATGGTTATCATATCAGCAAGGTACACACTAGTGTTCTACTATTCATTAGTTTAGATTTTGGGTGGAAGAAAACTCTGATTATCCCCCCACATGAAGACTTAGTCAGAAGCAGAAGCAAAGCGAGTGAAGAAAAAAGTTTGATTTGATTATCTAGTGGTAGAGGAGCTCTAGGGCTTTAAAATCTTGGTTCTACCCCAAATTTAACTGCACATAGAAGAGTTTGAGCAGGAGACATCATGGGTTTTGTACATCCGTGCAGGAAATTCAAATTGAAGATGGCTAATAAGGAAGAATACTTAAGCAACCTCTTTCACTTCTGCTTTTTTAAAAGGTCTCTTTGCTGGTTGAATGAAATGTGCTCTTTTCTCAGCCCTCACAGCTGTGAGGTTCATAAAGCAATCACAACAAACAAAGGATGCTTTGGTTATCATGAAAGGTGAGAAGGGTTTTTATACTCCAATTAGCTCTCCCTAGTAACAGGATAGTGGTCCTCAACAGAGGATAATACAAATATTAGCATCAGCTCATGCAGCTAAACCTACCATTACTGTGATAGCAGTTCAGGACAGTATTGTGAAATCCAGGTGTCTTTAGACAGGAATTACAATCTTTAAAAAATTTTATCTGATACAGATTATGAAATATGAAATTATGATCTAGAATCTAAATTTTTCAATTTTCTAAACTGAAAAAATACCATGAGAGAGGAAGTCTACTTGGACTTTATTTCATATTTCCTTCATTTGAAGGGAAAGCATCATGAAAATTTGTTTCACTGCTTAACATTTATGAAATATGAATGTGAGAGAATAAATGCGGATGCACAGAAAATAATAACATTAAAAAAATCTTACTAGCAGCATCAGCTGTAACTACTATGTAGTGCCTTCTGTTAAAATCATCTAAGTCTTACATTTTTTAAAGTCATATAATTATTTTTAAGTTTCTCTCCTTTTAAGAGTGATTTATGACATTCAGGTCAGGTAGATTACTTGATACCATAGGGAAGCCTTCTGCTAAAACAGATTTCTCTCTCTCTTCCTTCATTCCAGAGAAGAGTGATGCACTTCATTTGAGGTTTCTTTGTTAATCCATACAGGTTAAGTATTTTTAATTCCCAAGTTGTCAGCCCCAAGTCAGTGCTGACAGGAGAACTCATAAATGTGGTGTTCTGAAGGCAAGACACACAAAAAGTTTTTCAGTTAAATTATGGTTCTCTCACCCTCTGATTAAATTCACTTAAAACTTCTTCGTGAAAAGCATCTCCATCCATAACTATCTTGTAAAAACAAGGCATCAAGAGCTAAGTGTCACACTGCCAGAGCTCAATCCACTGCAACTTGCCAATGTATTCTGTGAGCTATTACCCAAACACTCAGGGATTTAGTCATAACCCTCGTCTGACGGTGGAAAGGAGAACACCACTGAACATTTGCTCAAGCTAATCTTTATCTTCCCACTGGCTATAAAGATTTACTAAAAGTAGAATTATAAAGCTGAAGAGGAAGGTGCTGTTTAATCAGTGTCTTTGCCATCATTCTTACTGTAGTGCATGACTGATATCCTTTAGGCTAGTGCTTAAATTCTACACAAATAGGTCACCAAAAAGTGCTGAGATAGTGTTTTGGTCTACAACAGCTTCAAAGATTGTTGCTAATAAAATAATAATAATGCAGAGTAATTAATGCAAGTCAGGTATTTATATTTCATTTGCAACATACACACACACACACAACACCTACCATGTCTTTGACAAATTAAAAGTAACATCACAAAAAGTGTTGATCCTAATTAATCCTTCATCACAATAATAGATACTCAACTGAAGATGAAGTCAGAACCTGGTGAATATAAATGGTTCAGCTGATGACAGAGGAGCCTGCATCAAGGATTTATTTCATGGGTTGCTGAACAGACTCCTTGGCAACTCAAGGAACCATATAATCTATTCATACTCATAAATTCTTCAAGCTCCACAAAAAATTAATTAGACCCTCTCTTTCCCATAATTCCCACAGAAATTCTATTCCAAATCTCCTCTTTTCATGCTGTTGGAACGTACCTCTAGTTTCCAGCCTAAAATGGTTCATAGCCAGCTTTTGGTAACATTTATACAATACCACAATTCCTCTGACATCATTCATATTAATGCCTTTTTCTACCAATCAGTTGAAAACAGCAGATCAACCTCATTTAGTTTTTAGTTAGAGCAGTGCTCTCCTCCACTGAAAGTACCAAGGTATGTTAAGCTGGTACTATGACATCCTGTCTAAGCTGTGAGGTGCCTTTAGTTTACAGATGGAATTTTTAACAGTGAGATTCACAGTCATCAGATGGAGGTTTAAAACAGGAACTTAACTTTAGTTCTTATATCTGTTCTTTGCTTGAGTCTAATTCCTTCAATTAAAGGCAGCATCTAGGGAATGGAAATACAAGTTCTGGATTTGAGAAGCACAAATATTTGTCATGGATTTTTTTTTTTTTTACCTGTCAATGGAGCAAGATAAATAGATGTTTGATCTCTGACTTGGGTCTATCATTCCCAAACTTTCTGACTTGATTTAGTAATTGTGGTTACTTAAATAAAACCATAAAATAGTGTTTGTGATTTTACTGAGAGAAAAGAGGCACCCAGGATATTTCCTCATCTTGGATTTTATTAAATGGAGAATGTCTTAACCATCTGGATTACAATGAGATTTCTGCATGTGCAGAGGGAGAAGTGAAAGCAGTAAGTGCTCACTCAACCCCTCAGTTGGTCCTCATGCTGCCAGCAATGCACAGACAGCACTGTGGGTGAGTGAACCTGAGGGATATAAGACAGCCAGACATTCAGGGTATATTTAGTGTCTGTCTGTTGTATATTGATTATTCTTTTGGAACACCTCCTAGAAGACTTGCAGAAGCGAGAAATAAATTACTGTTTAATTTAGTCTCTTTTCAGTGTCAAAACCTAAATAAGTTTTGACTAAATTCATCAAGGATATTTTTAGTAGTCTTTTTGTGTTTATCTGGAAAAGTGAAATCTTAAAAAAACTGGACTGAGTTTTAACCCTTGTAAAAGTTTGAAAGTTGCAAACTAAGGTTCCAGTCTGACATGTACAATGAATGGTCCTTTTAGCTTTTCACCTGTCATTTTTTTCATTACTTTCCCTTGTGATTCTCTATGGAAAACTATGAACAAAACTGGTCCTAGAGATAAAGATCCAGCTTAAAAAACAAGACCAAGTATATTTTTAAAGAAAAAAGAATCAAAATTGTGCAGTATAGCAATATTACCAGATGTCTAAATTCCAGAGACTTCCAGTAAAGACCATCACCAAATTCTTTATCTATCTGGTGAGCACTGAGATATGTCCACTGAAGCTGCCGATAGTTAAATTTACTCAGCTATGTTTTCATATATGTATATTTAAAAAAAGTTAAATTATTTGTTAGGAGAGGGTTGTGTTTTTTTTCTCTGAAACACATCATAAATTGCTGAAACCAGGTAGAAAAAGAAACAACCCAACCTTAAGCCACCCAAATATAAAACAACCCACATTTTTTTATCCACAAATTATATCACAGTATGTAGAGAAAGTGAGCTTAAGCAAAACAATCTTTCAATTTTACAATCATTAATCTGTTGTCCATGTTTATTTTGAAGTAAATTGAACAATCATAAATATTGAGCAAGGATGGTAATTTTATAACAGTGATTTTTTTATTAAAGAGAAAGGCTACTTAATACACTAAAATCAAGGTTCTGCTTTCTTTTACCTGTTATATTGCACTTTTAGACTTAAACAACTATCTTCTTGTGTGGCTTTTGTCTCACCCACCATGAATCAAGCATTCAACGTACCCTGTCTTTTATATCCAAGATGTACAGGTCTGGACTAGCAACACTAACCTCAGGTTTTTCCCAATTTTCATGCACCATGATCCAATCTCATGCAGGTCCAGCAACAAAAGCATATTCCATGTGATTGGCTCTTCTCAGCAGAAGGCACCATTGCTGCCAAGAGACAGTGAAAGTTATTGTAGCTGATTTCATGGGACCTGGGGATAATTCACTTTGTCTAAAAAGACACACACTAATTTTGAAAGAAATCCTCTTGCTGTCATCTGCTAGAACACATTCAATTTAGATAAATTCTTGAACTGGGATTCTTATGCATAATATATGCTGTTAAACAAATAGAGGCACAGTCACGACATTAAGAGTGTGCAAATTATCCCTTAGATTTAGCATCCTGGCTGTCCAATTTCTTATCTAAACTATTACAAACAAAGGCAGAATTGGAAGATTAAAATTTTCAAGTGACTGCTGAAGTTCAAAGAGTGCTTGTATTTTAATAACAAGTACTGTACATATTTCATGGAAGTGTTAGCCAGCTGATCTATATGTTAATTAGCCTACTATTTGAAAAGGAAAATTATTCAAGTGCTTTCATCTCATTTCCAACACAAGCAGCCATGCTGAGTACATTAGGAAGCATCATTCCTGCATATTCTGGAGTCAGCTAAGCTCCTTTTTAGGCACTGGAGGAGCAAAAAAGGGAACTGAACTGATAGCCAATTTTATGGCAGAATGATTTTCAAGCAGAGAACAATCCATTTAGAAAAAAAATAATCTAAACTCTCCAAGGGAAAAAAACTTCCGTAGGATTTTCTGTTGAAAAATTGTGATTACGGTTTTAGTTGCTATTATCTACACAAGAAAAAAAATAGGAAAAAAGAAAACAAGATTGTCAAAAACTCTTCATGTGAAGAATTAGGGAACTGGAAGTAGGCTTGGTACAGATGGGGATGCTGAGAACTGGAGAGGCAGAGGAAGCAGGTGAGCAGCATCTGGCTCTGGCTCCCTGCCTGGAAGATTCTCATCAGAGTCACTTGCTGCCTTCTGGCAGAAAATGAAAGTGACAAGAGGTCGGGAGGTGAAATTGACCAGAGTGCTCAGTTGGCAGGAAGCTGACAAGATACAAAAGTCTCCATTTGCCTTCTCCAAAAAGAATTTCTTAAACAGTTTTAGTTCAGGGGGTGGTGGTGAAGAGGGAGGGAGGGGAAAAAAGAAATCTCCAATAATTTTGATTTCTTTTTCAAAACCGGTATTTACTCAGGTCACAAATTTATTTTCCTGGTCAGATTTGGAATGAAGTCCTCAGGCTTCAGCACTGTTTCTGTGTCCTTCTGGATTCAGCTTTGAGAGAAGGAGGAGAGATAAGGAGGTCAGAAAAGGATATGAGTGCAGCTGAGCATTGCCTCATCCTCCTTCTTGAGTATCCAAATACAGAAATGGGCAATGAGGAATCCCATTCAAAAGTGCTCTTTGGGTAAAAATGTCCCACAAAGATCTCAGTAACAGCATTTTCCATTTCAGAGGTACCATACAGCTCCTTGTGAATCCTGCTTCAGCTGGAGCCATGTACCATGCAGCTGGCACTAGCAATCTTGAACTGCATATTAGCAATGCTTTTTATTTAGAGTTATGTGTTATAACTCACAAAGTAGTGCACTTAATTTATCCTATGAGTTTTGTGGGTTTATTTTATTTTGCTTTATTTTATTTTATTTTTCCAGCAAATAGGGTCAATAAAGATTCTGTCTTTTCTTGACTAATCACATACAAAAATACCTTGGAGAATAAACACGGTAACCTACAAGCTTTAGCACTTAAACTGAAACACTTTGAAATGTTACTTTAAAAAGAGGAGCAATAAAAGAAGAATGCTAACATCACATTCTATGGTGGTCGTAAAGCATTCACTTCTTTCTACACTGGGTAGTTCAGAACAAATCTGGAACAGAAGCTGTGTGCAATTGATAATTTCAAAATATTAGATACTATTGCAATTTTCCTCACTGTGTAAAGTTCTGGTTGGGAAAATATTTGACATTATTTCTCACACTTGTTTTTTTGGGTTTTTTTGGGTTTTTTCCTAGGTGCTGACTTAACTTTTGAAAACATTTTTGTACTTTACTGAAATTTGCATTACCCAGCAATTTAGTTAAGTGCTGCAGGAGTGTAGGATGGACTGATGACAGACTTCATATAAATATAAACTACCAGCTAATGCCCCCCTTTATAATACATGCATATAGTCTTACCAAAATCAATGAAGCTGAGCCAATTTACATCAGGTAATGATGTAGCACCCTGAGATTACATTTGCTCACATTGCTTTATACATATGTATATACAGAGAAAAAAAAAGGCAGAGGGAAATTTTAGTTTGCAACTTCTCTGTGACTTATTTGCATGTAGTCAACTTTTCACTTCTCCCAATGGACAATTTCATCTCTTTAAGCATTTTCTCCTCCTTGAAGTCATTGCCACTGAATTTAAACATTGTCTCAAAAATATCAGTTACCTCATCATATTAGTTTAACCTTTAGAATCTATGACCTTCCAAAAATGAAGATGGTCTTCTTCCCAGTCAGCTTAGGAATGCAAATGAATATGAGAACGTTGAAAGATCTGTCAATTCATGTCTACACCTGCACATTGGGTTGGTCTGCTTTCCGTACCAATTAAGTATCTGACCTTGCTTAGATTTCAGATGGTTTTGTCACAGACACGCACACCAAGAAATGCTACAGTAAATGTCCAGAGCCCTCTTTTGCCTCTCCCTGAGGGCACAAAGTAATTTCCTACTGTATCAGAGTCAGGACATAACTTTTCAACGGGTTGAATCTCAAACTGTCCTCAGAGGGTGGAACATCTATTCCCTTTTTATATTGTTACATTCTAAGAACACCAGAAAAATGTCAATTCCCTGAAACTCACAGAAAGGGAAATCACAAATATGTGGCTGTGGTTAAGAGCAGAGGCATATGAGACACCAGAGTGGTGGAGAGGGACTGGCCCCATAAACAGCAATCAGGCAAGAGTAAAACTGCCTTCTCCCCCAGCCAGATCCAAAACCATGCTCTGTTTATAGTACCAGACTCTGATGTGAAAAAGAGAATAAATCTGTCTTTTCATTTATTTGAGGGTTGGACTAGATGACCTTTAAAGCTTCCAACCCCAAGGATTTTATAACTTATCTTTTGATTCTGTATCTGGCCTTCTTTTCCACTTATAAACTGTCCTAAAAAATGTGAAGATATTAACCCTGGGTATCAGAATGTATTATCTTCATTTGATGCCAAACTGTGAAGACAAGATCTAGTACCACATTTGCACTCTCAAGAGCAGCTTTTTATAGCACTCATCTGCACAACAGGACTGCCTCACCAGTTTTCCTTGTGAAACCACTCCACACATAAAATCTGTCAGCACGGTGTGCTTCAATGTAGCCAAAATGACAAAAAATATTTAATCTAAGCTGACCTCTAGAATATCTCTGACCTTAAACAAAGTGTGAGAAAGAACATTTACATTTGGAGTCATCCCAATAACACTGGGCAGTAGTTCAACTATATTTTTTGATTAATGTTCTCTCATATTGAATTTCTTTTGCATTTGTCTCTTATACCACTTTAAAGCCAATGACGTAAGACCAGAGGTTGCTACTGTTAGATACTACAAGAACAAATAAAATTAAAAATGCTGGTCCCTGGTGTTAAGTTTCAGTCTTTGGTCTAAGTTACAACATTACTTTCTTTCTGGCTTTAGTGTCATGCTGAAGATTCATGGGTAACCTGTTATGGTCTCCTTAAATTCAGCAATAATCAGGCAGATAAGCAATATCTGCAGAATCCCTGAAAGGTCTGCCAGCAGATTCTAGCCATCCACTGGGAGGCAATTATTCTGTCATCATTTGAAGAGAATGGCCTGTCTGCTTCTGGCAGGCATTTCAGTTCCAGGCATGAATTCTGGTTCTGGCCTTGCTGCACATTCCCTGTGTGATGGACGCCCTGGTCAAGAGTGCCGAGCAATCACACACCTGCCAAGAGTCAACCTTTAAACAAGGGATTCAGGATGAAAAATGCCTTTGTCTGTTCTAATTAGGATCAACACTTTTGCTTTCTTCATCAGAATTTGCTTATTTCGTTGTCTGGGGCTGACATCAGCACATGAGCTTAAAAAGAAAGCAATTTGCTCAAGTTTCTTCATTTTTTGATGCTTTCCACTTCACGTGTATCACCTGTAAAAGGAAGCAACAAACTCTTTCAATGTCATCTTGATCAAGTGAGATAAATCCTTTTGTTTGGAAGTAATGCTTTCCATGACTTTCAAACAGGCATGAATAGCCTGTTTTATCCTTTTTGCCATCTGGACAATCTCCTCTGAACTCTGCTCCCTGATCAAGGGGGACATCAACAGGTTGTTCATAAACTCTGATATGGTGTTTTCAGGTATTTTCCAGCAGTGACTAGCCATCCTTTTGGCTCATTAGGAGAAACTGCCATTCCTCTGCAAGATGTTATCAGTTCTAAAATGAGACACAGTAATAAACCATGAAAGCATGCCTAATTCACTGCAATAAAAAGCAAGCTGGCTTGCCTTCTTGCCTACGCCTTGACGGCTGACATGTTCTGAATTCTGGTGACAGCATGCAGATCTGCATTAGAAGGGCTGAGGTGAGGGGACAACAGGGAAGATAAATAGTCTTAATTGTTTGGAATGGATCTTTTAATCTGATATGATTAATGATTCACCAGAGACTTGTGCTTTGGGTACTGTCAAAATGGCTCACGCGGACTGGGACACCAGTGCTAATCCAACACTGGCTGATTATTCAGGACAACTTTCCTGGTCCCCAGAAATGGCTCCAGGAGTTGGGCAGTGGTCCTCAGCCCTGTCCTCAAAACACAGGAAACCTATTTGGAAACAGCTGACTCTGGCCTTGACAGCAGCCTGGATGTCACTGATCTAGAATAAACATGTCAGTGGAAAGGCAGAGGTGACTGCAGCGGGAGGGGGAATCCAGCAAGGAGGAATTAATTCTGTTTCCTCTGTGCCTGGTGCTTGTGAGCCATCTCACCCAGACATTCAGTGGGATCTAAGTTTTAACCTTCATTCCTTGTCACCAACTATGACAAACAACATGTGCCTTTTGAGCAACTCCTTCATTGTCCTTAGTTTGTTGCTCTCAACTGACAGAATGGGTGAGAAAATATATTCTCTGAAAAACAGAAGGAAAGAACAATGAGGAGACCTAACACACTGTCTTGTTGTGCTAGTATTATATACATTTACCTTTTTTTTAAATTTTTAAGGCATTTTTTAATTATTTTGTGGTTCCAGAAGCTCTGTGAGGAAAAATAGATGGGATGATTCTGTCTACCTGGATTCAAGCACTAATGACACTTTCATGATCAGAAACAAAGATGGATGAAAGGACATATTTGTTCCACAAACACAGACAGTTCCTTTCTTAACAAGGTGGTTGATAGAGAGGATATAACCTGCTCCTCCATTACAGAAGGATGCTGAAGCATGGAGAACAATTTACTTCCTTGCAATGACATACATTCTATTCTTAATGGGCATCTTGGTGTTTCTGATTTCAAATGGGAGTTTTCCACAGCAGTGGAAAGGCTATTTTCCTGGGTTTATGACTCAGATCAAATTTTGTGCTTTATCACTTCAGTATACCTAAGATGAAAATATTCATAAAATTTTAATTGTATTTTTATTGCAGCCTGTATGGGCACAAAGCCTTTTTGTATGTGCAGACTCCTCTAGACAAAAATTCTTGGTACTGAATTCCAAGATATATTTGGTATAGGTACACTCAAGTGTGTCTGTACATACATTTTTATGTTTATATGCATGACATTTGCACAGTATTTGAGGCACTAAGTCTCTGTATACATGAAAATGTACAACCAGGGAGGCTTGACTCTGCTTAAATGAGCTATTCACCAGTGTAACCAAGGACAAGCCAGGGAACTTCTTCCTAATTAGTTTAGTATAAATGAGAGAAAAATAAATGAACTCTTGAGCCATTAGAAGGTTGAAATAGATCCTCAAAACATGTCCCATGTCACCCATTTGCTTGGCTGCCTTTGATTCAGTAGTACTACTGTTGTGTGAATGTAGGATAACTGCGCATCATCAGTGCCACACTCTGAAGAATGTTTGAATTAATGGTGGTTTAGCTGACAGCACGGGGAGCAGCACAGTACTCTGTGTGCCTCACACTAATGATGACACAATTTACAGAATTTGATTTGAAAAACCACTTGGAGTTTAAAAAAAAAAATAAAACCCACAGCAAACCCCCTGTATAAAAATCTGTGTCCCACAAGCTTTTTTCCCGTTCAAGATTCCATACCACCATCGTTTCTGTGAAACACTTAGCAATGAGTCACAGGATAAGAATCTTTTCCCCTCTGTCTCCTTTTCTTGCTTTGCTGTAGTTGCTCCTTGCACCAACAAAACCTGTGCTCCTTTCTTTTACTTAGTGAGATTTATCTGATGCATCTTGAGGACAACTGATCAAAAGGAAACATAGATTCCTATGATTCTGTGATTAGACCATGGGTGTCTGGCAGAGCTTGATAGTATATCTACCCCTGATGAAATGAAGGGCTGCTCAGCTTCTGCCATTCAATCTAACAAAGTCACATTAAATTACACTGAGGGAAATTAAAAAGGTAATTTATTTTCCTAATTCCTGGTAACACAGTACCTCACACTTTTAAAAGCTTCTAAAATACCAGGACCTAATTTATTAAATTGTAAAGTCCTGGAATATCTGTACATTAGAATCAAAAGGGAAGCCAGTAAAACAATTTTCAGCTGGAAATTCATGGGTTTCAGAGATTCTGTAATGTAATTTCCTAAACTAATTGATCTGAGAGATAGGTGATTAGGGTTAGATATCTTTATTAAAAGCTTGAGATTTTCTTCCTAATTTTTAACTTAATATCATGTTCCTCTCACCTGTGTTATCTATGTTCTCTTTGCACTTAAACACTTTATATTTTGGGGTGTTTTTTGGGTTTCTTCTACCTCTCTCTTCAGCTGTTAAATATTATTTATATACAATTTACAATAATCTCCTTCTCTGACCATAACCAAATAATTCCATGGAATCAGATCTGCTTGAAGAGTTAATGGGAAAATTGTAGTACATTTCACCTGACCCAAGATCATTCACTAACATAACATGAATTTTGAACTCTGAAATTACATATTGGACAGAGCATTTGAATAAAAATACTAATAGAAAAGTTCTGATATGAGATTAGAATTATTAGAATTATTGTAATGAAGGTAGCATTCACCTCTGTAATACTCATATTCATCAGTCTATACTGAATTTAAAGCAATTTCACAAAATTGATGAAGCAAGCATGTCAACTGGATTATTCCAGTCAGAATCACAACAATGTTAGGAATCCATTTTGCTTTCTGCATCAATGTAGTTGCTAGTACTGAGGATGCTTCCTCTCCCAACTCTATGCCTTTTACTGTCACCACAGACCCCTCTGTGTGTCAGTGGGTGGACTTGACATTGTTAAACCAGACTTGAGTCACTGCCTTCTCAATAAGATCCAGCTGTGAGAGTAGGTTGACCAAGATCCTGGGGTAATTTGTCAAAAATTAGCATGGTGACAGTAATTCCAGACATATATTCCTAAATGCTATTAACAAAGGCAGTGTCATAATATGAAAACAATTTCTGCTGAGGTGATTAATTAGTGCTGGCAAGGTTCCTTCTCTCTTGGTTAGGTTGAAGTACTGCTCTGTAGCTCCAGAAGGACCATAAAAAATTGTTTACACTTAGAAGAGTGATATTTTAAGACATGACAGAGACACAGAACACTAGATATGTGATAAGGAGGAGACTCATTCCTGGGCACATAAGCAGTGAGTTGTTGACATTGCTGCACTGATATAAATATGAGGTGCTTCTTCAGATTTGCCTTATTTACCTTTAACTCCAAATAATTTCCTCAGAACAAAGAGCTGGAAATATTGTAGTAGAGTACACTGCCAGAAGATGTGGCCAAGTGTGCAAGTGAGATACCAGCAGTGCCTTAGCAAATTCAAACCCAGTTTCACCAGCAAATAGGGAAACAAGAGAAGAGGTGGCTCTTCCCCTCTTTCCCACCCCACTAATTGCAGCACAGAATGATGCTGGCATTGGGTCTCGCAGCTGGAAGTGGGTGTGCAGCTCTCCTCGTTCACCCTTTGCTAGATTTGCCAGGGCTGTTCTCTGGTTCTGAGGCCACTTGGCAGGCAACGCCTTTGGACAATACTATAAATTATCTTAATCTCTAAAACCACATGGCCACATGAAAATTATATTCAGGGAATAATTCCTAGCCTGCCGTAAGTCCCAAATAATTTCTAGCAGTTTTGGGGAGACTGCTAGCTGTCACAGTTCAACAGCATCACAGCATGCATTTTAATAGTGTGAACAATTATTTTTCCTTATTGAGAAACATTTCCTGGCATTGTTTGATGCACTAATTTTACCAGCACTTGTATGTAGAGCCAGTGTATGTAAAACACTATTCCCATAGTGAATTAATTGGATTAAAGTGCTACCAGAAGTGTAGCCATCGAATTTGTTGTTTTAATTCAGATAAATTTCCTTCTGTTTTTCTTGAGAGTTCAGACCTCTTTTGATGTAGATAAAGACAACCAGAAATTTACTTGCCTTCAGGAGGGAAAATATTCAGGCAGTGTGAGAATGAGTTGCAGAATCTACAAACTGCATTGTCAGTGAGAAATTGGCAATGACTTTATTGGAGTTCCTTTTAAATTCCTAGCACTAGTGAAATGTTTGAAACCAGAACTGCATTTGTCTCTGCACTGTACAGAACAAAAAATATTGCCATGATATACTATTGGACGTCATGTCAAACAACATGACAAGAATAAAAACATATTGTGGCTATGATTTACATATCTACTAGAGTGATTGTGACAATTTTAAGTAAATTCTTCCCTATCATGGCTTTTGAAAGCTGGCTTTCACTGAGGGTTCTTTAATTTGCAGTCATATAGTGAAGTTGGTGTTTGTTGACAAATTATAACTGTTTTCCAAGCCTTAAATTACATCTAGAAATCTACTGCCTAGAGTTGGCAATTTTTCTGTCTCATGCACAAAATCCTTCTCTACCTATACCTATATTTGTACATCTCATCCCTGAAAGAGTATCAGGGCACCTTCCTTTACGTGCCAGCTTTGATGCCTGGTGCAGTTTGACCCAGACTAAATTGCACTCTCAGGGCACAGTTCTGGGAGGTAATACAGGCCATGTACTATTCCCAGTAGGCAGCCTGTGTGTGGGTGCTGTGTTTGGAAGACTAAAAGTTTAGGAACATGAAAACAAGATGTTCTGTGCTGGCAGATTTCAGTGCCAGTGTATGGTTTGTGTATATTTAATGCATTCGTGTAGATATAACCTGTGTGTTCAAATAGCAAAACTTCTGGCAATATTCCACAGACATATCATGTAGAGAGGGTGATTCATCCTAGATAGAGAACACTTGATCTTAGTTTACCAGAAATAAACATTTTTTACAGAGCTGTAATGATCTGATGTTTGTCCTGAGTGTAGGCACCTTATCAGACTGCTGCAGTTAAGGCTGGCATCGTTTGCTAACAGCACACTAAGAGAAAATATGAAAACCACAATATAATGCTCTAGATCCACCAGACTATCAAGTTAACTAAGAAGAACAGGTGCATTTTTAGTGTGACTTTAGAATTAGATCTGAATCCACACATGACATACAACACTATCCATTTTGCCACTGACAGGGATGCAGGTAACACATTCTTCAGACCATGGAAAAAGAAGCTTGTTTCTTCTTCAACTATTTGCCAACTAAAAGAAAGGGAAAAAATAACAATAAAATAATCTATTGGACAGATAAGTACAGCAGGTAGAATTTCTGGCAATACTAATGGATATTCAGCACACAATAAATGCTCAAGGAGGTGATTTAACAATGTGCAGTGCTTCATGCAAAGCCAGTGACTGAAGGACCATGATGGGACACAAGGACTTTCAGGAAACAGCTGGAAGATGAAGGAGGTGTGCAACTGTCATGATAATTTTTAATTCTGGGCCTGGCTAGTCCAGGAAGCAAGAGGTGTGCAAAATAAAGCACTTTGATTCCACAAGTGATTTGCTGGACTCTTCTTGATAGCTGTCCACATAAACCCATGCACTTCTCAGGAAATCAGCTTGTCCCTCTCAAAAACATGACCTACACTCCATTCATAATACCCTTTCAGCTGCACAGATCAAGCAAAGTTCCCTAAAACAATGGAATGAGGTAGCAATTCATAAGCAAGTTGCCCACAGGACTTGGCCAGAATGATTTAGAAAATGGTCCTGAAAGGGGTATTTAGGGAGACGTGAGAGACCTAAGCACACTGAAATTGTTCATATTTATATTAATATTGGCTTTGGACACAGCAACTACTTATCTGTGAGAGGGGGATGATGAAGAGATTTACATGGATAAAGCATAGTACAATGAAGATAGGAGATTTACACACTATAACACTACTTAAGCTTAAGCCACAGAGACTGAATCATTAGTGGCATCTTTCCAGACTTAGACAGCTTTAAACATGGATTTTTTTCCCCACTTAGATATTACAAAAATAGATATAAAAAATAACTAGGACAGACTGTAAACAAACAAAGGATCATGGTTTCCAGCTTTGCAGGGACTGAAACACACCTGTTGATACTGAGGTATTTGTTTCTGATTAGGAAAACACATATAAGTCCATGCATGAATATGGGTGGGACTAACTGTTAGCAGACACAGTATCCAGTTGAAAATCGTCAGAGAACTTAATTTTGAAGTTATTTGGGCACTGATTATGCATTTTACATTATTCTTAGTTCTCCAATTTAATAAACTATCCCTGCTAATCCATAGATAGATGTTACATGGAGTGTGAAAGATATTGACCTTTCCCTTTGTTGCAAACCTGAAGTTTATCCAATACTCAAAATCCCTGTGGTAAGCTTGGACCACATTCTAAATAAACACAGGTGTTATTTGTTTGGGAGCTATGGGGATCTCAGATGATTCAGAGGATTTGAAACAGGGAAAACTTGTGTTCAGGGACTGGTTCTACCTTATTTATACTGGTATTATGTATTTCAGCCATGCAATACTGAAACAGAGAACAAGCTGACACAGAGGACTATAATGTCCTATATCCACTGCTGATGATGTTTCTAATGAACATCAAGCAATCTGAAACTACACTGACCATTGGTTGTCTGGGAACTCCCATCAATATATTCCATGGTAGAAATTTTAGGAAAAAAGCAGTTTAAATGGATAACTCAAGTATGCTGCTGAACTAAGAATTTGTTTGTTTTCTTGAACCAGAGTAATAATTGGAGTTTGGTCCCTACCAGAGGGTTTGTTCATTATTGTTTTTCATTGTCTCAGGCTTGGGGGAGGAGTGTTGAAGCTGACCATTTGTCCACTGCTGTTTTTTTATACTGCCTTAGGCTTGGGGGAGAGGACATGCATGCAGAGGGGTCTGGGGGCCATTTTATTATTTGTCTTGTGGCACTGGCTGTGGTTGCACCATGTTAGTGAGCATTTTGCCTGTAAAACATTTTTTATACACTTTGTTATGAGGATTATTGCTGTTATTGTCCATTTTCTTACCTCATTGCTGTTTCCAGTAAAGTGTTATCTCAACAGTTAATCTCTGCCTTTTGTCTCTCTCATTTGACGGGGTTTGTGGAAGGGAGTGGCTGCACTGGGCTTAATTTCCAGCTCTAATTTCTGATTGCTCTGTGTTTCTCAGCCAATATTCATAAACATGGTTTCAGAGTGTTGCATTTGTATACACAAACACACACTAGCATGATATTTGGCATTCTATCCATGTCACCAACTACTCTGGTCTGTTCCACTCCCTGCTTTTCAGAAGGCAGATACAATCCAGGAAAATTTTGTTTATGTTTGCCAGAGGACTGAAAGTCTCATGAAACAGTATTTATCAAGGAGAATTTAGCTCATGATTCAGTTGAGTAATTTCATCCTCACTAATAAGTCATAAGCGCCTGCTAGTTTTTTCTTCATGCTATAGAATGAAACCACAAGTTTCATTTTTTTGAGCAGATTTCCCCAACTATTGAACAGTATCAAAGTTCATAGTGCTTTAATAAACCTATATCAGAATTATCAACATTAATTTTCCTGTTTCATAAAATGGAATGTTAAGAAAAGGAATAATCAAAAGATTTGTCCAGCAAGCCAGGAGCAGAGCCAAAAAGCAAGTCCAGGTCTCATTTTATCCAAGGACAACTGGTCTGTAATAGTCCATGTAGAAAACAGGTAGTTAAATGATGACCACTGGAAACTCTTTATGAGGAGTGAACTGGAGTTTTTTTAGCCTGGAGCAAAGGAGGCCTTATTGCTCTGTACAGTGACCAGAAAAGAGGTTGTAGTGAGGTGAGGGTTGGTCTCTTCTTCCAAGGAAGAAGTAGTAGGACAAGAGTAATTGGCCTTAAATTGTGTCAGAGAAGGTTTAGATTAGATAAGAGGAAGAATTTATTTACCAAAAGAGTTGTCAATCATTGGAATAGGCTGCCCAGGACAGGTGGAGTCACCATCCCTGGAGACACTTAAAAGAAGTGTAGATGTGGCTCTTGGGGACATTGTTAGTGATGAGTTGGCAGTGACAGCTTAATGGTTGGGCTTGATGATCTTAAAGATGTTTTCCAACCTCAGTGATTCCATTGTTCCATGATTCTATTATTTACATCCAATAACTTTACAATAATAACTTTACAATATTCCTTATGATCAGCCAGGAAATATCAGAACAATCTCAAATATTAACACATCATCTTGGTTTTAGGATTTTTTTTCTTAGGAACTTGATCAAAGTCTGGCAGAACTTAGCACAGAACTCATCTTGATTTCAAAGTGATCTTGATTCACCACCAGTTCTTTTTGATAGCTTTTAAGTTTTGCTTTGTATGTGTCTTAATTCCAAATCTCTCATGTGCCATGATGTACATTAGGGTGATCTCCACCTTTGGATAAACTGCTGTCTGTCATACCAGGGAAATTCTATGGGGTAATCTTGGGTGGTGATTAAGGAGAACTCTGATTTGCAGCCAAGAACAATAAAGAGTTTTTAATAGAACAGGTAAATAAATAAACACCAAAATAACAAGTCCACAAGGGAAAATGGTGTCTGGATGTATCCCACATGCTGCTTTCTCATCAACTATTTTTAGTAGGTAGTGTTATAGATGGAATTATGATCAAGCCAAATTCATAATTAATAACAGAAATTTATTCCACGATCGCGATAAAAATTTAGAGTCCGAATTTGTCCCGAATGCAACTCGGTTGTAACAGCCACCAGTCCAGGAAACGGAGTGGTCCTGGGGATCCAGCTCTGGGTGAAACAGAGGTCTGACAGGGTCAGAGTCCCCCTCTGGTTCCACCTCAGTGTCCCAGTGCAGCAGGTTTTTATACTTTTTACTTTGCCCCCAGCAACAAGTCTTTATTGTGGACTGCATATTCATGCAGTCATCCTTCACGGGGGAAATGTTCCCGGCAGTTGATGTTTTCCCGGAGGCCGAACATTGCCCGATAGATCGCCCAGGTGTTCTCTGAAAAGAAGGCGATTTCCTGGCGGTTTTATTCCCCGCTTGTATTTTCCATGGTCTCATCCATCTCTCCGCTTTGGTGCTGGGCCCAGCTGATGAGTCCCGGTATCTGGTTGGGGCACCTGTCTCACTCAGTCACGTAATCGACCTGGGTGTTTCCCAATGGTCGGTTTCATGGCCACTGTCTCTCGGGCTCGAGTTATTGGAATGCTAATTAGGTGCTTTTCTCAGTTCCCTGCCACCTAAGTTAGCAAATTCCTTCAGCTCAGCCCTTATACTTTTATAATTCCTAAAAACGTCTACAATTACAACTTATTACATGCACACTAAAATTGCACGAATTATACACCTATATAACAGTAGGTTTTAGTGCTGTTTCCTTAAAGAGAAAGACATCTTGACATCAGAATGCTCCTGTCATTGTAAACCACCTTCTGCTATCTCTCCTGTAATAAGAGAATAATAAACTCACCTGAAACATGATCTCTTTATCCACCTTAATTATTGAGCAATGTCGCTTTTGGGAAAATGCCAACTTTCTGCTTCAGAATACAGCACTTATAACTATGCACACAGTGCTGAGCTAAAACTGGATGTGAACACTGTAACCTGCTTCTGTCTCTTTGGTGAGGCAAGTGACTGTGGCTGGACACAGAACAAGCAGGAAGATCTTCATCTTGTCAGCACAGGAGGATGTGGTGGCTGTGACTTTGCCTTCTGCTTTCTCAAACTGGGATGGAATACCCTGCTAAGTGAGCCAAATTTTATCTACTGATACAAAGATCATGGATGCAGGTACTTGCAGCACCAGGAAGGGATCTTGTCCATCCCATCGCTATTGTTTTGTCAGTTCGTCCTTTAAGTAGCTCTATAAATATGCAAATATTTTTTTTAATAGACCAATTTTTTATAACTGACACCACCATGGCTGATGAAATGAAAAGCTGTGATGTGACACAATGGTTTTGGTGAAGCCTCAATTGCAATATAAGCCAGAAGCCAGGATGTCAAGTGAGGAATGTGGAAAAGCTTAAAGTCATTTTTATGAAGGGATTCAGGATTAAAATTTTGGAGCATCTTGATTGTCTGGAGACCAAACAGATACCCAATTTTGCCAGACTCCATATGAAGAACAGAAAAGGGAAGTGGGTTCAGAGGATTGAAACTCTTTGAGCTGGCATCAATATAGTACTCTTTCAGAATGGCTGAATTGTATTTTTACTCTGCAGCAGCAGAATAATCAGGAGTGTAAGTCAAATAGTACCAGGGAGAGAGTACCTGGAAAGCACTTCCTGAAGGAGCTGTGAGAAAGATAAAGGTTATTGCTCTTAAACAACAAAACCCTGCAGAGCTGCTACAAAGTTTGTTGAGCTTTGGGACTCTTGCTGTACTACAGAGACTTAGTGTTTGCACAAATGAAGCCCATATTTTTCAGGAGGGATTTCAGTGTTTTTGAAAGCAACTATTTGCTGTGAAATCAATGGACTTTGCATACTCAAAGACCTTTGAGTATCTGGGCTGTAGTCCAATATGAGAAATAAAAGCTGCTGATGAGAAAAAATGGACTTCAGAACACCAATACTGAGTTAATGGAAGTATTTCAATTCTGTTTCCTAATTGTATGCAATCCATAGCTCACAGAGGAGACACAAGGTGAGAAATTTGGCTCCTGTTGCAATCCCATAGCTCACAAAGGAGACACAAGATGAAAAATTTGGGTCCTGATGTTTTATTCTACACAATTTTTATAACTTTAGAACAAAACGCTGAAGTGAAAAGAATATAATTAGAAATTAGCAAAACTCAAGTAAAGATAAAAAAATGCTGAAACTACTTGATTTCTGAATTTCATCCTAGGATTAACTACAGTATTAGGATAACTGAGCACTTTTCAAAACTTTTCTACATATGAATGGGATGAAAACACCAGTCCTCCTCCTTCTTGCACCCAGAATGAAGGCAGCCTGTGTCCTGTTAAACACATTGAGGTACATTTACAGGTGCTTGAGCCATAATTGAATACACTGCTGCCATTCTTTAGCCTCCCTTGGGAGAATGATCATGATAATTTGATCACAATGTCCTATTTAGTCTTTGTACCTTTTTGAACTTGGATAGTATCGGAAGAAAAAGATCTTCAAACATCTACTCAAATCAAGAAAATAACTTAGTTCAATTAAGTTTGTGACTAGAACTGTGTAGAAACTTTTAAAAAAATTGAGACACCTGTGATTCTTTTGAAGTAACCCTTGTGATAAAGATGATTTAGAAAGAGAGGTTGGGGTGTTGGTTTGTTTGTTTGTTTGTTTGCTCGCTCATTGGGACATTTGTGTTTTATTAGAAGTTCCCAGATCAAAATAATACAATTGTTAGTATTAATATCTTTTATGCAGGGAAAATATTATAATTCACACCAAACTTTTTTTTTTAAATAAGGAAAATGTGTCTTGATTTTTTTTAAGTATTTTGTTTGACACCAGATATATCAGATAATTTTAGGATCGTCTTATAAACAGCTCATCAACAAAGCAAAGCTACGTTTCCTCATATTTTTCTGAGAATTACTGTTGAGTCATGTTACTGCTTCTCACAACCCTGGAAATACCCAAAACTTCTTATCAGCAGATGATAACAGATCTATGCCCATTGTCTGGAGGTTCTATGCCCAAGAGGTTCTGAATCAGGAAGGAACCCATTAAATTGCAAAGGAAAATTTTGTTACAAGCCCACTTGCAAGGTGCCTGGTACTTTATATAAAATCTACGTTCTAGTTGAATAGTGTTGGTAGAACAAGAGGTAATGGCTATGTTCAGAATAGATATAAGGAAGACTTTTTTTTCATGATCAGGGTTGTAAAATACTGGAACATGTTGCCCAGAGAGGCTGTAGATGCCCCATGCCTGGAAATATTTAAGGTCAGGTTGGATGGAGCTGTGAGCAACCCGATCTAGCTGAAGATGCCCCTGCTCATTACAAGAAGGTTTAATTAGATGAACTTAAAGGTCTTGACCAACCCAAAATATTCTTTGTTCCTGTGATATGTTGAATGCTGACTCTTTTTTCCCATGGGAACCTGATTTATAAGACAAAGAGCCTCTCAGATAAAGACATCTAAATAGCTGATAAGGGTCTTGTCTTAAACTGTAGAAGGGAGAGGCCTGGACCTTGTTCTACTCTTTGTGCAACAAAATATAATGAACAATGACTATATGGATGACATTGAGCTTAATTCTGAGCTGCAGTGACAAAAACTTAAACTGGAAGTGCTCTTTTTTTTAAATGGAAATCATATTAAATATCTACTTTTATTTATCTGTGGCAAAATACACTTTATTTATTTGTTGAACTGGACTGGGCATGTGAGCATGGATTCTTCAACACATTTATTCTCAACAATAAAACAATGTTTGAAAATATAAATGAAGGGAAGAAAGAAATAAAGGTCTTATCTCTCCACTCCAATTTTCTATGACATTCATTATAAAACAGTGATATATGGTATTCGGCAACCTCTTTCCTGCAACACTTGCAAGCACAATTTTTGAAAAAATCACAACCATCTGCTGAAACCTCATGCCAATCACAGTTATCCTTTAAATATATTTACCAAGAGGAATATTTTGAGAAAATATGTCTGACAGTGACTAATTGACTTTTATGCAATGGCTAGGTATTAGGAGAGTTTAAATTGAAGGTATTATCTCGGTTTACTGGCCTTATCATTTTTATCCCACTTTAAGACTAAATTTTATTCATGAAGTAGAATTAATTCAATGAGGAATAAATGTGGTGCATATCAGTTCCTTGCAGTCATTTTATTCAATTAACATTTTGGTTTGAAGGTTGCTCATGTGTGTGTGTGAATTGGTCACTTTTTGTCTGCACTGTGCAATGTCCTGCAAAGTGGAGGCTCGGGAGATGAAAGGCACAACTGCTGAGTAGTTTTAAATGAGCAAGATGAGGCACTGACAACTCAACTTTTAGAGTACTTGGTATTTTTGTAGGGCTGATTAGCTATAATGGATAACATGAAGTCTGAACATGGAGTTTTTTCTATAATGAAAAGACAGTCTAGGCTAACAAACATCTAAATTTTATTTTATTTTTTAAATTTATTATTTAAATATTTCAAATGCAAACACATTAGTAGAATAGCTCTTTAATATCTGTAGTTTCACATACCCTTCTCATCCTCAAAATATCACAGACATCTACTTGCTAACCCATTGTTTTAGCTTTGACAGAACCACTCTGCATCTCCTACTAATTCCCTGTAACTTCTTCCCTCACATGTTTGGGACTGCCAGGATTTATTCTTACTGTTTAAACATATGATTCCACAAAGGATTACCTCTGGATGTGAGAAGTCTTCACATGCATATCCCTCATCTCAGGATTTTAAAGTGTCTGAGATGGTTATTTAAATAAATACACATATAGCAGCTCATCCTCTAGAAAGGGGATAAGAAAGAAAGAAAGCTTATTCATCTGGGCTTAATAAAGACTTTTCATCTTTTCTAGGGACAGATCTAGGTATTTCTAGGTTACAGATAGACAGAAAATTACTTCAAATTATAAGTGCTGCAATATTTTTCTTCCAAATCAGGTGAAAAGACACATCTTTTAAAGTTTTTCATTGAGCAAAAATATGAAGAAGGGCACAAAGTCCATATTAAAAATACTCAAGGGGGTTACAGGTTCAAGTGCAACAGACAAGAAACTTAAGCTCTCTGCTGCTTACCACAGTGACAAAATAACAGGAAGTTGACAGACTATATAAATGAAGTTGCTTATTTTAGATGAGAGACTACTTTGAAAAAATTTCAGGTGGCAGAACCAACTTTCAAATCACTGCTCAGCACTAGGCAGAGTAAGGAAATCTATTGGAGACTCTTACAATCTAATGAAGTAGCCCGGCTACTCCAGTGTAGCTTTCTTTCTTATTCAATTTCACCTACACGTAAGCAACCATTTCTTCATGAAGTGCCCTGTTCATCCTAAAAAATAAGCAGCTATTTGAAAATGAAAACACACAAATGAGTCCCTGGAAAACAAAGCTCAGCCTTGGCCAAGAAGTATTACAAAGTGCACAGGATACTCCTTTGAGATGTTCATGATTCAGTTCGTTGGCATTACTGATTCAGGTTTGGACCAGCTCAATTACAACACTATCAAAGCAATCTCCATATAATACAATTTATTTTTTTTAGCTGAAATCTTCATTTTGTCATCATGTCTTTTTGATCACATAAAGGTACTCTCATCATCCCTGATGCTTTGCACTTTCACAGTTGTTTTAAATGCAGAGAATTCTGGTATGTTCTGTTGTGATCTACCAATGCACTGCATTAGGGTAAAGAGCAGCTCTGTTTATCTATGTACATGTGAATATACAATTTTCTTCTTGTCTTCTATTCTCAGTGATGGAATGATCTTCAAGAATGCAATTTTGTCTGCATGTCTCTTATTACAGATTTCCTTAATTTTCTTAATAGTTACTCAACTGAGTTCTTAAGCTTGCCTACACAGCCAATTTCAATAAAATTATTCTGAATTAAAGGTGTTATTTGAAATGGATTGTTTAAGCATATGAAATTACTATGTCGTTATTCCAAATGGAATAAAAGCAGACTTAACTGAATTTCCCTCCTTCACTTCCAAAGCAAATACAACCCAAATATATCAAATTAGGTGTAGTTTCATGAGGAATTCAAACTAGGATAATTCCTGAGAAGACAGATGTGTGTCAGGACCAATTTGTGTTGGTCTCTGGGCCCATAGGCTTCAAAGAAAGGAAAAAAGGCATAGATGGGACAGCAGCATTTGAGGAAAGAAAGAGAAAGATTGAAGAATTCTGACCAGCCACCCACACACTTCATAAGCATTTGATACATTTCTGTATAAGAGTAAAATTGATTGTCCAGAATGCAATTTCTTACATGTGCCTAGTAGCAGTGGTGTATAAGTAGACATGACTATGATGTCTCGTCTAAGAAACTAAGCTTCCATGAAGGTGGGAAAAGTTACAGTGGTGAAAATCTAGCAGGAGAATTTCCTGTGGGAACCCAGGGCATAGGGAATATTTCTCTGTCTACTGTGAGGGGACCTGACCCCCAGGGAAGCGCTGACTTTGACCCTCATTCATAGAGAAAGCTTCCAAGACTTCAAGATAGACTAGAGTACACAAAAGGGTGAAATAGATTATAGAGAGTAGTATGACATGTCACTTGGGTGAGAAATTTAGGCTTTGGGATTTTTTAGTATGTTGTAGATGGGAACAAGATGGAGGTTTTAGGGAGGAGGCAAGTTGTTCTTCTTCACCTTCTTCTTCCTTCTTCTTCATTGGTTTGGGTGATGTCCTGTAATTGGGCAGAAAAGTCTGCATTGCAGGCTTTGAGAGATCAGTTATTGGGTTAAAAGGAAAAATAATCTAAGTGTCATTTCTTAATTAGATAGCCTAATCTTAAAAGACCTTGTAACAAGAGATTGTTGGACATTTTTACGGTGCTTTTCCAGCACGCAGAGTCTGGTAGAGACAGCGTGCAAAACTTTAGATAACAATGAACAAGAAGCTAAAGACCAAAAAAGTCCTGTGTGTCTCCTTTTCCTGACACAGAACCACTCCAGGAGGGTTTCCCCCGACAGGGGAACCCCCAGAGAGGGGCCCAACCTGGGGCGAAGAAACCGATATTTCCAAACTGATCAGAAGCAACTTGGCAACCTCTTTTGCCAATCAGCACCAGTGTTAACTACATCGTAATATACCCATGTACCCAAAGTGCCTGGGCAACTGGACTAGAAGTGAAAACGGCCTGAAACAGCCGGGGCTTTTAAAACAACTTCTAGCAGTGGTACACATCTAGGACGTTGCAGACTAGATAGAGTTTTTAAAGAATTTTGAAACTATCCATTAAACAAACTCTCAAAGCAGTATAACATTCACAATATTTTGAAGACTGTTAAGATGAACTCTCATGAATTCTCATGTGCTCCTTCATGACCCTGCAACATCCATCACCCCAATATGATGTACAAAACATCTCAGAAGAATATCAAAGACTATGACCGATTCTTCATGGCCTGTGAACTGGAAGTTTTATTTTGAGATAAATTATACACAGAGAGGGTGGATGTGCAAGGAGGCTTGTGTTAAATCCTTATCCACAGGTCAATGACCTCTTGGAAAGCTTCAAAACACTATGTCTGTGTGATGAAGGAGGCAGAAAACAAATATGCTGTGATCTGTTCACATACTTGAAATGGGTGTAGGAAGGAGAAAGATCTTAGGAATTCAAGGAAAGAAGGGAAAAGGGTGTATGAGCCTGGCCAGTATCAGTCCTCATTATAGCCTGATAATAACATTTTTCTGTGCTTTAGTTAAATTACACACTGCTCAGTGTTTCATTTCTCACATGTGTGCTGTTTAGAAGCATGTCAGCAAACATGTCTATAATATCATGTCTGTTAAAAAATTGATTTTTCTCCCAGGGAGGTGGGAGATTTGTGGGTTCAAATTCCCTCTTTGAAACAGCTGACAAACTAACTGCTGTATTGAACAGAAAGTACATAGAAACTTGGTTTGGAAGATGGGACATGTAGAGTTCACAAAATCTGACAAGAGAATGCTTTAAAAGAAAAAAAGATTAACATAAAAAAATTGAATTCTCCATCATAAATATTTATGGTTTTCATATATTAATGAATATTGAAAGAGTTTCTTTAGATGAGATTTCTTTTGTTCCATTTACTTTTTATTTTTCAGATTCTGATGATTACATAAAAATATCATTGTTTGCATAAAGATTATTAGTGAGCATTTTTATCTTCCCATTGCATGCAAAGGTAAAAATTATTAGAAGAGATTTTGGCCTGATCATTTAGGATGAACCTAGGGTCTCTTGCCAGCTTTTTGAGTTTTGCTCAAACAAATATAGATTATTCATCACTGTCATACTGTTGATTATAGGAGCTGTACACCATATGTGAATAAAGTTAGACTCTTTATCAGTCTGAACTGCCTACCTGTTATTTCAACTGATACATCATTTTATATGAAGTGGTTTTTTTCCCCGCATTAGAATTTTGTGACCTACAGTAAGTAATTGAGTACTACTTGCTTCCTCGATGAACAAGAAATTATGTCTGACAAAAGAAAACCAGGACAAGACATGAAGGAAATACTAACTTTGCATTCTCTTTGGCACATTTGTGTGTCTGCTTTGGGACAATATTCCCCTTTACCTATTTAGCTGATTTATAGGATTCTATTCAGATGCAATAATTCAGTAAAATGGAATTTTTTTGCTGGTCTAGCAAATATCTTTAGTTTTGAGATTTCTTATAGGCTGTAATGACACAGCATGTGTATTAGGCAAATGCAGTACACAATTTAGTTATTTACTTATTTTACATATTTTCCTTTCATGTGAACCCCAGTATTTGAAACTGGATGTGGTATGAGGGCTGCTGTGGAAGACAGCAATCCTAACCATGAAAATAGCCTGAAGAGGCTGTTCTTTAGTGACTTAGTCTGCTTTTGAGGCTTTATATTTTTCCATTTTTATCAGCAGATTTTCATGATTATTCTAATGGTTCTGAAACAATTTGCCAAATTATCTTAATCATCTGATGATAAAGTAGTTTAATAATTTCTCTTCTTCCACTTACCGCAATTTTTTCATCCAGCTGTTCCTAAGAGAATGTAAGTCTGAATATACAAACATTGTATGGTTTTTGAAGTTCTATTTCAATGTCAGATATTGTATGAAATATGGTCTATGAGGTAACCATTTGCAGAAAACAAGGTTCTTCTTGTTAGTAAGGGTTCATTAAATATGCCTGCCTGATTCTTGCACAGTTCCATTTTCTTTTCAACATCATGTCTTTCCCATAGCAGGAATTTGTGGAACTGAACTTCATCTAGCACTGATCATTATGCTGCTAATCTCAGGAGAGAATCAGCTGCCTTTCCCAAACACAAATGATGAGTATAGAACATGGGTAAAGATATTTAAAAGAGATTGTCAACTGAAATATCCATCATAAACTATAAAGTTATACTTAGCTGACATTTTAGCCCTTGACACATATGTAGGAGGACACTGGTGAAAGAGTATTGTGACAACTTTGCAAAAGAGTATTTAGAACATTACTTGAAAGTGGAATCACAAAACAAAACTTGAACACAGAAAGGAATCCTACAGAGGGAGAAGCAAAGACAGGAGCCTGGAAGGAATAAACAGGGGCTCGTCATGACCCAGCAATGTGAACTCACAGCCCAGAGAAAGAATTGTATCCTGGGCTGCTTCAAAGGCACCATGGACAGCAGCTTGAGGGGGAGATTCTATTCTGTGCTGGTGAGAGCCCACCTGGATTGTTGTGTTCAGTTTGGGGGTCTCCAACATAGGAATGTCATGGACCTGTTGATGTGAGTCCAGAGTCATGGTGGGAAGGATGTTTTAGTCTCTCTTTATTTCTCACTACCTGAATCTATTTAAACTGATAATAAATTAAACTAATATTCCCCAAGTCAGGTCTTTTTTGCTGTGATGGTAACTGGTGAGTGATTTCCCTGTCTTTACCTCAATCCTTGAGCTGTTTCACCCTTTTTTGTCCTCTTCTGGTGAGAAGGGGCAGGGAAGGAGTGTAAAGGGAAGGAGGCCAAGGTTAACCCACCAGGGAGAGTTAGTTACCAGCAGACCCTTGATCTAGGTCACCCTATGGAAAGGCTAAAACACATCACTGAAATCTCCAGCCGCTGAAGCAGGAGGGGACACCACTTAAGTCACTTCACTGCTGCACCCCCATTTTTAAATTAACACAGATTTGTAGGGTATCTGCACCCACAGGCAGCACAGTGACAGCATGGATTAAGGAAATACTGATTTAATGTCTTCTAGTCATGTTCTTTTCCCTTTCCCTTCTGTGGCTTGATGCACCCATGGGTTGTTTCCTTTGTGAAAACACTTGCATAAGTGTGATCTCTGTGGGCATGAAACCCTCAGGTGACCCATAAAATAAGTACAGTAGAAAAATGTACAGCTTTCTCTGAACTGCTTCTCTGAGAGATCAAACAAGCCCCGCACTGGTGTGAAGTAGGAGATGAAAACGAAAGTTACTCAGGGCCCAAAGAGAAAGGCAATGAGAGCATCCTGTGACAGAGATACACCAAAGTGTGACATCACTTTCACTGTGATACAAAAGTGCAACTTAACTGTTCACAGACAAAACACCCAAAGTAGTAAATAAAGCAGAATAAAGTACATTCTCTGGCACTGAGGTCATTTAGCACAGCAGCTTTGTTGTGAGTGAAATGACAAACAGTCATAAGAGAGAAGTAGCACATTTATTGATATAAAAGAGTGATTTTACAAAGTTGATGGTAAATGTGACAGTGATTTAACAGGATTCAATGGCAGGGCATTTTTGAGTGTTTACCGCATAGAGGATGGTGTCAGAGACAGCTTTTCATTGACTCATGCATTCTGAATTCCTTCTCAGTGGGGAGTTTAGGTGTGGCTGGAGGCAGACTTTGTCCCAGACTTGGTCAGTGGATTATGCCTAAAGGATCTGTGCAATCAGTCCTTTATATCGCTTACCTCAGATTTCAAAGTTTTCCAGTTCACTGAGTATTTGACACAATAAAGACTCTCTTGGCCTCAAAGAGTAACCTTAAGAGGTGTCACTGTTCAAAGGGAGATCCTGGCATGCAGCTCACTGCCACATATTCATGGAGTAAGGTGATTGATCCAGTTATATTTGCATCCTGACTATGGATGTTAGATTCCTCCAAACCTGGATGAGTTAAGCCTTGACCAGTGCTACTGGTTAAGCAGATGCATTGCTTAAATTAGGCCTTGGCTATAATGTCGTTATCAGTTTCCCCTGAATCCAATCTGAGTGACCAGAAAAACAGATTACAGTTGTCACTGGGGATTATCACCTGAACAGGGTTACAGGAAACAGAGGTCAGGTTGAGGCAGCTTTCTTGTCCACAACATAAACCAGTCCTTTTACTCAAAACATTAAGGTCCTAAGTGCCTAATTACAGCAGTCTCTGATCTTATGTAACTCCTGACTGCCCTCAGGCATTACTCAATATAGTAAAAATTGACCCAAGCTGTTGGCCTGGCCATTTTTAATTTATTAGTATGGACAGAGTCACATCTGTTCACTGCAATGATTTTTTAGTGTCTCTTTCAGGACAAGCTCTCTGATTAACAGTCATGGAGGGTAGAATTCAGCTTCAGATCAAAATACCTATCACGCAAGCACATAAACATGGGCTAACTGCCTAAATACTGTTATGTAAAGCTGTGTGAAATGTCATATATGTTTGAGAGCTAAGGAGATAGGGGAATCTGTCATTGGATCTGTGCCATTCTGCAGTGACATATGAGTTGAGGGAAAATAAACCAGAGAAAATCAGAGCTGTTTAAGGTGTAAGTCAAGCAGTGGATTTCCATTATAATTAGTTAAGTGAATGCATTTTCACCAGAACTGGATTTCAGTTTTCTATGCAAAGAGCTCTGTCACCACCTGAGTTGTCTGAAGCTGCCAGAAACCTTCACATTGATCTGGCAAACATAATACAGAACTTAGGCCCTTCTGAAAAGTGGCAGCCACCCATGATACTCTAAAGCATCTGAAATTACAGTAGATAGCTCAGGGTGAAAAACTGAATCAGGACAAAAAATCTCTTAAGGTATTGTAGCAAGTACCAGTATTAAGAGTTTATATGGTAAACTGGGGCAGCAAGCCATCAATTATTTTAAATAAATTTGATCAGAATATCCTTCTGGCACTAAATTTGAGTGAAACAGAATGGCCTCTGCTTTTCTTGTAAAACTCTATTAGCCTCCAGATCAGAGCAGCCACATACAAAATGCCTATTGGGAATGATATCAAACTTGCACAAAGACCTAAAATGAGGCTGTCCTAAGGCTATCCCAGATTAAAATCATGCCAAAGTTAATCAAAATTTCACTGTAGGTAGAATGAAGCTTCAGAACCTATTGATGTTCCTTCAAGTTATTTAATTAAGAAGAAAAGACGTAGTGAAGAGATTTATAATATAGACAATAAATGACTTCTGCACTTGAAAGAGATAATTTTGCTCATCCCATCTTGATGAATGCCATTGGTGCCACAAATGGTTTAAGAATAGAATTTCTTTGACTGCTAAGAAGATGGAAAAAGAAGAATTTTAGAAAATTATCCTGGTCACCCACCTTCAACTCCAAGAACATTAGTAAAATTGGAAATCAGACCTAAGGACATATTTTCAGTAATTAGGTTTCCTTATGCTCTAAACTTCTCTCCCAATCTCTTTCTTCTTTCTGACAGCAGCATAGATTATTTTCCACTTCAGTCATCACCCTAAAAAAAACCATGGTACTGAAAATCTGCTGCTTTTTCTTGTTACAAAAAACCTTCTTGCTTAGACATAAGGCTTATTTAATCTTAGTCCAGAGCAGTAACACAAAGGTTTTGTCCCCTCAAGCAGAGGTTGCAAGCCATCTTGTTTAATAGATGCCTATCAGGAAAGTCTGTGATTCCTCATGTGTGAATGAAGCTATTAAACCCTAAACCTTATTACACAAATAATGTCCATTTTGATATTTCAAAGTACTTTTAGCAAGGTGCTCACAAGAGTGTTGTAAATGATCCGTAAACAGTAGAACACTACAGGGACAAATTGTAGATTGGGTAATTTGTTTTCACAAAAGTTTACTGCCAAAGGAGAAACCAATCACCTCTGAGGGTCACTTGAGGGCCCAATCCTACAAAAGTTCCTCCTCTGTGTCTTCCTTGCTCATGCTGTGAGACTGTGTAAATCAGGAAGATTAATCCTGTGATTAAGGTATTCTTAGATGAGTAAGGGGTTTGAGATATTGTGTTTTGTAATCATACAGAACAAGTATCTCCTTTAAATTCTTGTAAGTAATTCCCTCACATTTCTAGATAATCTCTTTTATGCTTTCTGGCAGATACGCCATCACCATAAGCATGAGGAACTAAGACTAAAAATAGGAACCAAGACTTAAAAAAAGGTATTAAGGAAAAATTTCATGTGCTACGTTGTAAATGAAAAGAAAAAATAGTCTCTTCTAGAAAGTGCCGATTTCTTCAGTGTTCCTAACTTCCAGGAAAGTGGAAATGTTTGGTAAAAAAACTATTTTCACTCAAGTGTATCATGTGCTGTACTTTCAATTTATCCCAAAGACATTTAAAAAGTCTGAATTTCCATGGTGTTTTTTTAATATTATTTTTCTTTACTATATATCAAAATAGGTTTTAATCCTGCATGTCACCATTTCCTATTTCTAAACTATGGAGATAATATCCAATAGCACAGGATGATAACTTTTAAAATCCCACTACCTGGCACCAGCTGAGGTGACAGAACTGGTGATGGAGACTTCAAAAGGACTGTGGTTTCACGACATTTGTTATATTATTTTGAAGGTGAGTAAGGGGCTGATTCTGAAGAAAATCAGCAGAAACACCTTCATATTACTCTGTGCCACTGGTAATTTTTCTGTTCTTGAAGCTTATTTCAGATTCTCTGCAGTGGGTTTGACCTTCACTGGCTTCTGGATGCTCACCTAGACACTTTCTCACTCCTTCTCCTCCTCAACAGGACAGCAGAAGAGAAGATGTAAAGGCAGGATTTTTTCCCTCACATCTTTTCTCACTCCTCTCTCACAGCTGCTGCAGTGTTTTCAGTTCCTTTTTAATTTTTTTTTTTTTTTGCAGAGACATCACCAGCTTTGTTGAAGCAGCCTTTGGCCAGTGGTGAGGCAATTTAGGAGTCAGCTGGAACCAGCTGTGTCCAGCCAGCTGTGAGCCCCTGATCTCTTCTGACAAAAGCTTCCCTCACTCCCTAAACCTTGCAATATAAAAAATACACCCTCATATCTATTACTCTGATATTAACCTCTACCTGCATTTTGGGAATGACTACTCAGCATCAGAGCATTTACATTCTGCTCTTGTATCAGCTCAAAATACTCATCATGTGCCTTCATATTATGTTTATTTCCAGGTGCACCTGTGGCACAGTTGGAAACTGGATGTAAGATAATGAAAGCAGCTGTAGTCATGGAGCTGGTCTCCAATGATTCTCAGACTGCCTTGTTGTGCATTTCTCATTAGGAGTGTGAATAATATAAACACTGGGTTTCTTTTTTAGAGACACCTTAGGCATCATTATCTCACCCTTAAACTTTGCATACTAAGAATGATATCAGACCCAAATTCAATAGAGAAAATTTCCCTCAGGACTCCAACCAATATTCAGTCTATATTCCATGCTCTTACTCACAGGTTCTTCTTTAGGATTTGATATATTTATATTCCTTTTTGCTGAGTAAAAATTAGAAAATGCATTACAGAAACAAATCTGGAAGCTCAAAATCATTGGAAAACTAAGCTAAATGGGTAAGTTGGTCCCCACCTTGCAGTAGCAGTGCCCTCTGCAGTCAGTTGTCCTCATTCTTTAGTGAAAGCCGATTGGATTCCAAACACAAAAAAATTTTATAGAAATAAGTCTAAAAACTAGAAATTGATCTAATGACAGTTGCAGGTCTTTGACAGATTTTTGGAACCCCTGAAGCTCTAATATTTGGATGTCTGTGGAGCTAACTTTCAAACTAGACCAGCTTTGAGATGCAGGTCAAACCACACAATATCCAGATATGTTTTTCAGCCACAGTTATTCCAGGTATCTATGATACTCTGTACTTCTAATCCCTGATAAACTGTTAAAAATTACTTTTTTAACGAAAACAATAGCTGTGGAACACAAATAAAGTTATCTGCCAGCATAGGAGACAGCTAATTCATCTGTTGCTGAACACTATTTTCAGATGTAATCACAATGTTTCCTGCCTAGAATTATTGGCATCGAGCTTGTAAATGTATTCCCTAAGGGAGGAAAAACACTGTAAATAACTTGCCTTTAAAGAGGAGGTTTATTGGATTTTTACACCAGACAACACGAAGCTCTGGTTAAATGCTGAGTGATATTTATATCCCTGTACATCCAGCCATACTTCAACTGCTTNTATTTCAGCATTAATGAACATAGCAATCATTTGTATTCACTTCCAGAGTCTTTCTAGTATTCAAAAAGTAGACACATTAAAGGAGGGTGAACATGGCAGCTGAAAGAATAGTGTTTTCCAATTTCTCTTACGACCTCATGAATTAAGGAGAAAAAAGAGGTGGAGGGGGGAGAAAGAGAGATGAAAACAGAAATGAAATTATTCTGCTGGCATTCATGCTCAATAAGACTGAATGGCCTAAGAGTATATGAGCAAGGGTTTTCAACATGCTCAGCTGAACTGTGAGTTGTTACCAGTTTATCAGGCAGTGCAATTTACACAACCCTCTGGGGATATTGGGTATGGATCAGTACAAGTGCCATGGGAGCACAAATTTAGCTTAAATCTGCCACACTGTGTGGCACAAGGTGCTTAAGTGTTTGGGCTAAGAGCTTGACAGACATGATATGCTACTTCAGATTCCTGCATCAGTCCATCTCAGAGCTCCCTGCATTATATAATTTCTCAGCAACTCTTTCAGCCTGTTTATGCCATGGGCACAGACACTATAAGGCAAGTTGGCCTGATGGAAATTGTGCTGGCCTCATTTTCTAAAGGCAGCTGCATATATGTGGTAAAACCTTTAAAACCCTGTTCCAAGGATGAAAATTTCCCACTGGAGAAGTCAGAACAAAATGTGTTACTTGTTTGAGGGACCCTGACCTCAGATTTTCACATGGCCATTCTGTTTGTTTGTAGATAGTTATGTAGAGTAATTTCTTCCAGTTTACAAGTCAAGCATCATCTCTTCTTCCACCACATTGCAGAGAAAATAAGTTAGAGAAAAGCCCTCTTTACCTTTATGAGATGAAAAGAGAGCTGCTGTTTGGTGGCATGCTCAGTCCTATCAGGCTGGGTTAGACAAATTGTTGGAACATTTGTAATGCTGAGCTCTTCAGGTGGCATCCCTTACAGCAGGATTCATCTGACTAAATGTGGGTGCTGATGTGTATTTCAGCGAGTCACTTTCAATTCCCTTTACTGCCAGAGAAGATCTAGTAATAGAGACAATGGAATTTAGAGTGTGATTCATCTTATCCTAAACAGATGCCTACGTTTGTTCAGAGGAGTTGCATCCTAAACTCCATTAACTGAATTGATCAGACCTCTGTTGATGATAATGGAAGCACAAATAACCAGTTAAAATGGTAGGTGCCTGTGCTGAAAATCAAGTGAGACTGATGAGTCCTAACCCTTGTTTCTGAAACCTACTTAAACTGTGGTGTATGTTGTACTCTCAGCTGCTCCGTCCTATTAAAACTGAGTTTCTTCCCTGGAGGATCTCTGCTTTAATGGCCATGGAAATCCATATAGTCTGTTGCAGCAAAGAAATTCCTATGCCTTCAGATTTTAGCAGCAAATGAATGTGGAGCTTCTTATAGCAGAAACTTGAAGTTTAACCACCTACTACTACCCATTTTAGAGGTATAAGATCTCTTTTTTCAGAGCTGATCCAAAATGCCCTGTGTGTAAAGAAAATAGAGGGGCTCCTTCTCCTTCAACAATGATTAGATCTTTCTAAAGTAAGGATGGCCAGTACTTGAGTCAGATCAAAGGTACATTGTCCCCAATATCCAGTTTCCTGCAAAAGTTTTAGTATGTGAAGAGTTAAGTATAGTAACTGGATGGGCATAAATTTGATAATTCCATAAGTTCTCTTCCAGACCTCAGAAGAAACTCTGCTAGATATCAAAATTTTCTTGCTTAATTTTAGAGATTGCTATTTGTCTTTCCTTGCTTTGTCCACATTAAAACCCTTTCAATCAATACAACTTGTGAGTAGAATCATAATATACAATTCTTAGTGGATTAAAGATTTTATAAAGGCTTTTTTCATTATCAGTTATTATTATTAACATGCTTACAGATTATTTTACTGGTGTACATTTCATCTCATCTGATGAGAGAGATGCATCTCATCTGATGAAAGACATGACACAGTCTCTATCAGGATAAATTGCTTTACACATTCATATGCTGAAACTGGAAATCTACATTCTTTCCAAACAAGGAATTATTTAGTCTCCAAATAACTCTCTGGTCTTGAATACTACACATGAAGCAAAGGTCAGTTGTAATTTATGATTAATTTTGTGTTCTTGACTTGAGTTCAATTTATACAATGAAATTAATGCTTTAGTAATTAAACTTTTACCTTCATTGAAACAAGAAGAAAGTGCAAAGATCATGATAGAGCACTATATATCCATGAAAACAGTGCTGGTAGCCTGGAATCTATTTTACAATCATTGTAGGTTACATTTGTATCCAGGTAATGTCCCATCACTCTGACAGCAAATTGCAAAGAGACCTTATACAAATGAAATGCACATCTCTCTTAATTACTTGCATGTAAGTAGTAAAACATTCCCTAATTTTTAAAACTGGAGTGTCAATTAGGAAAAAAAGATCAGAAACACTTCTTTTTTTCCAATATTGACTTGCTTTAAATACTTCAACTATTTAGTTTGACAAGTTGTATCTCCCTGTACAGCCTTTTTTCCTCTACTGATATTTACTGTTTCACATGTTTTTGTTTCTTCTGCCTATTAGTCTTTTACAATTCTGTCCATAGCTGTAGTAAAATGCAATGTTTACACAATTATGTTAAAGGCCCAGTTAGAGAATTTAGCATGTTTTTAGTCTAATTTCAAGATGTGGTATCCAGGCCTATTTTGTTGTCTCATTTCTCTGTATCATCACCAGGATATGTGTGTATGTCTTCTGTACTTCCTTTTCCATGAATGGCACACAGATGCCAGCAGAAATGGTTTGCATGTCTGGTGCTCTGCTATTTCTGCTCATCTGCTTCTGAGATCAGCAGATGGAGATTGGGTAATTCTGCAGTGCTGAAAGTCGTAAACAAGTTGGTATAAATATCACTGTCTCAGATATTATGCTGAGGTTGCCCATTTGAACTCCTGCCTCACTGGAGCTTTGCTTAGGGTTGGGAGCATATGCTGCATACATTTGGTTGGTTATTGTCCCTGTTCTAATCAATGTACAAATGCACATCTGTTGAATTGATCTTCTAAATTTTGCTCATCTTTAGACTCGAACTGACTTCCAACTTGGGAAGTGCACACCAGGTTTGCAGTAAACCCTACCTTTATCCTTCCTTCTTTACTCTGAGGAGCAAACCAATGGGAAATATCAGTATCCCTAACACCTGGGATGAATTACTAGGATAGTTCCCATTTCCAGATTGCGGATTCTGAGACTTTGCAGCATTAGGAAAACCTTTTACACCATTTGCCTGCAGGACATCTTCTGCTTTCAGCTATAAGATGTGGACATATAAACCCAGCTTTTTAGAGACAGCCACATGAACCACAACAACAGCAAAAAGAAAAAGAAAAAGACAAAGCCAAACATAGGCAAATGCTTTGATGGAATTTTCAAAACTTGTGAAGTAATCTCAGTCAGAACTTATCTCAGTGTGTCAGTTAAAAAGGTCAGCAGCTGCTGAACAGAAATAACAGCTCGGACACTGGAAAAATCCTCTCTCATTGAACAACAGGAAAAATTGGAAAAGCCTGCAGGAACATCCAGCACCTCCTTGTCAAGACAAATGCCCTCTGTAGCCTGGAGAGCACCGTCGGTGAACCAGTTTTCAAGAGCTTTTAGAAGGTTCCTCTCCTCTGTCCACCAAATGTCCCAGGCTCACTCACTCTTCATTCCCACTACATCCTCTCATTCCCTCCATCCCCACTACTGCTACTGGGAATGTTTGTGATCTGTTTTATTAACAGTCCTTTTACCCCATAACACACATGGTTAGCCCAGGTTAGCTCTCAGGTACACTTCACTGGCAGCCCAGTAACTGTTTATAGTAGCAGAACCAGCGGGGACATCAAGAAGAGAAAGAGAGGAAGGAGGAAAAAGTCATACTCCAATTTTGTTATTGGAATAATTTTATGAAAAAAAACAAAAACCAAAACAAAACAAAAAAAACCCAACCAAAACAAACCAATGAAACAAAACCCCAACAAACAAACAAACAAAACCAACAAATCCCAAAACAAACAAACAAACCAACCTCAGTTTTGGTTTGAATAAATTGCTTCAGTTCTAACAAAAATCATAGTAAAGTCCAAAAGGACCACATCATATCCAACCTTCAAACAGAATTTAGACAAAACCAAGGTGTCAATGCACCCTGCAAACAGAATTACATTATGTCTGATAATTTCTATATAGGGTAGCATATTTGGTGTTATTCAAGTTTCCTTATTTTTAGGCTAGGTAGAACTGAGAACAGAAGTTGTCCACTTCAAAACACTGGAAAATAATTAATTTTATTTTAAATAATCACAATTGGCAGACTTGGAGAGTGTGAAGGAAGCAGGCTCGGAATATGCATAAGTTAGATTGGAAAGGCAATTGAGTGTAAGAGCGTGTTAACAGAAAAGAAACAAACAAGTTATTCTTACCTGATTTGAGGAATGGGGAAAAATAACAACTTGCAATAACAGAAATAAAACCTAGTCACAGATGGAGATAAGACAAGGATGTGTTTATATAGACCAGAATGCAATAATGTAAGCTGTTAAGTTAAAAATTTCAACATGAGAAAACTGTTATGACAATAAATCTTCGGTTACTTAATTAACAGGAAACCTGATAGCACAATTTTTTTTTTCTTTTAGGACAACGTTGAAAAAACAATGTACTAATACTTGATCAATGAAAATGCATTTCAGTGCAATGGTGATATCTTCAAAAGCAAAAGAATATTTAGATAACTTTATTTTTTTTCTTGTATGCTTAATGTAATTTATCGTTTATCATACATGAAGTGAACAATAAATTACTATACCACAGTGACTGAAAAAACAGACATCAATTTTCATGCAAGACAAATTTTGTTAGAAAATAGGTATTTTTCAAAAATTGAGAATTTTAATGAATAATAATGACAGTGATTTTCCCTTTTTCATCACATTTTCTGGTGCAGCTTTAATGAGGTTTTAACAATGACATAAGTACATGAAAAATAAAAGCTGTGTGAAGTATTTTGTGTCTTCCAAAATATTGATAGATTTATTTGAAAAACGTGGTATTTGACAAGGTCTATATTAACCAAAAATAAGCAGAGAAACCAAACCCCCACTCCACAAAAAGAAACAACCGAAAAAAAAAAAAACACCCCAAACCCAACAACTGTGAAGTTATCAGCTTGGATACAGCAGGAAATGTGATGAACTGTGGAAAGCAGACCCATTTAAAGCTAGGTGAAGCAGAACATTTTTTCAGAATATTCCCATTATTGATATAATTGGTTTCTCTTGGCTCAGCCAAGTGCAGTGATTTTTCTTGTGGTCTGAGTTCTGAATTGCACCGAATGGCATCGGGGAGGAAGCAGCAGCAAAGTTCACACAGGATTTCTGAGCTGTGTGTCACTCACACTCTGAGTGGGAAGAGCTCTCCCATAGTCTGCACATCTCTGTAAAGACCTTAAAGAGACCTCTGCAGCCTTCACTTCATAGAATTACAGGGTGGCTTACGTTGGAAGGGACCTTAAAGATCAGCTAGCTCCAAGCCCCCTCACATGGGCAGGGATGCCACTCACTAGATCAGGTTTTTCATGGACCCACATGAAAAAAAATATTTTTTTTTATCTTCAGAGCAACCTTTCCTGCTCAGTGTTGACTCTGCATGAGGAATTATACCCAGTTTTCAAGAGAACTAAGCTGTGCTAAGGCACCGTTACTTGAGTGATGTCCATATTTACCCACTGCTTACTCATATTTTCACCTCAATTCTCATCCCACAAATACATATAAAAGAACAAAGAGACCTGTTTGGTGGTGTTAAGGCTGCTACTGGGAATTCTGACACAAACTTGTAAAATCCATGATTATGAGAAACTTCCTTTCCTGACTTTTATATTTCTTTCTGTCCATAGTCTGTTCTGCATCAGTGTAGGGTAGTGGGATAAGTCTGTTTATCAGCCAAATAATTATTTTAATATGTAGTTACCATTAAAATGTTGTCAGAAAATAATTTTAAAAGCATGATCTCACTACAGGAGATGACAAAATTAAATAGAAGGATGCAGTTAAATTTGTTTCTCTTCCTTCTTTTTTGAAGAGAAATTAATAATCACAGTTTACCACTACAAAGAAATTAGTTCAATCTGATCAGAATCAGCAATGGTATGGTGAAACCTGGAGTAGCTCCAAGTCATAAACAGGAAAAATGTAATTCTTATCCCTGTATTTCTTACTAAGGCTTTTCTCTAAAATAGTTGTGCCTTTAGTGCTAGTGAAAAAGTAAGGGGAACATGAACTTTCTTTTCATCCATTCTATAAATTTCCCAGATCATAATTTCCTGCTTAAGCTCACATTTTCATGTGGTTTTTATTATCATTTTTATGATATCTCTCTGCAAGGATTAAATAGCCTCTCAACTACGTTTAACTGTACTATAATATTTGGAGCAAGACCCTGTGACCCTGAATGAGATCTAGATTAGCAGAAGTTTGTAGTGCTTTTATTTGCTCACAGTTTAAGAATCAACGTTTCTCAAACTCTTGCATTACTCTTTTAGTTCTATGTGCTTTTACCCTCCGTGTGAAATGAGGTAAAATATTATTTAATTATTTCATTTTTTGTACAATAAACCACACGCTCTGTAAGCTGTTCCTCTAGTATAAATCAATGGCATGCAGGAAATATTCATTGAAGTGAAGGGGGGATTTTGGGTAGCTGCAAAATACTATTTTATATTCTAATTATCCTTGTTCCATCAGTGTGATAGAAAATATAAAAAGCAATCTGCAGATCAGACCTCTTGGACTGCTGAATTCTGGGAGTGCAAGGAAATTATTCTGGAGTGAAAAAGAAAGCCATAAGGAAAACTTAAGAACAGTAGAAAAAACACTTTCTGAAATATTAAATGAAGAAATTAGTTTTATTAGGAAATAGAAAGTAAACATTCAAAAAATATTTTTTATTAGGAGAGGACTTTTACAGGGATTGATACTGGGACTAATACTGTTAAACATTTTTATCAGAAATCAAGAAGAAATTGCAAAATTACCTTTGATTTTAAATGTTTAGGCATGTTTGGGAGCTAACATTAAAGATAATGGTAAATTCACACTCACTGACATGCAGGGGCTCATCGGAGGTGTGAAGATCAAAGGCAGCCTTGGCTGCAGTGGCCACGAGATGGTGGAGTTCAGGATCCTGAAGGCAAGGAGATCTGCTTACAAGTGTCCCATGGGATAAAGCCCTGGAGGAAAGAGGGCTTTATCCCATATTGGACGGGATAAAGATGGTAAATGTTCAAGTATCACATCCTGAAGATCAAAAGACCTCCATCCCAATGAATAAGAGGTCAGGAGACCCCAGAGCAAGAAAGACATGGGCATCATCCAAATTGTTCCAGAGGAGAATGACAATGACCAGGGGACCAGGACACCTCTCCTGCAAAGAAAGGCCAAGAAAGCTGGGATTTTTCAGCTAGGAGTCATGGGAAGACCTTATTGTTGCATTTAATAGAGAAAAAACTTGAAAGAAAGACAGAGAAACATCAAGGACTCCAGGGACAAGATAAGGGGCAGTGGATTTAAACTGAAAGATGCCAGGTTTAGATTGAACATGAGGAAGTAATTTGTTGTGATGAGAGTGATAAGATACTGGAACAGATTGACCAGATAAGATGTGGATGCCCCAATACTATGTTTTGGAGAAACAGAAAATCTATTAAAAAGGCAGGACTGAGTTAGAGATTTTGTCTGCAGTGGAACAGAATTCAGGCAGCTCAAACATCTGATAAGTGTATTGGATCCAGATGCAAATATTAATTCTTGGAATTCAAGAGCATTTTATTATAAGGTATTAATTTCACTCGTGATTGGTGGCTGTCGGCTTGAGCGACCATTCCCAGAGTGTTTTAGTTTGCGGTGCTACACTAAGCTGTTCTTATTGCTTTTACTCCACCTTAACTCTGTTAAAATAAATGGTAATTAATTACAGCTAAAAGCTCCTGTCAGTGCTATGACATCAAGCTATGTTATGATTGTACATTTACAGCAGAGTTCTGGACTTGGGAATATAGTGTTTATGCCACAGCAGAGGATGTACAATGGACAGCCTGAACCCAACATTAATCACTGGTCTAGGAAATCTCAGCTGCACTACTGAATACATCCATAGATCACTGTTCACATAACCAAAGTCATTGTAAGACTGTCTGTGATAAGGTCATGACAAAATCAGATTATGTGATTCAAGTTACAATAAATCACTTTTTGAATACATTTATGACATCTTTCAGAAACAGAGGGAAATGATTAATGAAAGATTTGAAGACTAATGGGAGTTACATTCCCATGTTCTTATTTCCTTGTATTTTCTTCTATTGGTTTAGATTCTCAGTGGGGTGAAAATGAATTAAGTATTAGTATATTACCCAAAAATATGATGATTGCAATTAGTCAAGTGATGGTGTTCGAGACAGAAACAAAGGACTTGGATATACATTTACATGCATTGAAAACCTTTAGGCCCAACCTTCAGTGGCCCTAAGACAGTGAGAAATTTCAGTCTCATCCTGGGTCATCTGCAAGATTTATTTTACTCTAAACAGGTAGGATGTGAACCAGCACAGATCACAAGACTTAACCTCAGGGTACAGAATGACCAGAGTGTATATATTGGTTAACACCACTCTGAAATAGACACATTCTTATCAAATTGAAGACAACTTCATTGTATCATTCTTTAATATGCATGAAGGTCAATCATATTAAAAGTTTTGCCCTAGAAAGTCACACTTTCACTTAGTTTGCAAATGATGTGAAGCTTCAACCTCTATAATGATTTTAGCAGGTAATCCCCCATTCTGAGCACTGCTGACATCCTCATAGCCTTAATTTACCTGAACTTAACCTGATAGTCAACCTTACACCTGGATTAATTTCATCCAAAATTAGCATTTTAAGGAGTTGTTTTTGTTGGTTATCTCAGACTTTACTTCAGTAAAGAGAAGTACCTTTAAAAATAGTTTAGGTCTTAGATCAATCTGGAGTCAGATTTCTCTCTCTATGAGACAATTTGAAACAGTCATAGTCATGATTTTAATACCTCAGTTAATGTCTAAATGTGGAATGAATTGGATTCTTAATTTTCACTTAATCATATGTGCAAGGCTGCCAAGATCTTCACAGTACCCCTTGGCTAATGAAATGCTCAAAAATCCACTTAGGGTAAATCCTTCAAAGTTTTTTAACTCCTTTCCCAAGCCAGGCAAAGAACATCTTTCACACTGGGGCTGTTTTAGCCCTCCCTCTGTCAACCACTCCCTCGTCCTTGCATAGGGCTCAATAAGGAAAGTAAAGGCAATGCCAGTGGGAAAAAAAACTCTGAAATGCTCTTTTCAATTCCTCGTGGGTGATTAAAAGACATCAGGCACTAATACCTAAGATATTAGGCAATGTTGATGGGGATGTTTTAGACAGTTGTCAGCACCCAGAATCTTCCACTGGGATTAATAAAATATTAAAGTCTTCTTCTCTAGGATCCATCCGGGGTAATTTTTAATGTTTTGTAAAATGCTTTTATACATATACATTTGGCCCTTCCTTTGATACTCAGCTCCATCCATGTCTCCACTTTTCAAAGCTTCCACTGTTTTACAAGACCTGCATTTCTCTACCTATCATCATTTTGTTAATCATAATTTATGCATTCTGCAAAGAACTCCTTGTTATTGTCACCTGTATAAAGCTCTGACTCTTGACAAACAAAAGTAAATCAAATTAATTGCAGACACCTGGTTAATTAGAGAAGTTGCTGTCACAGATAAATCAAGTACAACAAAGCTGCAACCAGGTCAGGAAAGGTTCAGACAGAGCAAAGCTGACAAGCCTCAGTCCTGAGGCCTTGCAAACTTGCTACAAAGCTTAGAACCTTTTACTGCCAGGAGCTGTTCTGTATGGCAGGATTGCACAGTTAAAGTTTAGTCAATAGAGATTCTTCTGGGAATGTTTCTTAGGAATATATAATTTGGGCATTTTTATTGCCCTCCAGAGAAGCCTGTTATTTCCACAGAGCAATATAAATCTTTAAATCTTATCTCAAGAAATTTAGTTGCTTAAACAAGGCAATTTTCCCTGGAGACTTAAGTGAAACTCCAAACAAAGTTTAGATAGCAGTTGAGTCCCAACCTTCTGTAATTATTCCAGCTTTCTGTGATGTTTTTTGCCTTGCATGAGATTCCTGTGTTGTCACTTCATCTGTAGCATGCTGGGTTGTTGGTGTTTTGACAGTGCCCTTAATTCTCTTAGCACAATCCCCCATTTTTCTCTGCTTTCAAACAGTACCAAATGTTTCTTTATTTCTGTTTTCAGTGCCTTCCTGCCAGTAAGTTTCAGCATTGCAACAATTCCTCCCCTGCAACCATCCAGCATCCCTCACCTTCAATGATTAGCATTAGACCATCCATGTGGCCTTTGCTGTGGAGCTATCTTGTAGCTGTGGCCACCAGTAAAGGGGATGTGGTCAATATGATGGATCCATTCCATGCTTTCTTCCATTAAAATTCAGTCCCCGAATAAACAGAATTGTGAAGATAATTTTATTTGCAAGTTCTTTGTCTCAGTGGTAAAACATATTTGAAGCTGAAAGTCTCAAAATCAAGTCTTGAAGCTAAGATATACAAAATTTGCATATTTATTTTCTGAAAATTAATAATTCCCAAGCATGAAGATTCTGTCTTAGCCTGTGTATTATTTTTACTTTTTTTTTTGAGTACACTATAAACTCAGAAATGCAAAGAATTATTACTGTTTTAAAATTTATTTAATAGCAGCTGATCATTGTAGCTACCTAAGTAAAAATTCTTAGCCATAGAAAGAGTTTATAAATTAAAGACTTTTTTGCTATGCTATTTCTATTCCTTCTCTTGACCCTAAGGGCCAGCAAATGGGGAGTTTTGGACGTGCAGCCATTGTGACCTAACTGGGATTAGCAAGGTAATTTGTCCTTTGGTTTGAATTCCACAAATTTTTGATTCAGATGGCTTCCTCATTTCCCAGATCTGGAAGCCAAGAAACATATCAGCCTTTAGTAAAATGATGTTAAACATTTAGCCATAGGCAACAGAAACTGAATAGTCGTTCTAAATCCCAGTCTCTAGCAACAAAGGAGTCTAGATAGATATTTAGCTGACTAAAGGGGTAGGTAGGGATCTACCTTAAGATAAACTGAAATGTTTTATGAGATGGTGTGCAAAATCTACTGACTAAATTCTTTAGAATTCTGCTGAATACAATTCAAGTTTAAACACTCATCAGACAGACTAAGAAAATATCCATAATGCCTACAGACACAAACATGTAGATATCTAAATTTATGTGATGTCATCTCAAAATCAAATTCATTCTTACTGCCTTAAGTCACACAGATTTGGTTAAAGAGCACTTTGCATTTTAGTATATTTATATTTTCATATATTTCATATTTATATGAACAGTGAAAATTTCCCTCCCCTGAAAAAAAAAATCTATACTAACAACCACTATCACTGGATTGCAAATTTATTAAAGAAGTTGGATAGCTTCTAGTTTTGCTAGAAAATTAATTACTTTTTGCTTTCTCTTCTGTTGCTGAGGATGTAAGCATAGAAAAAGAGACCAAACTTGTTATAATCTGTTTATTTCCATTGGTTGAAGCAGACCCTGACAGTACAGGGCATTCCAATGAAATTCAAAGCTGAATTTTGCATTAATATTTAATGAGAAAGATACGCAGCATTGCTGCTTTGATTTTAAGCCTTACACACTTAGCTAAAGTGAATAAGTGAATAAGAGAATTCAAACTTTTTCAATTACGATTGCAGTTCCAAATACCAGTCTTGCACAAAGCCAGCATAGGTCCCACTCAATTTCCATCTCAGTCCTAACCAGCTACAGCACATCCACTCTGTCTCCATTAAGGATGGAAAAAGAAAGCCAGTTCTTATCCATGCTCAGTTTAGTAAGGGATTCAAAGGAATCACATCAGAAGGCAGGAGAAAAAATGTTTTCTGTTGATGTCCTGAAGCTGCTAGAATATCTACAAAGTTCTGCTACCTATGGGGAAAAAAACTTAACACACTTATAGCCTTACTTTATAGTTGACATTTCAAAAACCTTCAGCTTACTGATAATGGCACAGAGAATTTTCTTAGTGGTACATCACAAACATCAGAAAAAGAGAGATTTCTTCAGAAATCACAGAAGAAAAGGACAATTACCTCTCTGGCTTTCAAGTGGGAAATATTTTACATCTGCTTTAGCACTTGAGACTTTTTATACCATCTTCATAAATCTTTTTCCAGAATCACAGTGGTCAATAAAATTAATGTGACCTTGTCCAAAATATGCTATATTTTAATTATAATGGGATTATGTGTTAGATTAGGGCTAAGTGTATTATGCTGTCACCCAATATGTCAAAGTTGGCAAACATAGCTATGCTTGGCCTGCAACTCATATTTTTTTTCTTGAAATCTGTATAATTGGCCTGGAGCCTCATGCCTGAAGCTTTAATAATTTTTTTTTTATTGCTCTGTTTTTTGTCTTCTTGGATGTGAATGAGCCAAACACCACAATACTACATTATTTGTCAGAAAGTGTTTGTGTCTATGTGTGCAGTCACTAGCTAATATCTAACACAAAATCAATGCTATTTTTTTCTGTTTCAGACTTTAAAAAAAATCACATATTAATTTGTATTTTCAAACCTTCTGTGTATCTATGCACATAAACATGTCATATATCTTTCTAGATACAGATGGATATGATCATGCACTCATGAAGACAGAAAATATTTGTATGCTGAACAACATTACAGCTAATTGTTATGTTTTACTAAATGAAATACTTCTGCTGAGTTTTGCTTTATGAAAGATAAAATATTCCATTGTTTTAAAGCTTGTTCTATGAAGTCTGTAGGATTTTGTGCTTGGGAATTTTAGATAATGGAGGCAACAGGAGGAGGGAAGAATTGTCTGATGAAAGCAAACTGCAAACTGCCATGGAAGTCTCAGGAGTAACTGGTGTGAATCAAACCTGGAAAGAAAATCCTTGCTCTGAAACAGAATGGTTGTGATTTCCTATGAAAATTCAGGCATATTTAGATGGTTATCATTAGGTAACTCACACTCATATTTGATAATTGGAAAAAAAAAAGAGGAAAACAAAGAAAGATCTATATGAGAAACCTACTAAAACCAGATTTGAAAAAGAACTCAAAATTCAGAATACACTTCTGCTCCTGGGTGATAACTTTTGATGTTGCAGTAGAGAGATTTCTCAATCTGTTTGTTGTTCTTGTTACTCATGAATGAAATAAGATCAACAGCAACACAAAACCTCTAATTTATAATAAAATAGAAGTACAAAGAGTATGAGTCTGTTGGGGGCTGGCAGGAAGGACTGGAATACTATTTCTGAAAGGAACTTACTTTTTGACAGGCAATAAATTGATTGATCTTTAATCACCTCTTCAATCCAAACAGGGGTGCTCATAAAACAACCTTCCCTCCTCCCTTGTCTGTTGGGATTATCACTCTACATGTCATGCTAAGCAAGAGACAGGCTTGATTTGGAGTGAAACTGTAACTTTACTAGATTACAAATAATTTATAACAGCTCATTCTTCTACCTTCACCTGGCTTCCTCCCACAGTAAAAAATAATTAGAAAGTAATTAAGCCATCAGAAGCAAGGCAGGACTAAATTACAGTAAATTAAAGTACTAGATAGCTGCTAAGAGAGTCTCAGCTGCTGTAGGAGTTAAGGATAGAAAAGATGGGAGCAAAAATTATTATTTTGGTAAAATCTCCTCACTGTGTTTCATGTAAAGCAATGATATGTCTTTTGAGAACTGTCTAAAAGAATTTTAAAATATGCCTGGAATAATGAAACTAAATGCCACTTAACTTATCACCTCTTCAGGCATTCAGAATGAAAGTTTCCCTGAGAGGCTCATTTGCCCTCTAATTTTCAACTCACCATTTTTCATCTCCTTTACTAGTTTATTTATTTATTTGTAGCTCCCTGTTCCTGATCTCTACAAAACTACATTTGCTGAGAAAGAATACAGGAGACAAGTAGGAAAGGTGGAAGGGATTTAGAGGGAGTGGTATGGAGCAATGCTGGGAGGATAATCCCAGGCAGGCTGGAAATGGGGGAGTAGACAGCTGCTGAGATCAGGATGGAGAAAATCATGTCTGAACTGCATAAGGTTTCTATCAAAATCCCAAAGTCTTTGCTTAAACTAATTTTTTTCCTATCTATAAGAGTCTCTACCTGGCTGTTTTCCAGAATTTTGTCCCAAGCTTATGTAACTGTATGATCCCTAACACCCCAGGGAGGTTGTCCTGCTCACTCTTGTGTTCAGTGGCTGTTCCAGCTCAAGCTTTTCGACAGGAAGACAGTGCATGCAGCCATGTGCCAAAATCCCTCTGTCCCTTCCTGCCACTTCCCTCCCACTGCTCAGGGAACTGCTGAAAGGTCTGTAATTCTCTGTGGTGTACAGGAGTTCTCACCTGATGCCAAGCAGCACAAACAACTCTCCCACTAGCTGCCTTTCTGCACTTTGCTAAGGGAGAGAAGCAAAGAGGAAGGGGAACCTGTGCTCTGTCAAGGCACAGAGACGTGACAGCACCAAGGGATCTGGGGGATGTGTGACTGCAGCTCAAAGGAGTACAACCACAGAGCAGGAGGACATTCCCAGCCTGGCTTTAAGCTCAGTACTGCTGGCAGTGTTGTTCAGGCACTGTGCTGCAGTCTGGCTGCTCAGACGCTTTCCCAGGATCCCAGCAAGGCTGTGCAGCCCGTGTGATCCCTGACCTCTCTGCACACCACTGCCCAGTAGTCCTGAACTGCCCAATTTTAAGACAGTTCAGCTATGACTTCCAGTGAAACTTGTTGATTTCTAAGGTGGATACTGCTGCACACATCCATCAGCTCTGGATTTCCTGACCCCCTGACCAACTCCGTGAAATCTACAGTCCTGTGCCTTCCTTCCTGAGTATCAGCACCATAAACCAGGGCTACCCTCTTGTCTCAGCCTTGCTGTGGCTCTGCAGCTCTGGTCAAATTTCAAATGCAGCAGACATCACTTTTTGATCCACTCTCAAGCTACCATGCTGGTGTGGCTTGTCTTTTTGCTGCTTTACCATTAAAGAGCTGAAATCTTCTGTGTGAGGCTTTCTGCAGCTCTATGGAATCCACCTCAGCACTGGACCACTGAAGCATCAGGGGGATTTTTGTAATTCTGGCATGCAAAATATAACCTGCTGCATAATAATGTCTCTGAACTTGCAGTTCAGTGGACTGGAAGTGTTTTAAAACCTCAGCGTTGAAGGGAGAACAAGGAATTGGAAGAAGGAAAGTCTCTCTCCATGCATAATTTTTGATGATGGGACAAATTGAGATCAGCAAGTCCAAAACACATCTACAGAATATGGCTCATCTCTGTATTTTGAAGTAGTAGCTTATGATACAAGTCTAAAGATGAATAAAGATTTTTGTCACTTTTTTCTTGCCCCAAACACCCAGCCTTTATCATTGACATGGGCACTGTCAAAAACATCCAAGACCAAAACCACTATAGTCTGGCAGGGTGATAGCTTGCCAGAGTTAAAACAAAACAGGGAATTGGAAATGTCTCAATGAGAAATAAAAAGCCAAAATAAAAGATGGCATCCAAGAAATTTACGGACATACTGTCTTCTGGAAAGTCTTATTCATGTAGTTGCCAACAAAAAAATTGTCCTCTGCCAGCATGGGGAAACAGACTGGAGTGCTACAGTGAAATGTTTAGTTCATACCAACATATCACACTAAGAACCACAAATATGGCTCTTTTACCCAAGACAAATGTAATGGTGATAATACTAAAAAAATACCAAATTAATGGCAGATGTAGGTTGAGATTCTCTTTCCTTCACTATAAAGACCCCAAAATCAGGCTTAAAATCATTCAATACAGAGAAACAGCGAGTTCTCAAAGATAATTTATTTGGTTGCAACAGGTTGGCAGCATTGTTGGGAAAATATTCTTAATCCAAGGATGGCAGCTCTGGACAAGAATGTGGACCTTTTCTGATGGAAATACACCCAGTTGCTTAGGTCATTCACAAGCAGAAAGCAGATTTCAGACTTTTTAAGGTATCCTAACTTTGTAAACATCTACTATTTACTGTTTACTCCTAAATTGAACATGAGACAGAGAATGCTCCCTGGTTCTGAGGGGAACAAGTTGCGTGAACTTTTGGCCACTTGTTCAGGGTTATTTCTCTTAGTTAGAGCAAACTAACTACACTTGCACCATAAAGCCCTTAACCTTCTGTCTCCTCTTGGCCTCATTAGCTCCAAAAAAAAAAAAAAAATTTTTTTGTGTGTTTGTTTTGTTGGGGTTTTTCCATTTAGTAGATTTTCTTCTTTTATTTTTTTTTTTGTTTGTTTTAATTGAAAACAAGTACAATGGTGCTGTGTTCACTGCAGATCGCCAGACTGGTATTTTTATAATAGATAAAGCCATATGCTGCATGCTCTTCCATGTGAGAGTGCTTGAGAATATGAAACCTTGACAGGGAAACTGGGAAGTCTGTGGAAGGGGAGGAAATCAAAGCTTATGCAGTGTTTGAGATTTCCCTTGGAGAGTTCTAACTGATAATCCAAAATAAAGTTTGCCTTTGAATTCAAATTGGGACACTTATTTACACAAATCCAGTTGATCTCTTTTGTTAGAATTCTTAATATTTTAATAAAGACTTAAAACATTCACAAATTTGGATCTTCAGTAGGTACCAATCACTTGACTAGAAAATCTTTTTCTCTGACAAATATGTGACATGCATTGTCACACTTCTTAAAACTTTCAAAGGTTAAAAAGGTCAGTTTTATCCCATGTGTAAGATTTTTTTAAAACTTTAAATTCTGAATGTTTTAATGTTCAAAGTTAGCTTTAAAAAAAATCAATCACTCTCTATGAAATGTAAATATGATTCTTTAGAGGAAACAGAGAGAGGTTATTGTTTTTCCAGCCATTAGTGGTAGATGTCTTGATTGTGTGCTATGGCTCCCTTATTCTTGGTGCTTGCAGAGAAGGGAAAGGAAGGAAAACCCCCTCTGTTCTTCAAAACCTGTTTTCCAAGTGTAAGAGTATCTGCAGTTGAAGAAATCCACCCTGCCGTCCATCCAGCATAGATCAAAGGTTACCAAGGCCAGGCTGAATGGGATTTTGAGTAATCTGGTCCAGTGGAAGTTGTCCCTGATCATGGTAGGGGATTGGAACTAGATGATGATTAAGGCTCCTTTCCAACTCAAAATATTTTGTGATTCTATGATACTATGATCTATGTTTTTGTTATTCTACCTTTGAGAAATCACCCCTGGAAATGGAAAACCTATCCCTGTTCCCAGTTCAGAAGTCATGACTGCCAAAACCCTGCCAAATTCTTCCTGGTGATGGAAAAACTCCAGAAGCACTTCCGTGGAGACTACATTCATAATCACATTCTCATCATTAATCATGGATTTACGCAGAACAGAAGTAACGCAGGCACAGCTCCTACAGTTAGAACTGTGAAAGGAAAGGCTGAGGAAAAGAAATTTTCTGAGGGCTGGTATTCACTGTTACTCAGGATATGCCCTGAGAAGAAAATAGTCAAAGGCTGAGAGGATACTCCAGGGAAGTATGTCTGCCCTGCTCTTTCTGGTTTTTGGGTCTGCTCATGCCCAGTTAGACACAGCTTTGTCCAGATGGATTCTTGTTCTGAAGCATCACTGTCCTGGTTGCAGAGATGGGAGCAGAGCCTAGCATGGTGTGGATGTGACCTCAATCTTGGTTTTGTTCCTGGTGGTGAATGCCTTTTTGTGGGTAAAACACCTCTCTTTGGATACTTTTGGTGTTAATATTGTCGCTGTTATTGAGCATTTTTTCATTCCATCGCTTTTTGCTTTCAGTAAATTTTTACCTCAACCCATAGACTCTGCTTTAGTACCATCCCTCACTAGAAGGGGCAGAGAGAAGGGGAGTGGCTGATTTGGAGTTTAATTTCCTACTGGTGTTAAACCGCCATAAAGAGTAGTTTTACATTTTCATGCTTTTAAGGGATAGTTTGTGGTAAGAAATTCAGTAAGCTGTAGGCCAGAAAGTCCTAGAGCTTTTATGAAAAAGCAGTAAAGCAACTCAAAGCAAAAAAAAAAAAAAAAAGACTCAGAAATTCAGCAATACTCTTACTGATTCCCTAACAAGCAATCTCTTGGGGTGTGGAAGGTCTGTATTCCTCTCACCTCCTCAAGTCAAGAATGGAAGTCTGTACAGCAACGTGTAATAGCAACACATTTCTGTTGAGAGAAAAACTTCTGAGGAGAGACTGAAAGCTTTATTTGTCTTGGGCATTGGGAAGCCAACACAGATTTCTTGTACTCAATTTACTATGAAAGAAATGGGAACTATTATCTGCAAAGCCTTCAGAAGATTATAATTAAAGGAGACAGGCTTGAAAGAGGATTTCATATTTCTTTCTATAGATGGTGCTGCCAATTGAAGAAGCTACAGTGCTTTCCTATGGAGCCAGAGCTGCTCCCAGACATGTAACACTCAGTGATTTAAAAGCCCACACCCACAGCTTTCCCTCTTGCATCATAAATTGATTGACGACGACAAGTGAATAAGATTAGCACCTCATGGGGACAACCTTCAGCTTAAATAAAGGATAAAACTACTTATCCTCCTCTAGCTCTTTCACCTTTTCCCAGGAGAATATACAAAGTGTCCTAAAAGCTAGCTAGCTGAAATAATAATCCAAGCTTCAAGCTGGAAACTGTCAGGCCCTAGAAGACCTTTCTTTCTGCACTTTGAATCTACTTGTTTTTTTCCCAAAGCCAAAGAGGTATTCTGCACTTCATTTGCTCCAAAAATTGCAAAATGTGTCTCACTCATTTGATTTTGGATGAGCAGCTTTTTTCATATTTTTCAGAGAAGGACTTCTCCCTCACACCTCCCCCACCCCACCCTACAGTTTATAAGAAGCAAGAATTTTCTGATCAAGTTTGTTGCAGGTTGTAACCTCCAACTCCCATACATGCTAAAAACAGTGTTTATGCCTGAATCTAGGATATAAACAAAATTTCCTTAGTAATGAAGTGTAATTACCCTTCATATTCCAAGGCTGAGAGCCCCTCATAGTAAAATTACGGCCTTTAGTAATTTTAATGGCTAAGCTTTGTTTAGCCATTGCTTCAGTAAGTGGAAAACATTTGCTCCAAAGACTGGCTGTGTGAGGCTGAGTGGCTGACAGAGGTTAAACCACAAAAATAAAGTAGTTTTGTTGTGTTTGGCAAAAGTTTAGGATACTACCATGAGATTGTGCATACCCTGCAGCAGTCATGTAGGACTGTAGGCTACAAATACAGATGCAGAAATACAGAACAGCAGAGGTTTGGGGAGTCCCATCAGATGTAGGTGATGCTGAATCCAGTCCTCTTGTGAATACTTGCATAGTACCTGACATCCTCGTGATCTCAATCACAGGTTGAGATGTTCAATATCTGATCTGTGGAGGTGCTGGCCATGACTAAAGGTGTGAAATGTCAGTAGGAGTGTTGATACTGGCACATACAGTATCAGATATTCTGAAAACTCAAGTAATACTTTTTATATTTTTATAAGATATAGAAGATCAGCTTATTTTTTTGAGGTGTCTAATAGTGCATACAGTGTAGTTAATGATTAATAATGTCAATTACAAAAATCTGGTAGGAATTTTTGTGTGATTCCTGGGGATTAAATTTGTATCTAACACTGGGAAAGAAAATGTTATGTATCCCATGTGGTTTTCTTGATACATGCACCAATGATGGTGAGGTAGCAACAAAACAAATTTAACAGATACCTTTCCTCCCCTTTTTTTT
>VXBC01005823.1:201569-267756 GCA_013399945.1 Ploceus nigricollis
AAAAAAAAAAAATCAAAAACAAAACCCACACAACCCTGCACTAGTGAGTAGAATTAAGAATGTGATAACTTCTGTTTTCTGTGCTTTATTCTCATGCAAATGAGAGGTTTAAGTTCCAGCAGTTACTAGAGTGTGCCTCTTTAATCACCAGTTTTATTTACCAAGACTGACAACAGCTTATGACAATGGTGCAGAGGCAGGAAAGATAGAGAGGAAATAGGATAATTGAGGTTTCTAACTCGCAAGCTCATATTCTGAAAACTAGTAAGTTTAGTCTGAAATAAAACTTTTCATAAATATAATTTTCTCCCCCCTTCTTTTCTCCACACTGGGATGATTCTCTTAGATAATCTGGGCAAGTAAGTTGTGTTCCAGTAAGAAACTCTGGCTACTCATTCAAAAACAAATATTTTCTGGATATTTTGATGTTTATCCATTTCATAAAACAGTCATGAAAGGGAGATATTTTTTATTAAATTAGACAGAGTTCTGTCTAACTATGATACATGGGAAAAACGCATGAGTTAACATCTTGGAATAGACACTTATAAATCTTTTCTCCCTATAATTAAAGCATTCTGATTTCTGTATCACAGAGAAATGAAGACTTAATCATATTCTAAACTTTAGGCATTTATGTTTTGTTTTCCGTTAGCAATTGTCTCAGAGATTGTGGCAAAATTATATATGACCTTTGATACTGATATGACAGCTCTATTTTATTGATATAATATCCAATAATACTGGAAAAATCAAAATGTGATTTAGCTCATTTCCTACCTCCAGAAAAGTTTATATTCCATGGTGCACAGTAGTTGGAATGACATTTTAATAAAACAGTTGTTGAGCCCTGAGGAGTCTGACAGTAGCAAAGAACTGAATAAAGAGGTCATCAATTTTTCGTAGAGATGGAATCAACCTGTAGAGTTCATGAATAATTCACTGAATTTTGAAAGGCAAACCTTGGGAAGCATCTCATCAAAGCACTCTTAAGATGAATTGTCATGAACACTTACCTACTGGTCTAGCCTGATCTTGTTTCAAGCGTATGTACGGGACCTTTCTTACGACAGTGTGGAGTCCTGGGTTGTTAGATGCCTTTGGCCCTCACGTAACATGTGGAAATTCACTTCTCCCATGAGTACTACTGAGTCCTTGAGAGTGGCAAGACAAATGAAATGTTGTGAATTTTTTTTGATGTTTGTGTTTAATTCAGTTTTGGTTCAGACAGCTGCAGTTTCTTAAGGGATGTGCATTCACAAACAGCTAAAACAGAAGGTCTGGGGATGGTCTGCACTGCGGAGAAATATATAGGGTCAATTTTGCTGCTTATTCATAAACTCACCTGTGTCAAACTCTGTCAACTTTGGCTAAATGTGACAAGAGAAACATCTGAGAAAATTATAAGTTCCCAACAGTTTGGCAGTCCTATGAATTTGATCAGGAAGCAGTTGTGAAGCATTTGCCCCACAAAGATGTGCTTCAGTTGTAGTTGGTTTTGGGTACAATATAATTTGTATAACATTGCTCTCTAAAACCTCTGTTGCTTTTTACGGGTGTGTGCGCACAAAATTTTCTTTAGACATCCCTGAGAGAAAAAAAAAAAAAGAGCTGTCACTGGTGTAAACCACTGTGTATTAATAAAAATTGAATTTATTTCGATCTACCAGATCTTGCATTATCATCCCTTCAGTGCTACAGGTATTTATCACATACACAGAAATACAATAAAAGGTCAAAATTTCGCTAAGTAAATCAGAGCAGTCTCAGTTTTCAGGTTCAGTTTGGGAAAAAAAAAAGAAAAAGTAAGAGGGAAGGGGAAGGGAACTAAGAAGGACAAGGGAAAGGGAATTTTAGAAGCCTGAGAAGTAAGAAGTTAATTTATTTTAAGTCTTAGAAACTGATGACCATTCAAGGAGGCAAGCTAGAAAAGGGCATGCCTGGAATGGGGGGGCTGTACAAAGGTAGGGTGCCACCTCCCTAGAGCCATATTTCCTGTTCAGGTCCATGACACATCATATGGCACAAATGGGGGTCAAGGAACAGGCAGGAGCAATAGAGGAGGATCAAGACCACCAAGGATCCCAAAGTGCTCCCTGACTCTCCATCAGAAGACTGCACATTGCTCAGTGTTGCATTAGACACAAAGAATTCTCTCCTTGGGATCTAGGTGTTTTCATGCTAATTTTCATGTATTTAACATGACAAACTCTTTGTTTCCTGGGCTCTTCCCCAACAAATTAAGACTGTGACCTTTACTTCAATCATGGACATCAAAATTACAAAAATTAAATCTCTGGATCTACATGTGGTGATACATTTCCTTTCCACTACATACTCTTGTTCTTTCTCTTTTTTTTTTTTTCCTTTATATATTTTCTTCATTGTATTTTTATACTTTATATAAAATAAAACCAAACCAAACCAAAAGAGCCACACACTTACTTTCCTCTCTACTGCAATTACATTGTTTGAAAATAAATCTGCCTCATACCAGTCATTCAGTGTCATTTCACTCTAATCCACCCCAAGGGACTTACTAACCTTTGTCTGAAGCCTTCACTTCAGCTACCCTGCCTCAGGGGCAGGTGGTACCAGGGGGGGATTTTTGTGCTATCTCCTTCTGAGCTGTTCCAGTGTTACACTGAGTGGGACCAAGACAAGCTCCTTCCTTCAGCTACCACCAGCTTCTCATTCCTGGACCTATTTTGACTGCACCCTCAGGCTTTCTGAATTTACAACAGCTCCCCATCTGCCTTGTTGAACTACAAGGCAGGAAGCTTTTATGACATTTTGAAGGAAAAATAGTTGTCATTCCCAGGTGGAAGATGTCTTGAAGGCAGCTATGCCACCCAAGTTAGCCATTCTGTGGGAAGGGGGGTACAGTGGGATACCTGTTGCTAACGAGGTGCAAACATCATGCTGGCACCATGATCTGCCCTATCCCCATTGCAAGATGGAGGTGAGGTTGGGAACGATGATGGAAACAATCATTGCTTTTCCCTCACCTCAGCTCTCTGAGGTGTCTGTGCTGCAGCTTACAGTGATGTGACAATTTTCAAATGTCTCTGGGGTTCAGTCCCAGCTCATTAGGTTCTTTTATTATCCTATGCACATTCTATAGTGCTCAAGACTCCTTTAATAATCATTAAATGAAAACAGAAGAAAACAAAACTAAAAAGGTTTTAAAATCCTGACATTTTAGCTCATTAAAATTTCACTTCTAAATGTTGCATTTTTTGCAACTATGCTGAACTATGAAAAAAAAAATCAGTTTGAGGGTCTGGCTACATCCAGAGAAGAAAACAAAATTGCTTTCGAGTCTTTGAAGTTCATTGCTGCATTTGCCCATTAAAAATAAAATGAAGTCAAAAATCCACCTTTTATTTAGACACATATAAGACTTGCATTTCATAGCAATTTTACCAGGAAAAGACTGTTCAGAAATAAGGATAAAAATAAAACTATGTACTAAATTTATTTCCACTGTCAAAGACTTATGAACAATGTATTTTCTGTTTAGCTGCAGCAGGTAATGAAAAAGACTGCATTAAAACAAGTATCTTTTTATTAAGTGCCACATGTATGCAAGCTGCTAGACAGCTGGAGAGGATTGCCAAATAAAACAAAGGAGGATATGAGCAAGAGATTTTGTTCCCATTGAATCAGAAAAGAAGATATTTTATTTTCTTACAATAAATCCACACTTTATCTATGAAGTCCTGATCAAGTTTAAGAGTAGAGTGCTATTTAGCTGACCAAAACACAAAAATTAGGTTTAAATGAGCTATAGCCAGAATGCCTTAATTTCCTTGTTTTCTCCATTTCCTTTTTCTCAGCATCAAAAAGTGATTCAGTCATGTATCACTTTTTTGCTGTTGTCCAATCAGAGATCTTTGATAAATGTATCCCTTGAGCTTCATCAGCTCATAAGGCCCCTTTTACTGCTGGTCTTGCAGCACAGTGTTGTTTCCTAATAAAACTTGTTTTGTTTTCCTTGCATCCACTTTTAATAAATTCTTTTATTTAAAAAGACACCATCAAGGCATGCAGATCAGTAAATGCCCTAAAGCAAATTTACAGTGAGAGGGTGGTAGTTCCAATTCACAGGCACTGAGCTCGAGATAAAAGCTGAAATCATCTGCTCTGGTCATGTGCTGCCTGCAGGTGCTCAACAGGGAATAAATTTGATGTGCCTAAATCCTCTCCATATCACTGAAACATCTAATAAAACCTGTCCAGCTCCAGAAAACACCTCAGAGGAAAAAAGCATTGTAGTCAACATACTTCTATCTTAAGTGGTTTAACCCATGGGATGCTTAATAATCTGCTGGTGTGTTGCCTTGAGGAATAATCATTTTCTCCAGTATTTTGTCCAAGCCTCTAGAGAGTGAGCTGTCACAAGGAACAGCTGGTAAGTAACAGGAAAACCTGTGTTCTGTGACAGGGAAAGTCCTTCCTTCTCATTGATAACTCCTCATCTTATCTGTGCCTGCATTTTGATATTCTGCTTCCAGTTTTCATCAAGTCACTTCACTGTCTCCAGAGATCTGTTAATCACACTGGGCCCTGTTTCTGGATGAAATGATTCCACAGGAATGAGAGTAGAAAAATATTTAAAAATTACTATTCTCTTTCTATTGCTTGGTAGGTCTTAATTGTATACGCTTGGGGCAGGAAGCAATAAAGCAAGGTAAGAACAGTAAGAGAAGAATCAAAATTACCAGAATTGGAAGGCAATTGTGAGAGTTCAAGGTGGATAAGTACTGAGTTTATATCTTTGGAAGAGCACCTCTGTGAACCAATATATGCCAGGGGTCACTATGGTGTCCCACTCTGAAGGGGAAGGAAGCACACATGATTCATAAATGTCCATGATGGAAAAGGCATGACAACAGCCAGGGGGTCCACAATGACTTTTTGTGGATTTACTACTAAAATTTTAGTAGTAAACTATACACATGCCAAGGAAATTGGTATAAGTTAGTCCCTGATCTTATGGTATTAATACACTGTAGTGCATTTTGAATAAGGGGTAGGGTGAAAGAGAATAGAGAGAGACAAAAGACAGGGAGAGAGAAAGAAAGGACAGATCAACAATCCCAGCTGATGTGGATCCAGCTGATGGGGTATCCAGGATCCTGGGTCACCACCCAGGCTTTTTGGGGGTACATTTTTGTGGATCACATACAGCCCATTCTTCCAGACCTTTCTGGAAAAGGAGCTCTGAGGAGCTTTGGGTCTCTCTGGTGATCTTGATTCCCCCTTACTGGATCATCCTCAAGAATCTTTTGACCTCTATCAAAGATTTTACTTGATCTTGGAGGTTTTTTCCAGCTTTGAGGATTTTATGACCAGTTAGTGTCTTTCAAATGCTTCATATATACACATTTATTTCTAAATTCAATTTTAGACTCATTTAGGAAAGTGTAACTTTCCTGAAACAGGGAAGAAGGGAAGGGAAGGGAAAATAAAATATAAACCTACATCTTAATCTGATGGAAAGTGATACCTTCTCCTTCCATAAGATTCCACCTTGNCCAGGGGTCACTATGGTGTCCCACTCTGAAGGGGAAGGAAGCACACATGATTCATATATGTCCATGATGGAAAAGGCATGACAACAGCCAGGGGGTCCACAATGACTTTTTGTGGATTTACTACTAAAATTTTAGTAGTAAACTATACACATGCCAAGGAAATTGGTATAAGTTAGTCCCTGATCTTATGGTATTAATACACTGTAGTGCATTTTGAATAAGGGGTAGGGTGAAAGAGAATAGAGAGAGACAAAAGACAGGGAGAGAGAAAGAAAGGACAGATCAACAATCCCAGCTGATGTGGATCCAGCTGATGGGGTATCCAGGATCCTGGGTCACCACCCAGGCTTTTTGGGGGTACATTTTTGTGGATCACATACAGCCCATTCTTCCAGACCTTTCTGGAAAAGGAGCTCTGAGGAGCTTTGGGTCTCTCTGGTGATCTTGATTCCCCCTTACTGGATCATCCTCAAGAATCTTTTGACCTCTATCAAAGATTTTACTTGATCTTGGAGGTTTTTTCCAGCTTTGAGGATTTTATGACCAGTTAGTGTCTTTCAAATGCTTCATATATACACATTTATTTCTAAATTCAATTTTAGACTCATTTAGGAAAGTGTAACTTTCCTGAAACAGGGAAGAAGGGAAGGGAAGGGAAAATAAAATATAAATCTACATCTTAATCTGATGGAAAGTGATACCTTCTCCTTCCATAAGATTCCACCTTGTATAGTTTCTGCTGCCAAAAAACTACTATGCCATAAAAAAGTTCTAAGCATTTATATGACCTTTGTAATTGCCTCTAATTTTACACAGAAGTGACCAGAGATGCAATGACACATAACAGTGTAAAATAGGTAAGGATTAATATAGTTTTCATAGCTGTTGTTAAAATGATAAGAAATGGGACTTTATGATAAAGTTTGCAATTATTGTATGAAATGCTTTTATAAATTGAACTACTCTCTTTTTTTTATTATTTTTCTTTTTTTTTCCTTTTTTTTCTTTTTTTTTTTTTTTTAAGGAGGTGTATGATGCAGATACTGTAGATTTTCCTGGAAGAAAATTGTTCATCATGCATACAGACGTAGTCTTTTACTCTAGTATCAGCAATAATGTAGCTCCTGTAAGGGAATTTAAAATAAAACAAATAAAAACCCCACAAAAACAAAATCAACAAATAAAATCCCAAACAAACAAACAAGGAAAACGCTTTTTGGGTGAGGTAATAGTGTTACATAGCTCCTGAATCTGAGTGGGTAGTGACAGGGATTGAGCAAAACTTGACTTCACCTTTCTAGTGCACAGAGCAGTTTCAGTCCTCCAGAAATAATTGGGATACAATATAGCCCTGATGAATTTCACCTAATTTCTAGGTATCATGGTTACTCAACACTGCACACATCTGTGCAGTGTTGGTGGTAACAGAATAAAAAAAGCCAACAACATTTGGTAATTTGTTGTCTCCAATCTGAATTTACATGATGAGGTTTTAATTTGTAAACCAGTTTCTAAGGCTGTCTGAAATAATGCTGTTATCCTTTATTAGGTATTCTGTTAATGATGGCATGCTTGTTAGAGAGGGCCAAGGTCAGGTGTGCCAGTCTTCCATTACAAATTAGGCTCAGCAGTGATTTTGGTGCTGCCATTGATTTAACTTGTTGAGATATGACCTGTCCCACTAAAATATTGTTAATAATTCCATGCATCTCCAAGTGCTGACAGCAGCAGCACTTAATCTCATATTTGTCTTTACAATGGATGTTTATTGGGTTTGACCATTCTCAGTTCATTTCATCCGGTTACTCATCAAATAATTGAACCTCATAGCTGCCAGAGTAAAAAATATCCTTTTTTTTTTTTTATTGGTGCTGCTGCTTCAAATTAAATTATTATAAATTTTTCAAGGCCCTAGAGGAATAATTTTGCTGCTGTCATTATGTTGTCTCTTTCTTTTTTAAGGTTTTTTTGTGAACAATCACCTTCACTTGAGTAAACTAAGGGAAAACACAGGATTATTCTTCATGCACAGCAGGTGATGAATTTGCATAAGGAAAGAGGTGGACTGGGAAAGTTGCTTGTTTGCAAAGCATGCAACAATCAGGCACTGGAGCAGGTTTCCCAGAGAAGTTGTGGGTCCTACATCCCTGGAAGTGCTCATGGCCAAATTGGGGGGGGCTTGGAGCAACCTGGGATAGTGGAAGGAGCCTCTGCGGGGGGTTGGAATGAGATCATCTTTAAGGTCCCTTCCAAGCCAAACAATGTTTTCATTCTATGATTCTGTAGAGGTTATGAAGTACCATGTCCCTTATCCAAAGCAAACTCAGCTAGAGCAGGCTGCTCAGGACATTGTTCAATCATGTTTTTAACAATTCTAATAATAGGGACAAAGAAATCTCTTTGCCCAAGTTTTTACAGTGCTTGTGCACCCTCACAGTAAAAGTAATATTTTCTTAAGTCTCATTCCCTGTTTCAGTTGGTGTCCCTGGGAATACGGGATCATACAAACACATTAACATAATCTAAATTACATGTGAATGTCCAGAGACCTCTCTGGTAATATTTAGAGCAAGTGTAGCCATGGGACGAAGCTGAGCTTAAAAACATGCAAAAACATCTTTTTCTTTAAACACAGCCAAGTCCCTGTCCTGGCCCTGGAACAGTTTTAATTACTTATATACACAATCTAGAGTAGTGTCAACAGGAGAAACTGAAAGCCATCAGCATTTAATCCACTGCTTAGTGAAGGGAAAATAAAACGGTGAAACTTTTTCAGGCATTGTTCCCACTTGCAGTGTGAGTGCTGTGCCTAAGGCAGCAGACAGAAACGTGGGATTTATTCCCTCAAATTCATGAATCAAACCATAGATATTTTTTCCCCTCTCCAAAGTCTCTGAGTCTTGTGAGATCAGAATTTTACTTTTCAATAAATATACTGTTTTTATGAAGAATTTTTTTAGTTCAATCACTGAGACAGACTGAGAACTCTTTGCTTCATTATCTCTTTTCTTTTTTAGCAGTGCATTTGTTGTTTAGACACACAATACACCTCCTCCTCCTGGGGATTTTATTTAAGCATTTGATATAGTGTCAGTTTATTTCTGGATTTGGCATTGAAACACTTCAGCCCCTCTTTTTACCTCCACCCATTTGTGTCTGGTCAGCTGCCACAAATCCACAAGACTTCTCACCTTTGCAAATATGGAGTGAAGTCACTGAGATGAGTCACTTCTCTTCCTTTCCTTCCTTTAAGGTGAACATTTCAAACTCTCACACAAACTGTAGTTTAGTTGCATAAATCAACTAATTACTGTAATCACAGATTCACAGAATTGTTAAGATTGGAAAAGACCTCCAAGTTCATCAAGTCCAACCTTTGACCAAGTACCACACCCACTAAACCATGATAATGATCTGATTGTCAGGTAATTGTATTTAAAAACACAATATTACTTCTTATTTATGCTTTCTCCCTTCTCCTTCTTGCTCACTTCCATCAGTAAAGGGTCTCAGATCACCCCTCAAAAACCGAAAGTGTTGATTCTGGTCTGAGTGAGTTCACTATAGCCGTGACCCAATGGCTTAACTGATAAAAAAGGTAATTCTTGACTGGTGTGTGCAAACCTTTCATGTCAGAATGGCTTTGCCAGCACTTTGATTCTGGTTTAGAATATAATATCTCATCATAGAATCCTGGGATGGAAACATATACAAGTGACTGGGGGCATAAGGAGGAAACTGAAGGCACATTAAAATGCAGTGGCTTTCTGGCAAGTTCTTGAATTAATTTTATTCTTTAAAGTAATTCTTTAACCAGCCAAAGGCAGTTATTTTTCTGGAGGTACTAGATGATACTAAAGGGGCACTGACACTTCCACCAGATATGAATCAATCACCCAGTAATATTTACTGTTGCATTTGATCAACACACAACTAAGTAGCAGGATTATATTTGGACTTTTCAACAGAAGACACTTTTTAAAGTAGTTATGCAACAGACTATCTTCTTTTTTCATTCACTCCCATTTTGTCTCAGGAAATGTTTTTTCATCTAGAACTGGTGCCTTTGGACAAGATACGTAAAACTATCCGTTGGAGTTGGTGGGAATCTGTGATAATCACATATCCTCTGAACAGAGAGAGACATAGCTCTCCCAGGATTTTCCTGGGAAGTTGTGAGAAAGCTCAGAGAAAAGAATGAGGAACAATTCTTATCTCCACTTGCTGCACCTGTTGTTGTGCACATGTGGAATGTGTTATAGAGATTTGTTTACCAAAGGGTGATTTTTTTAATTGGTCAATGGTGGTGGTGTTTGGATTTCAATTAACCAATCTGGGCTGTCTGTATTGGACTGTCTGCAAGAGCAATGAGTGTTTCTTAATAGTATAGTATAATTTAGTGTAGTACAATAAAGCCATTGATCAGCCTTCTGGAATCATGGAGACAATGCTAATTATTACCTGGTGGGGACTCCTGCTACAACAGGAATCCACCCAGTCTACTCCTGGTAGGTGACTGGCAGAACAGTTCACTAACATTTTTCTCTGCATGAGTGGTGTTCATGCCTTGATGACGCAGAATACTTTCCACGTAATCATTATTCAAAAAGAGAAAGTCTTATTTTACTGCCAGATATAGTCAGCTCACAGGGTCCTCACAACATTAGGCAGTGACTTTATGTGATTCACTCTTTATATTAAGGTGATTTTGTGACTCACTCATCCCATAGGCTTGGCAAGTCAATGAAGCCTGTAAATATATCTCTAGGTCAGTTGCTCAGGGGCATGTCAGCAGACTTTTAATTTTTTGGTATTTACTTCTCACTAAATACGTTTCACAGTTTCCTGTTTTAATGTTCCATTTTAGAATAAATTTTCCCCTTTTTAAATTGTTGGGGTTCTTTGCTTACATAGTCTAATGTAAGGAATAAGCACTACTTAAAATAGCAGATTTGAGAATGCAAAACACTTATGTCACTTGTTTTAACTGATAAGTGTCCTTAAAATTGAGCATTGGGTTTTACTGTAACAACTTGTAAATGTTTAACAAAGTCTGAGGAAAACATAACATACTGTTTTCTTTATTTTGTAAAAATAAGGCTTGATCTCTTGTGTTTTAAATAGTTCTTTGATTTCATTATTAACAAAAAAATATACACCTATGCAAACTGCTGTAACTTTAATGAGCAAGTAATTTAGGGGCTGAGGTGGACATGTGATGCTGACTGCATTCACCATTATTTGGTATAAAGAAAGGAACATGATTTTCAGCTGCACTCAAACACAGGGTTTTGGCAAGAAATCTTGGCAAGGCAGTATCTGCTTTTTGTTATTTGATTCTAGCAAATAATAACTGAATCCCAGAAATTTTCTTCTAATCATATATAAAATGTCTTATAAAAGATCTGGTTTAAAGTCAGTGTTTAAAGTTAACTGAATTTGTTGTGAGAGAGTACAGAAATATTGTAAGTAAATAACAAACACAGAGGTATCTAATTTCCATCTCTTAAAACTTTGAAATACTTAAAGAAGATAATCTGATCTCTCACATTCGGATTAAATAGAACAATAATTGCTGTGGTGTGGTTACTTTGAGCATCTCATTAATAACAGCGTTCATTATAAGTCTTGGGAAGCTGTAACTAAATTTGAATCCACTTGAACTTGGTGTAGTGCTTTATGTTTAGCAATGGATATTCACCTTGTATCATTTGTATCACTGTATCACACAGAACTGACTTAGATTTCATTCTGGAACCAAGTCTCCAATCAGAGAAAGCAGCTATAAACTTTTTCAGGGCTCTTATGTGACTTGAGGCTCAGCAACCTTAAGGTGAGTTTTCTTCATATTCCAAATGATTTAGGTGGGAATCTTGCCACAGTTTTTTAGCTTTCTGACTCCAAACCATGCAACAGGTAATATTTAAATGAAAAGCTTCATATTCACTCTGCTTTGATTTCTCAGCTCTTCAGTCTATGTTGTGACACTGAGAGACCACTATATTGACTACTTTTTTTCTGATGAGCTCAAAAAACTCCTGCGTTTCTAGGATGCTTCTCTGAGGAAGCCTCAGCTCCCAGATCTTCAAAGGACTTTACTGTGATTTTGTGTGTTGGAACCTCTTCTTCTACTTTCCTGTATTAAGAAAATGGGCAAGGTTCTATATTGCTTGATCCATAATGAAATCAAAATCCCATTGAGGGAAAAAAATGGTTTGGGAATAGATCTTTGAAGGTCATCTAGTCCAAATCCCCTGCAATAGTCAGGAATATCTTCTACAGCAAGACATCAGCCAACTCTCGAGTCATATTCTCCGGTGTCTTGGGACTGTGAAAGGATAAAGTGAAGTGGGGGCTATTCTCCAAGTGACCACCACACACCCTCTTGAAACTTTTTCCCAAATTGTATGAGTGGGCCCACATACAAAATGTACAGATTTGCACACACAAATGATTTCTTGGAAGGGGGAGGACAATTCTGGGAATTTAGATTAATTTATATGGTCTGAATTGATAAATGACAGCTTTTGAACTTTCCATGGATGTGTATGATAGGAGAAGCAATTCCCTCCACACACTGTACCAACATAAAATAATACTTGTTTTCTAATACTGAAATTACAGTGTTAGAGAAATTTATTCTTCCTGGCATTCTGGTGACAGATGTACAGCTGGATGTGACATGACACAAGGAAATGTGCATTTAGGTGTGCCAAGGATTGCATAATCTCCTGAATTTTTATTCCTCTCAAAATATGTAATCAGTCCCAACAGTCATGGTGCAGTTCCATGTTTCCCATGATGAAATCACACCCATTTCCTACCATCAATTTACAGCAGGCATGCTCAATGTAAGACTGGTCTTTTGCACTGCCATGTTCAGAAAGACAGATGTTTTCAGGAATGAAAAATTAAATAGAAATTCAAATATTAATAATTGCCTTTAAAATTATTAACTAGTCTCAATAACATTAGATTTTTTTAAGGTTTACAGTGATTACTTTTAGGCCAGAACTATGAAATCATTAAGATCTGTTTTATGTCACTATAACTGCATACTTTCTCTGTCTTTTAATTTCACATTCTAAGTTAATTTAGTGTTAAGAATATTAGATTAAGCTCTAGGGTACTGAATAGATCATGTGCTAAGCCAGATAGATGGGCAGTTTACTGCAGCTAAGGCTCTGCCAGCAATTGTTTTGCAAGTGACAGAATAAAACACTATCCCTTCTTTGTCTTTTCCCTGTTGTTTTCATTTCATATAAGTGAAAAATAAGATAACCTTTATATAAACCCAACTCGAAGGATGTCTGTATTGCTGAAATGAAAGATATGTTTACCCTGCCAGACAGCTTAGCTCATCCTCCAGGTTGCATAAATGCTAGTCTGTTCTAGTGAATAACTCAATTCCATCTAAAACAAAACTTGCATCCTATAAATAGTTTGTTTCAGGGGTTTGTGCCAATAAACAGAAGATGAAAGTTTTGTCTCCCTTTCCTCTCTGTCCTCAACAATCCTCCATGTCATTGCAGCAGTTTTTATGTCCACAAGCACTTTCCCATATTTTCTTCCTTTCCCCACAGCACACAACTCACGTGTTCAGATTTCTGGTATGAAACACCAATCCTTTACAAGACTGCAACACAGCCCTCCCATATTGTTGCACTTAGAACCCAAATAATGCAAAATAGTGTGAACATGCACATCACCATGTGTTAGGACTTCTGGGACACTGCCTGGAGTACAGAGGAGACCCAAGGCCAGGTGCTGTTTAGTGCATGACCAGTCACTTTCAGAGAGGTCTAGCACTGAGAAATACGAACACAACTACTCCGTGCTTTTTGGTTTTGATGTCAGGGATTAATTAATTGCATTGCAATTATTAATCCAGAGTAAATCACATGAAGCTGTTTGAAAATACATCACTTCCAAGGTGCAAGAGCAAGCACCCTCTTATGTGAGCATGCTGGCAAATTGTTACCCTGCAGCACCACTCCAAAGCTGTTTCAGATCAGTGAACTTTTCTCTGAAGTCAAAAACTGTGGTGAAGAAAGTCAGTGACAACAAAATCAAGCCAATTCAGTGTTTTACTGTGCATGAGGCTTGAAGGTTTGGCAGAGGATACTTGTCCTGGGAGCAGCAGAGCACTTGAGGAGGGCTGAGGGGAGGAATATAAATCACAGACTCATAGAATACACTGAGTTGGAAGGAACTCACAAGGTTCATCGAGTCCATCTCCTGGCACTACAGGGGACAACCCAAGAGTCCTACCATGTGCCTGAGAGCACTGTCCCAGCTCCTCCTGGTCTCTGTCAGGTTGGTGCTGTGATCACTTCCCCGGGGAGCCTGCTCCAGTATCCACCCATACTCTGGGTGAAAGAACCTTTGCCTAATATCCAGGCTATAGCACCCTGACAGAGATTTGTGCTGCACCCCTGGGTCCTGTCATGGGTCACCAGAGAGAAGAGGATGGTGCTGCCCCTCCTCTTGCCCTCATGAGGAAGCTGCAGATGGAGCTGAGTTCTCTCCTCAGTTTTCTCTCCAGGCTGAACAAGCCAAGTGATCTCACTCACTGCTCATATGTCTTCTTCTCTAACCCTTCTTGTCTTAGGCCTGCTGCAGCTCTTACAGAATTTTTAGCTGCATGAGAACATGAATAATTATCTCCCAAGTTCACGATGTGATATTTGGCATTTTTTAAAAATTTTCTTCTAGGTCCCAGCTACTCATGTGCCTATTCCATAAATTGAGAATAGGCACACTATTCCATAAACTGAGATCATGGATAAAAGAATGAGTATGAGAATTCAGCACAATCTCGAGGCTGAGAAAACAATCAGAAGAATATTGTCAGAAAAAACCCCACAAATGGATACTGGCATTTAACTGGGCTTAGTGTTCAGCTCTGACTTGTTATTTTTGAAATTTTTGCCAGTATGTCATAAGGGTTGAGCTCTTCAGAATCCTAAATGGCCTCATGGAGGTTAGGAACCTACTTGTCTGCTTCAGGTCATTGGCTTTCAGACTAAGTTCTGCAGGTTGAATGGATCAATTGTACTTTCCAATTGGTATTAAAGACACGTCTGTTTTCACAATAATGTTTTCTCAATTATCATTGTGCTACTGAAAGCAGAAGGCAGAAACCAGGCCTCTTCCTTTCTCCCCTGGTCCTGCATTGCTGTTCTTTATGAGCAAGTTTCTCTTCTGGAGACATCCAGCTCATTAGAAATCCAGAATCCTTAAATCTGATGTTGATAATGCAATACTGTTAACTTTTTCCAGTTCACTGAAGAGCCAGGAGAAAAAATAAATATAATCATCTGGGGAAATTTGGTCACCGGTCACTCATTCCTGTCTCTCTGCTGACAGAGGACATACATAATTTATGCCAGCAGGTCTTCATGCAGTTTTTACAGTGACTTGGAAATGAGGTCAATATGTTTTCATTTACTCTGAATTGGCTACATTTATTTATACATTTGTTCTTAGTGTGGCACAGACATTTTTCTTCTAATAATTCCTGGCAGTTATATTAACTTTCTGCTATAGCTAATGGCTGAACAATTATTTTTCCTGGAATGCAAATTGAAAGGTTAACCTTAGTATTTTTTTAAACACTTAAATTGTTTTTCATGGTCAAGGGTGTTTATGATACAGTAGCAGTTTAAAATAGAAAATAAATTAATAAATTAATTATGATTTTATTGGCTCAATAAGCAAAGCAAAAATTAAAAATGAAAATTAATGTGGGCATGTGGTATTATTGTTCTCTGGTTTGTGACTCAGAAAACCTCAGACCCTTTCATAGCTGTATTCTTGTTTAATCCACACAGAAGTGTTGATTTCTAAAAATTATGAAAAAATGTGCCTTGTCAACCAGTGTGGATTGATTTTCTTTAAATTTGTTTTCATATATTCACACCAGTGAAAGAATCTGAATCTGTAGCCAAGCTATTTTTAATTTAGGACTTTCCTTATGAAAATAATTGATACTTTTCTGAATTCTATTCACTGTGGAAAGTCCCAATGAAGTAAGATTGTGAATACAGGATTAGATAAGAAATATAACCACAAAGGAGAGACTATTTGCCTGATTTTCTAATTGCTGCAGAATTTAGTGCTACACATTAAGACTCATTCCTGAATCCTTCTCCTACTGAAAATCTTTGACTTAATTTAAGAGAAGGAGTACATTTGAAACTTTTGGCGAATTAAATAACCTGGGTTTTTCTTTAAAGTTCCTGTGGTTTAAAGTCCCTGTATTTCTTGAAAGCAAACTGAATTGTCTTAAAAGAGCAACAAGTAAACCCTAATGACAGAGCAGTGCAGACCTTTATTCTTTCTCAGTGACTGTTTGCAGGCCTGTGTTGACATTTAGTTGTGTAATTGCCAAATGGTGTATATGGGCATTATCAGCCTAGGGAATGTTCACAAAGTGTTTATCCTCAGTGATGTGCTTCACTATTTACAATTTGTAATGTTTTCTTTTCTGTGACATGCTTGTTTGTCTAGATCTTAGCATTTCAATGATTAAGACTAAATAATGAATAAATAATACATAAAGCAAAATCATTTTTCCAGATGATAATTTGTGGCAATATGTTGGCTTTTTTTTTCCAATAACCATATTCTAATATATATTATGCCTTTTATTTATGAAAATAAATTTTAAGGTTTCACTAATAAACATTAAAAGATAGTGTTATAATTAATCCAATTATTCTGTTCCTATATTATTAGAGACAGAATATATTCTCATTCATAAATAATTATACTATACAGCACACAGTGTTTGCTATATAACATATAGTACACAGTCAATATATTAATGCTCAAGGTAATGCCAGTAATAACAAAATTGTGAAAATTCAACACATGTGTAAGAACCAAACAGATCTAAATTCTCCTAAAAACCTTAGACAAGGATAAAGGCCAACCTATAAATAATATAAAGAGATATAAAGAGAAAATGAATAACCATATTGAAACAGAAGCTGTACACATTTCAATGAGTAGTGCAACTATAAATTTTTAAAATGCTGAGATACTTATTAATTTTTATTGACCTCTGTCATACACAATTCCCTTTCAAATATATTATAATAAAGGATTTAACATTTTATGTTATAGAAGGTTTTCTGCTTTTCAAATAAAAGCTGGCTGATCATTTTACCTTTTATGTACTGTTTCAACAAAAGCTGTGCATTCAAATATTAATTATCTTCTTAATGGAAACTAATAAAACCAGATGTCCAGAATATTAAAAACTTATTAGAAAACAGTATGAAAAATAAGATACCATTGTAGTAAACGTAAAGTTGTTTAATTGCTTTATATGTAGGAAATTGTCTCTGAATTATCAACCAATTTCTTTGAAGAAAATTTGGATTACTCTGGTTTGGTAATAAACATTTTGTCATCTTGGAATATGCAGGAAACAGTTATGAAAACACTCTAAGGTTCATTTCGACAAAAAAATTCTGTGGAAACTGAGTTTTTTTAATTAACAGAGTGCAAGGGTACTGTGCATTATGGTTCATCTGCTCCAATGGCTCCACCTATGGAGGAATGGATTCTGTGCCCTGTGTTACCACACAGGTCCTCCCGTGTGCTCTTGGCACCACATTTCTGTCCCCTCCTTTGCACCAGCTCTGACCACTGCCTGACTATCCTCACCAAAACACTGTGAAATTCCTGCAGAAATCTCACCTGGGGAGGCAGAGGGGATTGCTCCATTATTAGAAAGCAGATTCTGTTTAGTTTGAGAAACAGGATGAAACCACTGGGTTGAGAATTAGGGTGGATCAGCCAGATGGGAAGGAGTGGGACAGAGTTTTGGGGCAAGACCAGTTTCTCCAGGTGTGTTCTGGTAAACATTTATATCTACAACATGCAACTGAGCCAATTACTGAGACCTTGATCTTGGTGTGTCATCAAAGAATTCCAGAAAAACATGATATTGCATGATATAAATATAAAAGGAAACACAGAATCCTTTACTTCCATCAGCCTTCTTAAACACTCCTCCTAATCTGAGTTTTCCCACCTTCAGTGTTCAGAGAAGAATTCTTGTGATTTATCAGTTTGTTTGAATAAAAACATCAGTCAGGAGTTAATTTAAATTAATTTAAAAGTGTACAAGTCACCTTTCACTGTTCTCTATGATAAATTACACAGCTTGAACTCTTTCGTTTTTACTCCTTAAAATCTCTCATCCTCAGATACTTTTTTTTCACCTTGTCCAGATTTAGAAAATTCATTTTTTTGTTAATCTGAACAAAACAGTCTCACAATTTCTCTATTATCAACCCCATTCTATTAAGAAATTTAATTAGGTGTTCTCTTCTCTATTGTAATACTTGTTTAAACATCCAGGACTTCATTAGCAGTTTATAATTGCACTGGGAAGGGAGAGGTCACGTCTGCTGTGACCCTCAGCCCTTTTCCAGAGCCACCACCTTCCATTTCATGGCCACAACCTGCTTTCCCTCTTTTAAGTGGAACTTCACATTTTTTTATAGTCAAAGTTTTGTCTCCACATACCCAGATAACAAGGTTATGCATAATTAATTTTGTGACAGTCTTGTTCTTCTCATTTGTAACTCCCGGTTTTTCAAATGTACAAAAACAATTGGTCAGGAAAATGCACTTTATTATGTTTCAGACGAAGAGTTGGCCCAGTTTAGCTTTAATCTAAGGCTCCAAATTAACAAAGCATTTTGCTATTTTCTTCCTCATCCCTCTTCAGCAAAGTGCTTAACTTTAAATGAATAGATGAGATACACTGTACACAAGACAAAGTTGACTGCACTCTCAAGGGTTTGATGATTTGATGTCTCAAAGGATTGGGGAAGGTGAAAGAGATTTGTGTCACATATGTTTAGGCCACATTTTACCAATGCACCTTTAAAATTCTTTGCAGTGGAAAGAATTAAACAAATTACAGTCTGGTACAGATTACAGACAGGCTGAACTACCCATACTCAGCATTGATTATAGAAGGAAGGATAGAGAAATTATATTCTAAATTAGGTACCTTAATGAAGGACTTATTTAGAAGTTGGGTGGAATTTGCTGATTAATTTCACAGAATGCAGAGGAAAAAGAGAGAGCTTGTTCCTTTATACATGTAAAACTTTGGATTTCAGCCCTGAGAAACAGTGTCTACATGTTGTCTTGACCTATATTATGAATTTACTCAAGTTTCTTGGTGTCAGACATCTACTCTGTCCACATCTTTTTTCTTCAGCTGCCTAATGGATAAACTTGAGAAGAATGACTCTAATTATGATTAATTATTAAAATCAGGCATATTTGTTTAGGTAAGATATTGCTTCCAACTCCCAGCAAGGTGTAGATGAGAATGTGCAAAAGGCTTTATATTGGAAGTATTCTCAAAAAAGATCCAGAGTCTATTGGAGAGGAGAAGCCACTCAGGAAGACAGGAATTAGTAAGAAGGAGGAAATGTGAAATGAGGAGAGTTAGCATGAATGACCAAGGGTTTACATATAACATAGCTGAATCTCATAATGGTCACACAGATGAGCAGAACAAGAACATTTGACTAAAAAGGAGCCTCCTAGCCCAGGCCTGTGTGTATTTTCCATGCTGTGGAGTGATGCAAGTTGATTTACTTTACCTAGGAAATCCATTTAAAATCCATTAAAACGGATAGTTTTACAAAGGAATACTGGAGTCATTATAGAAACTTAACAAATCAGATTAAAAAAAAAATTAATGTGTCAAATGTGGGTTTGACTTCATATTCCCCAAAGATCTTTGAGCATTCAGGGGCTTTCTGAAGGTGTTGGAAGGTAGCAGGTTCAAAGAATAGGGCAACAAACACATTCAGTAATTTACTTGTAAAGAAAACAACCAAATAATGGGGAATATTAAATCTAGTATACAGTTAAACCATCCAGATCAAATTTTTTGCTTCCAGCTTGCATGGAAGGCATTTCTTTTAAATATACTGTTCCGTGCATGAAAGAGGGCTGATACATTTTTGACTCAAATGTTTAGCAAAGATTATATTTTTCAAACCAATTTTTAAATGAATACTTTTATATTTAGGATATATCTCAAATCTATTTTTTAATATCAGTTTTCCTAGTAAAATTCCATAGGAATTACAAGGAATAGCTGCCCAATTCTGCCATCATATTTAAACAAGGTACTGTAATATTACTGAGTGTGAATTTCAAGCATGCAGAGCAAATAATGGTAGTGAAGGACTGGACTGAAACTATGTCCAGAAGTTTGCTAAATATCCTCAAACTTTAATTTTTTAATTCCATATGAACTCTGTGAAATAATTTGAATAAATTCTTTGGGATATTGTACATATTTCATTCTCTTAAGGCCTTGGGTTTTGTTTGAAAGCAGTCTTGGAGCTTAAGAAAAGTTGTTGACAGCTCATTGCTTCAGGAACATAAGCAGGTGGTAAATTAATAGCTTAGGTGGGGGCTGCCATGAAGCATGAAAAGTTATGTCTGGTGTCAGTCCAAATTACTGTCTTTAACTGCACATAAGGCAGTGAAAAAACATTAGCTATGCAGTAAACATGGGTTTAGCCAACAAAAATAGATTTTACAAGGTTTCCTCAAGCAATCTCCAAAAGGTCATTCCATACATATGCCCCAGCCGTTGCTATCATTTTATAGCCATTTGTTGTTGTTCTAAATCTGTGGCTGTAACAATGATCTCATTAGCTAAATCAATGGATTGGGAACATGTTGCAATTTTTTTTTTCCAGTGGAACTCAGAGAAAAAAGTGCAGATATTTCAAATGCAAGCTAAAATATGAATGTAAATATTTCACTTATTGATGCTAACATTTTTCACTTACAAGGATATTTCTGGTGTAGGCTGGCTTTCAAGAAAGTAAATGTATTCCATTCATAGACTCGCTGAAGTTTTCTCTGTTTGCAGAAGCTCTAGAAACTAGAAAAAGAAAAAAAAAAACCCTATATCTGGTAAACAAGATGTTATTGAGATTACTCTCTAACGTTGGCATGGAGATGCCCACACACCATAATTTCACTTGGCATCTGGAACAGGGTGGTATGGCAAATTTCATTTTGGGCCTGAGATAGCTCCTGAACCACACACAATCATTTGTGAGTGGTAATTGTTGCACTGCAGCAATTAAACAGTGCAAACAGTGGAGCTGCACTGCTCGGGGGCAGCCAGTCCATTGGAGCTGATGCAGCCACAGAGCACAGACATGGAGCTGTCTGAGAAGTTTCCAGATGGTGAGGGACTTCCTCAGGATACCCTGTCATATGTGCTGCAGCAGTTGCATCTTCCACCTGTCACAGAATCATAAATCATAGAATGGTTTGGGTTGGAAGGGATCATCTTCTCCCAACACCCCTGGAACTCCTTCCACTAGACCAGGTTGCTAAAGCCCCATCCAAGCTGGCCTTGAACACTCCAGGGAATCTACAGCTTCTACAGCAACCTGTTCCACTGCCTCACCACTCTTATGTAAAGAATTTCTTCCTAATATCTGGTATAAACCTTTCCTCTTTCAGCTTAAAGCCATTCCCGCTTGTCCTATTACTCCATGCCCTTGTAAAAAATCCCTCTCCAGCTTTCTTGTAAGCTTCTTTTAGATACTGAAAGGCTGCAATAATGTCTCCCTGGAGCCTTCTCTTCTCCAGGCTGAACAACCCCAACTCTCACAGCCCCCTGTCCACCACACTGCTCTCATCCTCTGCTTCACACCTACATGCATTAACTGTGCTCTCCTTGGCCCTTGCAGCCAACATCCCAGAATGAGCAATCAGTGCATCCATAATTCTTGAACCATTCCTTTTGTGGACAGCCTCAACCAACAGATTCAACACGAAGAAATACTGCTTGTTTCCAGAACTCTTCCCTCTGGTTTCTGTAGGGTGATGGTTGCTACTTGCTAAGGATTAACTGCAGGGGAGCTGTACTGGATGGAAAGTCAGTGTCCAGTCAGGTTTCTATCTGTAGAATTGGCCCCTTCTGAAGATGTTACTTGTGCACACGGCATCCCTTTGTGCCTAAGCATCTTGAGAGGACTCCATCTGTGCACACATTCAAGTGTTCAAAGACCTAATTCTGCAAATGGGTGGCTGTGAGGAGAGCAGCACAGCTTCACAAAGCTTCCTGAGTGTGATTAGCTCATCTGAACATCACAAAAGAAACAAAAGAGCACATCTGTGGCTGATTTTTGTGGAACAGGAACAAACATCAGAATCACTTTGCATATGTGTTGGCTCCCTGGGAGCACTTGAAACTTCGAGGAGTGTGACTTAAAAGATCAGCATGCTTTTAAAGGAAAGGAACAAAGTCTTAAAGGCTTTTATATAGGCTGAAGGTGTAAAAATCAGGAAGGTTTACAGTGAATGCATGAGCCTGTCCAGACCTCCTTTTAACTCCTACTGTATTTTATAAATGTGTGATTTTGTCTTTAATATAGAGTGGGAGAAGTGTGGTATAATGTTAGTATGTTAGTGATGCTGAAGATAGTATTTGACAAAAATATGCAGGCTTCTGTCTTGAATAATGTATTGATTCAGATTTTGTACTATAATTTCAGATAATGGTTGCTTGGCACTAAATATAATAACCTGAGTTTACGGACACTGTTCCTCATGTATGTGAGCAGAACAGAGAAAACCTGGATTCAGGAAGGAATCTGTTAAAGCAAAAGTCAAGATGGATGAGATGAGGATCAGAATATAGTGATCAAAAAACCTGTGTTCCACTGTGGAGTCTTATATTAGCTTTCATTTGGATTTTGTTGAGTCTTATGCTTTTCTTTCTTTATGGTCTTTTTACAAGTTTTTATTTGTTTGTTGTGCTTATACTGAAAAAATATCATGAGATCAGCATTTCGATTTACAAGACAGCGTGTAAGAGGGATAGTGTTTATTGTCTGTGGTGACTAAGGAATGTCTAGATGAACAAGATTTATTGAAAAAAGTATTAAAAGCCTGGTCCAGCGTTGGCTTCTCTCCCCCCAGATCCACAGGTCCTATCAGGAGCCTGCTTCAGCCTGGGCTTCCCTTGGGGTTTCAGCCATCTCTAAGGCATTCATCTCCTCCATCATGGGGGTCCTACGTGGGCTGCAGGTGGATCTTTGCACTCCTGTGCCCTCCATGGACTACAGGGGCACAGCTACCTCACCATGGGCTGCACCAGGGCCTGCAGGGGAACCTCAGCTCTGGCACCTGGAGCAGCTCCTGCCCCTGCTTCTCCACTGACTTGGGTTTCTGCAGAGCTGTGACTCTGCCACTGTTGGTGATGAGCTCAGCCTTGGCCAGCACTGGGCCTGTTTTGGAGCCAGCATTGGCTCTATGAGACTCGAGAAAGACTTCTGGCAGCTTTTCAGAGAATTCACCCCAGCAGTCCCCCCACTTCCAAAACTTTGCCACACAAACCCATACATCTACATATTCTTAGATCTTTGAACACTCACAAGTGGTAAATACCACAAATAAAATCAAGCTCCTTAATGGGTTATTTATTTCTCAAATACATATCGGGTAGGAGTTTGGTTATTCCAGGCATTGTTCCCAATCATGGCACAAATTATTCCTTGCATGTCTTTGTCTGTTGTATTTAAGCTATTTAAAATGGTAAATCAGATCTTTTTTCCAAGTTAATAATTTTCTTACTTCTTAAAGTTCTTGGGGTTTACCACATTATTCTCACCCTATTTTGGCTCTTGAGTATTTAGCATGTTATCCATCACCTGAGCTAATTTCACTTCAGTCCTCTATTTGTGCACTGAAGGGGGAAAGAATTGTTTTATAGAATAGTTCTTCCCACTCTTCAAAGGTGCTGCAGTTTGAGATCTCCAGAGATACTGCTGGATGTGAACATGGAGGTACTGTGAAATCTTTAGTCTTTTTCTTAATAACTGAGAGGAGGAAATGCCTGTCAGAATTGCAAATATACTTGTGAATTAATGAACTGGACAGTAATAGATGATTGTTTAATGCTGCCTTCAGCTCCATGTGCCTTGATGTATGAATTTGGATTAGTAAAGCTACTACTAAGTAACACCCAAATTATACTTTTGTAATTGTATTCATACTGACATTTTCAGGCACAAATATAAGATTTCTAAAGACCTACTTTATTGTTTGCAGGAAAAACAGAGAGAAAGAACAATGACTAATAGAATCATAGAATAATGAAATAATAGAATCTTAGATTGGTTTGGGTTGGAAGGGATCTAATTCAAAAACCCCTGCCATGGGCAGGGACACCTCCCACCAGACCAGGTCATTCAGAGCCCCATCCAACCTGGCCTTGAACACTTCCAGGGATGAGGAATCCACAACGTCTCTGGGAAACCTGTCCCAGTGTCTCACCACCCTCAGAGTAAAGAATTTCTTCCTAATATCTAATCTAAACCTACTCTCTTTCAGTTTGAAGCCACTCCCCCTTGTCCTGTCATTATATGTCCTTATAAATTGTCCTTCTCCATCTTACTTGAAGGCTGCAATTAGGTGACCCAAAGCCTTTAGGTGTAACTCAAGGAATTTAGGTGTAACTCAAAGGAGAAGAGTTGTCATATCAAATTAAGGCAGAGAGCTTGCAGGTCTCCATCCCACATTGCTGAGCAGTGATTCCCTAGTTCCATGTTCCAGTGAGATGGAGCCCATCTGACCAAGTGTGCTCATCTACAAATGCAAGTGCTTAGGCCAACAAGTGACCCCAGGCTCATCTTCTCATTGTTGGGTAGATAATCAAGGTACTTAATGGAGATTAGGAGACAATTTCATCTTAAAATAGATACTTACCTCTGGTGAAATCATATTAAATTCTATTGACTATTTTGGTCAAATCTGTACTGTGTATAGGGAGTGCTGTAATGACTACATGAAACATAAACACTTGTATGACAGATGTCACAGGCTGAATGAAAAAATCTACCCAGGAAAATGAAGGAGGGAGGGATTTTGAAGTGTTCATGAACACTTGCTTTCTCATTCCCTTTCCACATCCCTCTCCCAAAACCCCACATATATTCAGAGGGTGTAAGATAGGGAGAAAGGCTGAACTGCCTGCTCTCCCAGGCAGCCTGTTACTTCACATGATTGTAGTGTCACACCAAGCTGTCAGTAGTACGAATCACTGAGTGCAAGAGAGGATGAAATCCTACTTTGTCTTTAAAGCTCTGAGAAGGAGAGATTTAATCCAGTAAAAATATTTTCAAATTGACATTCACTTTAACTGAAAGTATTGCAACCTGAAAGTACATCATAGATTCAGCTAAGAACCATGACTCAGGACCCTACTTTTGTTTTTACACTCAATGCAGTCCTAGTTTTCATGTATAAAGGCAGAGCAGTAGGAGTCATAAAAACAATTTACCACCTTAATTGATTGTGGTAACACTTGGTGAGGAGCAATATAAGAAATATTTTGATGTTATTTTAATTTTCCTCAGTACCTATGTCATGCTGCCTACTATTAAGAGAAGATTTCATCAAAGTATTCAGTGCAAACTTTGTCTTTTTCTGATTACTCTCAGAATCTTGAAATTTCCCATAAGCTAAACATGGTTGGCTCTGTAGAATCATCTGTTCTAGCATGAAAAAATAGGTGAATATAAGCAAAGGTGCGTCTAAAACCAAATAGGGCAAAGTCCTGGAAATGGTGAGGTGTTATGCCTTCATTTGGTTCTGTTGCCCTGCAGGTGTCTGAGGGTAGACTGGAAAGGGTGTGGCTGGACATGCAAACTCACCAGCTGTAGTGAATTCAGGAATGGGGATGGGCAGTCCAGTAGACATTCCTGAATGAGGTGATCCCTGCTTTGTCATGTGAAGTGGATCTTTTTCCCACCAAAAACCCCTTCTTCTAATACCAGTCATAGTCTGATTCCTTCTTAATCTTTTCCACAGAAGTTATCCTTCCCTCCTCCTTTATCTTCTCTAGCATTTTCCATTGTTCATCTCATACATGTTTAAAATACTGCAGCACATTAGACCTGACTCTGTTCTAATTCACCCCTATGTTCATGCATTTCCCTCAAGAGCTCACAGCTGTGATTGATATCCTAGGTTGTGTAAAACCAACAAAAGAGTCTATTTTGCTGAAGAGGAAAAAGAAAATTGTGTATTCCAGCATAGGCAACATGGACTCTTATATCTCCTTGCTTCACCTTTAATCTAAATTTTTTTATTAAAATCAACTGCACTTGGAGTTACTGTTGGCCACAATTTTATATTACCTTTTATAAACGTATTTAGGCAAATGGATTTCAGCCTAAATCAATCTGTCAGGAGTGTAGAAGGACAGAGAGTTGATTTCTTGGTTATATTTCAAATAGTGTCCTGAAATCAATTACACCAGCTAGAAGACTCCATGTGAGTCACTGGAGCCACACTATAAACAATGGGATAAAATGGGACAGCTTCTCCAACCTGCAGCATGGGAATAGCAGCCGGGCAGAAATCAAGCAGGTTTCAACACAAAAAAATTTACTTGCTCATGCAATCCCCGCAAGTTTAGATTGTGATTTGGCTGGTTGGAGATAGGTTAAAGCCAGATTTTCCTTGAAACTGCATAACATTCATGCTCTAGAGAAGAGAAAAAAAGAAAAAAAAAAAAAAAGAAAAGGAAGAGCAAGCTCTGCACTGCTGCATTTCCACTACCACTCATAGACCAGTGATTACTGGAAGTTCAGCATTTCTGAAAATGCTGTCTGGCATAATTACAGAAGGCAGATACTATGGTGGCTAAACTGCCGACGTTACCAGGTTCACTCCAGAAGTCAAACATGACATGACGTGGAACACAAAATGCTTCTGTTAATGTAATAAAATATTTACATTTTGCAACAGAAAAATCAGCCAACCAACTGAACCCCAGGATACTACCAACTTAAGGTTCAATTTGATGATCTTGGAGGTATTTTCCAAACTTCATGATTCCATGATTGAGCATAAAAATTAAAAATGACTGTATTATATAAATACAGTTCAACATCATATTCTTGATAGTAATCAACAGTGGACACTTAAAACAAAACAATGAGAAAATATAAATAAATAGTTAGAGATACTTCCCTAAATACTGTCTGAGTGCCTCATTTCTGGATAGGTGTAGGACTTATATATGATTGAATCAGTACCTCTAATCTCTTAAAAAAAGTATTACTTTGGACTCTTGCAGTCCTCTTAACCAAAACATTGTTACTGATGGGTATCAGAACATATGTACTTATGTACATCAATTAAAAAAAGGAGAGAAATATTCATAATCCCCAATAATGTAAATATAGAGTGCAAGCTGTGTCATAGAAGAGAAGAAGGCTCATAAAACATCATAAAGCATAAAAATATTGACATAATTTTGAGGTCCAAGTCATAGGTGAATTCAGTAAACATAAGTTTTGCTCTGTATTTTATATGTTTGTCATTTATTATCAAAATGATGATTGTTTCATCTCTGGCTGGAGGAAAGGCCTAATGCTATGCAAGCTTGTGAGGTAGAACCATGAATGATCACAGTTGCATTTGACAACTTTTAAAATGCAAAAGTTTATAATCATACTTGTTCCAAGGTAGAGATTAAGTCTATGCTACTCATCTAGACTCAGGACACAGAATAAAAGACACAGATTGGGATCTCCAGAGACAGACATCTCAAAATGGGATGAATGACCTTCTGGAAGTGCTCATTTATCTCTCCATCGATAGTAGTATGATTCTAAATGATAATCCAGAAAGAAAACTTTTAGACACTTAAGGTTAGGTAAGATTAATCTCTCACCTAATGCCTAAGAAAAAAATTCTATACACTCTAAATTTTATCTCTAGTCTCATCAAATCTAATTTCATTTTATCTAATTTAATCTTTTTGTGTCCAGATTGTTGCAGATCTAGCTACCAGCTCCATAGATAATTTCTTATCTATTTAGAAAGATGCTGGTGTCAAACACATACACACAAACACAGTCACAAAATGAATAGTATTCATCTTTATATCCAATATGCCCATAACTTAATTTATGAACAGGGAGAAAATACTCATGCAAGTATACTCACACTATAACATCCATAATCCTCATTAAGCAAAATGGTTTTAAAGCTCCTGCCTTTCCTTTCTCTAGTAATTCCCATGTTTTCAATTCTTTCTCATTTCCCAGTGCCTGAGGACAAGAACACGAGTTCTGTCAAGGAATATAAAATAAAATGCAAAATGTTCTTTATCACTGACCAGAATTTTGTACACTATTAGACCTACCCTTTCTAGTAGGCTGAGGAGAAACTCACCCAGATATAAGCCTGGCTATAGACACTGTGTCCATTCTGATCATCTCTAAAGTACCTGAGCACTGACAGGAATCATTCCAAAAGTAAGATTATGACTTTGATATCAATTAGAAATTAGCATAATAATAAAAACAGGCCAATATGATAAACAAAGATCTGTTCAGGACTAAGTATTTTATTCAGGAAGCCAAGCTTGTGTTAATACTTGTATCTGACACAACAGAGGTTAATCAAGGTCTGACCTAATGATCAGCAATGTTACAGGGGTGTTGGCCTGGACCTTCTAGACCTCAAGCTAGGACAGCTCTTCATTGCTTTGTCTCTCCTGAGACTCTGTAAGGAGATTTTTTTTTAAAATGGAAATAAATATTTTGCTAATTTAACAATAAACTTGGCTTTCTGAATTCTACCTGTTTACATACAATAGCAGAACAAATTCTTATTATCTCATCTAAATTGGCAACACGTCTTGGGAGAATCAATTCTAATGTAATACAAGCCATTATCTCTCTGACTTTGCCTGCGAGGTTTTCACCCCCACAGGAGCAACACAGAAAGATTGGCTTGGAAGGTATTTTACCTTCTTGTTAAATTTACAATTATGCTCTAAAATCATTCACTTCTGTACTGAACAGGAATACAGGAAAACACACATTTTGTGTAACAGAAATATACATGCGCATGAGAGGATAACCTGCAGCCTGTTTCAGTTCCCTGACCTGCCCTCAGAGCATGTCACTGCTTCTATCCAAGTCATGTGAATCTGTTATTTCTGCTTCAAATCCAGTGAGTCTGATAGGGCTGGTACCTGCCAGCAGCAGGAGTCAGGACATAGACACTTCAGCCTGTGTGTAACAAATCTGCATCAGGATTCTGAGTCTCAGCCTACTTCAGCCTGCCTGAGCTGAAGGCAATTACAGCAGTTCAGCTCCTTTGCAGAAAGTTCACCCTTGGAGATGTAACTGGGACTCATCTGATCCTGGTAAAGAGGCAGAAAGGTTTCTGATGTGAGCTCACACTCTCTTTCATGCATACAATTTATTCTTTTTCCTTTCAGATCACAGCTCCATCTCCCACCCCTTACTTTCTCCCATTTCTTCACCTACAGTAATGAACATGAAAACTTTCTTCTCTTTCAAACTTGGAATCAGGATCTGGGGAAATTCTCCTCTTGCTCAAATGGGAGTAAATACAGTCCTTACTTCCCTTTGATGCCACAAAGTAACAAGCACAATTAAGACAAAACCTTGTTAAAAGTAGCAATAATAGCAAAGAACAATTAAAACAGTCAGAATAAGATTTATATTTGTCCATAGTACTATAACCCATGCAACACTGTCACCTGGAAGTAAGTAATTCTGATGTTTTCCCCGTGACAGAGATACTGCTCAGAACTGAGATGTGTTTCAGAAGTGAAGTTTATTTTCTACCTGAGGACAATGTCATATTTCTAGTAAGTGCAAAGCTGGCAGTGCTTACAGCAGCACAGAACCAAGGAGCTGCTCATTTGTTTGAGTGCCCTAGACTATACATTAGGAGTCTTGGAGTCATGCCAAACAACCCAGCAATAATTGTAGCAGTCATCTGTGAATAGTGATATTTGGCAGCATATTAGTAGTTCATTTAATTTATTGTCTTCCCACCTTATTAGCAGTACATCACAAGGCTGGAAAACTTTCTAAGCTCATATTTCAAAAGCAGAACCCTTAAAGCTGCACCTTAAAACTAAAAATTTGGCTTATGCAATTTTGTTCAGCCATGTCAATATAAACTCCAGACAATATTGTGTTGCAGAGCTCTCATTCATGCGGTGACAGCTCTGTCTCCTCGATGGCTAAGCTGGCAGTTAAAGTGATTCACTGCAATCAGCCTCAAAGGTTTCCAAGACAGACCCCAAGGTAACTTAGAAAGTTGTAGGGAAGTTTGACAGGATGCTTTATTTTGTCTTTGTTTGGAAATAATGCTCAGAAATCGCAGTGAGCAGTGATGGAAAGGAAGGAACATCACCCTTTGTTTCAAACAGGTTGCTTTGTTGGCTTGTGTACACAATCACAAAGCAGCAAATAACAGGGACATCAGTCACACACAAAAGCTCACAGGGGCTCATACACACTCAGCAGGAAGGATAACACTTGCTGTACACAATGCCACTCATTGTATTCTTTCCCTTATTCTTCAAGCATTTGAAGTATTAGAACTGGAAAGTTATTGCTCTCAGCCTTATTCTTTGACTGGTCTAAACTTACATATTTATATACATATCTCTGAGGAAGTAAATCTAGGATTCCTTGTTTTACCTGAGACATCTTCCTCCCAAGGTCTGTAGATTCAGCTCAATCACAAATAGATTTGTCTTGTGAATTGCATTATTAATATTGAGTCAGCCCATTGATTATCCTTTAAATGTGGGACGGCACACAGCCAAGATAAAAGTTGGAGGTAATTTAGGGAAGAGCACACATTGTTCTCTACTAGGCATAAATATCACCAGCTGCTGTTCTTTATATGATACAGTCTCCCATCCCAAGTGCAATCTGCAAACGTTTCTCTGCATCTTGCAAAATGCATAATAGAGAATAACTTATGTTCTTTCATGTTGGCCTATTACAAGAATATTAGATCTACTGGGCCAGCATTTTTGAAGAAACAGGTCATGTTGTTTCCAACCAGAGGCATGGGAGGAATACATGATTTTGAATGCATCATATTTCTTAAATCAGAAAAAAACCCCTGTATATTCTCAAACAGGAAACTGTTTTCAGTATGTTTTATTGACTGTAATGTTTATTGGCTTAAGCCTTAAAAGATACAGATAGGCAAGTGGTAAAACTGGCCACATACCTTTCACTGTGGGTAAGAATTCAATACTTAGCTAGGGTTTGCTTAATAAATTATTCAGACACTTGTTTATTCATCATATGAAAGCAGACTTTCATTGCTCTGTTGGGTTAATTTTTATCTTCAGAAGTTTTAATAAATTTTTGCTGAATTTCCAATCTTCAAACACATTGATGTGTTTCTTAAAGGATCATCCAGAAGAATAAAGGAAGCAAGGTAAAGGAAGTCAAAGGGCTCTCCACGATCTTATGAAATTCAGACACACATACCCATAACCCCAACAAAACCTGACAGATCACCCAAACTCAACAAAAACCCCATTATATGTCAAATATAATGAGGTAGCCACAACAGTCTGTGTTTTCAAGCCTTATGATGTAGGTAAAATTGTTAAATGGGTTCTTCAAATCACCTGCTAGTATGAAAAATTGAACAGTTGGCTGCTAAAAATTACAAATTCAGTGGCTGATCTTTGAAATAGAGCAAATAATTAATAATTAAATGAATGAGTAGACCAGAGGATGCTTCATCATTTGTAAGACTGAATCCAAAGGTAGTGTTGCAAACTCTGCAAAATATAGGTTATAAATGTCGGGACTCATCATATCATTAAGGTTAAGGTAAGAACTATAGCCTTTAAGTTCTAAAACTGAAACAAGGATCAAATTCAAATTAACATTATATTTGTGAGATGGTTGTGTATCCAGGCTATTCTTTGTAAACATAAGTTGTTTACTTGTTGTAAGATCCCGTAAGACTGGTCCAGAAACTCCTCATCTCATCAGCCACCCAAGTGACACAACACATCTGAAACAAGGTAATGGGCTGAACTCTTAGGTGGCTTCACAGCAACTCATTTGACTCATTTCTACAGGACTTTTCCAGTGTGGGAGCTTTTGTCCCTCCCACAGAATTCCCTCTACCAGTTGTTTAATTCAGTGCTGATTAACATCCTTGGTGAGTAACCTGGTTGGTCCAAATTCTGCTGGGAGGCTCCTGCTGCAGAATCCACATAACTAAACACAGGTCACATCCTTGAGAATGATCAAGAGGAGTTGCTCTTGCAGAAGAAGAGACAGGCAAATGTTTCCAGTTGTTAATCTATGTTTTGAACAAGGCTTAATATATTCAATAATGGTGGATTAGGTATGTGCTGGGTTGGGCACATCAGATCACGAGTCAGATGGAGAGAGGAATTCAGCAGAAATTCTGCTTCAGCATATCACATAATCCCTTATTAACCCACCTCTGCTTTTTTTAGACACCTGTCTGTGCTCTTTCTCCCCATCATGTTGTCAGTGAGAATGCTTGAACAGAAATTGTTTTACACAAACAAAACTTTTGGTGGTGTAGACAAGCACAAGGTCTGCAAAAGATTACTTCCTGAATGACAGCCAAGGATTTTCATTTGGGCAGACAAAATTTTCCTCCAAAATAGTTTAAAAAGATACATTTGAGATTCTGTTCACACATATTGTTAAAAGTCTTCTTTCCTGAGGAATGCATGTCCAAGCATTAAGCCAGTTTTGTGCAGCTAAGGACAGCACATGTCCTTCCCTGTCAGCCTCACACCACAGCACAGGTGGTCATGGACATGAATGACACACGGATGACACAGATGGAACAGGGATTGTAATGGTTATTTTGTTTCTGAAAATGCTACTATTTATGATCACAAAGAAAACAATTTACACTTGAAGGTGCAGGTACTTTGAAATAATAACTATTGTGCTTTTTTCCCTACAGAGATTTCTCTGCAGCTTTTCAAGCAGGCAAATAAGGGGAGGAAATAAGAAAACATGCTGTAAATGGTTCATAGAAAATGAAGCAACACTTACCCGTGCTAATGATTACTATGAATATCCAGCCATAAACATGTCTCATGAGTGAGAAAGGAGATAAATTGGCTGCATGCTACTGATGGCATAAAGCACAAACCTTCTAGAATTCATCTAGTCCCATCTAATTAAATACTCCTACACATGTGGATTTATTTACAAGTTGCTATCTCCCTTTGCTAATGCAGGAAAGCATGAAAAGGTACAGCTGCAATTAGTACTTATGTTTGGAAGGAAAACTGCTCATAAAGAAGTAAAGGATGCTTTTACAGGCACTCATCTCCTGCTTGCATATGAGCTTGAAGTTTGAGTCTGAGTTTCAGCAGATATCAGACCAGTTCTTTGTCCAATAACCTAAATAAAGAACAAGGTCTATTTCTGAGCTCTAGTGAAACAGCACAGCTGGCAACCTGAAGGGTGTTCTCTCTTTCTCCCTGAACCACGTGACAGCCTCCATGAACCATGAGGGTTCATGCTGCCCTATAAACTCTGCCCAGCAGAATAGTGTGTCTTGGCACAAGCCATAACCATGCCAGAGATCAGGCTAGCAAGTAGTATTGGTGATCACAGACAATATGTAAGCCCATGCTCTAGTGCTACTAACTTACAAAGACAGATGTAAACTCCAAGTGATCCACAGCACACTGTTTAATCTCTAACTTTCACATAACTCTAACATAAGGAGTCCTTTCCTGTCTTCTTTGTCTGTGACAATAACCAGCTCCTCCTATTTCAAGAGATTAAAGAAGTTTTTCTCAGGCTAAAACTCTAAGGCACTAGGAATAACAAAAAAAAAAAAAAAACCAACAAAAATAAAAACAAAACACTTCTGTCTCAAGACCATCACTTGGGGAAAATATCATCATGTACCATGAGGTTTTCTGTGGAAAGTTCAACACTGTCTTAATGCTTAAGATTAAAACTGTCATATCTTTTATCTCTTCGTACACATTTCCAGTTCCTGAAGCCCATTTCTGCTTGTTAAGAGCTGAATAAATTGACAGTTAGATAAAGTACCTAGTATATTTATTTTTACACACACCAATCATTTCTCAAAGAGAGTCAAAAGAGGGACCTTCATTCTGACAAGAATGCTGTGTGCCCTTTGTTTTCTTTATTTTTGCAGGTTTTTTCTTTTTTTAGAGATTACCATAATGACAGCAAGGCAGCAATAAGGAAGTCCACCTGTATTCTCTGATTTCCCGGAGGAATCTGTGCATGACAACTGGAAAACAAACAAAACTCTTGACAGAGAAACAACGCAACACTTGTGAGCTAATAAGCAGCACGGAGACGGGCCAGGCATGCAGACGTGTGCTGCAGCCTAAAAACTGTGTATAAAAACAGGAGGGTAGGACAGGGAGGAGCTGGTCCTGTGTTATATCACACTGCTGTGCCACAGAGCCACTTTCAGAAACAGATGCTGCAACTTTCCAGGAGCATGTACTTTTGCTTAAGGGAGAGCTGTGAAGCAGCAGGAGTCCTGGATTTCTGTTCACACCTTTTCACACAACCCGTTTTTTTGCCAAAACCAGAGTGTCTCAGCCTGAGGTCTGCCCTACAGGTAGATCTAGTTTGTGTGCAGATGCACTTCGAATGGCCATGCAGTTGCCCTGGCATACAAATACCTGATATCCCGTCCTGTCAATCACGGAGTGGTTTTGCTTCCAAAAAAGCATCTTTATATTGACTTCTGATGGCACAGCTTCAGCAGTAAGAGTGGCAATAGGGCTGACACCTGACTGGCAAATGTGAGCTGGCAGAAGATCCATAGACAAGCCAAGTCCTTCTGTGACTGGCACAGTTTCTTTAGTCAGTGCTGTTTACCTGCATTCATATCAGGAATACTTTGCCAGTGCAATACATGAATATTCTGCTTTCAGGAAGGTAATAATACAGACAAACTCTACAGCTATACAAGGGAGATTATGTTTGAGTCAAAGAAGTGGCATTTTTGACTACAAGGAGGGAAGAAAATGAAGGAAGAAAAGGAGGCCTTGCTTGGCAGTGCTCGTCACAGCAGGGTTGTGGGTCAAGACTATCTATATAAAAGTGGTTTCTCCTCTGGGCAAAGGCAGAAGCCAAGAGCACTGGGGATGAAACACTGGTGTTATTGCCCCAGTAGGACCCTGAGTAGCTGCCAAACCATTTTGCCCTGATCTGCATGCAATGGAGTAGCTGGACTGTGAGCCTATAGCCCATAATAGCCAAGAAATTCAACCCTCAGAGACAGTGTAAATTCAATGGGCCAATTAGCACCCATGTGAGCTGTTTCAAAGAGAAAAGACAATTATCTACATTTTGCAGCATGTGGTTTAAACCTTCAATTAACCTATGCTTTAGGGGTTTCCTTTATTTTCTTTGTTTGGTTTAGTTTTTTGGTTTTTTGTCTTTTTTATTTTCTTCTTTTCTGTTTTGTTGTTGTTGCTGTTGCTGTTTTTGTTTTGTTTGAATTTCACTTCCACTTCTCCATAGAGAAAAAACTAAACTGGACACACATTAAACCAGCTCTTTAAAGCTTGGCCACCACGATGAACATGTGGCTATCCCACATTTCTGCTGGAAAGCCATGTGTTCACAATCTGTCTGTTCTAATTGTGCCATGGATGTCATATTTGTGTCTAAGGGGCTGCTGGGTCTTGCTGTGTGCCTTACTGTGTCTGGCACATGGGAAGAACAGATGAGAAGCCCGTGGACATTGCCATCCAGTGCTCAGCTGTAGCTGCATGGCACGGGGGGCTCTGAGGGGTAGGAGTGTCTGCAGCTGTCTGCAGACAGCCACACTCTGTGTAGGACCAGGCTCCACTGAGTCGTGGGGACAGATACAGAAGAGGATTAAAAGAGGCAGAAAAAGTCAGTAAGATAACTATGCAATTTCTTCCTAAAAGAGACAAATATTGGGGGTTTGAGGAAGGAATAACAAAAACTGAATCTTTGTCTACATATATTACAAAAAAAAAAAAAAAAAAGAGAAAATTAAAACCTTTCTTTCCCTGCAGACAGGGGATTTACTATTCAGTTATCTAAACCTGAGTGCAGGCTCATGACAAAAAGCAAACATGGATATTCCCTTCAGATATTAACAGCATATCAGTTTTGGAGGACTGAATGTTTCTTCACGTCCTTTGACATGACCCAACTAGAAAATGGAGTGTCTGCTTTCTTACTGGCATTTCCCTGTGACAGTTCTCACAGGATTCCAACTCATGAAGCCAGGGAGCTGGCTGGTGATCCTTCACCCAGTGTTATCATGCAGGTAAGAAAACAGAGGGAGAAGGTCCCAGTTTCCAGAGCAGAAACACTTTGGACAGGTGAGTCTGCTTCTGAGAACCTACAGTTCTTAGAGAGGCAACTTTTGCAGATTACAACATATGACTCTAATAAAAAATGGTAGTTTCTTTAATGTTATATTTATAGACATCATTATGAACAACTGTAACATGGAAGAAATATTTCTTTATGCCTTCTTTCCTTATTGGAGAAAAACATCACAATGATAACAGCTTTCTGATCTGGAGGCCAGTTCAGAGTCACTGTTTCAGAAGTTTATCTGTGTGCTTGTCTGTGTGTACATATGCACTTGTGTCTGTCTTCTTGTGTACTGGGTCTGGCTGAGCTGGAATTCATTTTCCATTGCAGTGATGTCTCTCAGCATTCCTTCAATCAGTAGGCTGGGGATGGGCAAGACCCTGGAGGGGATGCAACCAGGCCAGGGGACCCAAATTAACTTAAGGGATATTCTATACCATAGAATGGCAGCTCAGATACAAAAGCTAAGGAAAGGAGGAGGAAATGGGGGTATTTGTTTTTTACAATATTTGCCTTCTGGAGCAAACCCTACATGTGCTGAGGCCCTGCTTCCCTGAAGTGACTGAACATCACTTGCTGGTGATAGAGCAGCTTGCTGTGCACCTGGTGTCCAGCCAAGGTCAATCCACCAGGGTAAGACAGTAGTAACATAAGGTCTTACAGGCAGTGGTTGTGACCTTCAGCTTAGAAGGACTGTACTGAACCTGGGCAAAACAGATTGAAGAATGTGTTTTGTACAGGAACACTGAACACCTCAAGTATAAGACAAGAGGCAACAAGCAAAGACTGATGCACAGGAGGTTCCACCTGAATATGAGCAAGAACTTCTTCATTGTGCAGTCACCAAGCACTGAACAGGTTGCCCAGAGAGGATGTGGAGTCTACCCCACTGGAGATATTCAAGAACCATCTGTGAATACAATCTTGTGCCTGTGCTCTGGGATGGCCCTCTTTAAGCAGGGAAGTTGGACCAGATGACTCACTGTGGTCCTTTCCAACCTGACCCATTCTGGGATCTTGTGAAGTGTAAGGTAGAATATAGAAGCTATTTTAAAACAAATTTAAAAAAAAACCAAACCAAACAAAACAAACAAAAAACAAACAAACATAAACCACCAAAAAAACCCAAAAAAACCCCAAACAAAACACTTTGTGAAATAGTCCAGGCTAGAAAGATAGACAAATTTTGAAGCTCCACAGAAAAGGATGCCATTATAGAAGTTCTGATGAATTTCTAGTGACAAAGAGTCAGAAAACAACCCTTTTGTCTTCCTTAGAATTCCAGCTTTGGGATGAATTGGATCTGTGGGAAGAAATCTGTCTTCAGGATTCCTGAAATTGCTCCTACTCTTTGAAGATTTCAAGGTAGACTGGTTTTTGGGCAGCTGCAAGTAACAACTGATCCAAAAACTCATCACATTTTTTCAAATCTGTCTTCCCCAGCTAGTCAAAGAGGCTATGTTTAAGTCTAGTAAATATCTTTGGGAAATTTTCTCAGGCACTGAGAGCAATAGATATGGAAAAGCCCACAGCTGTGCTGTTGGACTCCCTTGGCTTTCAAACCCAAGTCACCACCCCTAGACTGTTTATTGGGAATGGTCCCTGACCAGGATAACATCAGAGGTGTGACCAGAACCTCTGTGACACAATGCTGGTTCTTCAAGAAAGAGATCATTCTAACTGCTTAGCAGTAAATTTTTAAAAAATGCATTTTACAGTCATATTATGGTATCAGGGCATAATTTCAGGTGTTATTTAATTTATTTGTAAAGCCAAAATCAGAGAGGATACAGACAGTTCCCAGTGCACACACTGGGTAACAGGCAGGGAATAAAAAATATCAGTTTCAGATGCCTCAGAGCAATGTTAGTATTGTCTGTCTATCCTCACAGATATTCTCAAGAGGAGTCATACATGACAGCAGCTTATCAGGTGGTGAGAAGCTGTCTTCATAACTACAGATCCATAAGTATCATCTTTACAGAGAAATTCCTGACCAGCAGAGAGAGTAGGTACAGACAAACTCAAATTTATGCTCTTTATCCAGGCATTTGGCATGCAATGAATACATAATATATACACTTCATTGTACCAAATAAGGGTATTATCTGGTGAGTAAGATAATATCTCTAATTTCCCATGGTTACCTATACTTCTGAGCCAATAAAATAGTACTCATTGCTAGTATTGGATTTCAAAACTCACCTGAGTTTTACTTTTATTAACATTTTTATTAATTTTACTGCACTGATAAAATTGTAGGTGAATGTGTTGTCCCCAAAATAGAAAAGGATATATGCTGGTCAAAAGGGGTTGAATATGAAATACCCAATAATGATATTTACAGCAAGAGAAGGGGAACAAAATTAAAAGAAGGAACCATTCTAAAGAATAAGCCAAGCATAAAGCACTAGAGCTGCTGAGCAGGATACCTATCAGAAAATAATGGAAGTTCAAATGTCCTAAGAAATGCAGAGAAGGCTCAGGAATTCCTGGTGTCTGCAATTGCTCCAATGAGCCTGCACATGCCCCTGAATCATGGAAGGCATAACAAACAAAACAAAACAAAGCAATGCTCCCAAGAAAGAAGTAGTTAAAGACTTAATTTGTTTATTAACAGCTCTGTATAACAGTGTCTCCTTAAGCAAGGTCAAAATAGTCTTTTCTCCAGAGCAATGCTAAGGTTCATCCTGTCATCTGGTTCTGCTCAAGGCAGGAATTTTGATCTATGGCCTAACCCTGATTGTGGCTAAAGACAGCAGGAGCTTCTCCTTTTATTTCAGTAGAGGCTATTCCAACATCCTCATTATTGGATTTTGAGCACCTGACCGGAACATGTAGGATAGGAAGCTCAGGCTTCATCCAGACTCTATCAAAAAAGAGATTGATGCTACCCACCCAAAAATATTAATAACCTCTGGAACGTCCTATGTTTCTCCATTGATTTCCTATTTCTCTCTCCCTTCATATTAATGAGTGCAGGACAGTTATATCTCTAAATTAGCTAGTTCAGTTATGTGCCAAAAGTTATATGGCCCTTGTGCTTAACCTTGCTTGAATCAACACACTGCAACAGACCCCTTTTTCACCTGAGGGAACCACTGTTATTCTTTTTTTGAAAAAAATATCTGTAGATTGAAACCCATTTTCTTTTTAAGACATAAAATTTAACAATTACAAATAAATTGGGTTAAAAAAATGTTTCACATTTGCACATAAAAATACATTGAGTATTGTATAGATAATTCAAACAACAGTGCTGGTTAAGTAAGTACACTTACAATGGTTCTCAAGAAGCATTACAACTGAAAGTAGTCTCTCCTATGCTGGCTTTCTTTCTGTAATGACAGCATTAATATAGCAAAAAAAAAGGGCAGCAATTATTCCAACACAGAATTTACCATGCACATGGAGTAAATTGGCAAGCTGTTATGCTAAGACAACTAATACAAAGAAGAAATGCTAACCAGTTTGTGGTAAAACTGGTTTTCTTTCTTTTTCTCAATTGCTGCATGTTCTTGCACTGCCTGCTCCATCTGGATTAAAATTGCTTTAATGACTTGCATGAATGGCATCAGGAGTTAGCAGAGCTCACAAAGTCTCCACAGAGATTGTTGTTCTGCATTTTACTTCTGTTAACAAAATTAGATATAAGTTCCCTATGTGTTCTCAAATGGGTTTTTTCTTTTACACTGGGCTTCCCACAGAATATAAAAACAAGACAGTGCTTTTAAAGAATTGTTTCATAAGTGATAAATTACACCATTTTCTTTAGACTATTAATCACTGAATAATTTACCCAGAGGATAATGAAGCATACCTCAATAAAAAGTGTTTGATATAATTGCAATTTTATCCACAAGCCACTTAGCTTATGCTCACTGTAGGTATTTTGGTGTTTGGTTTTTTTTTCCCAGTTACTTTGATTTTCCTTACAATATCAATTCTGAACTCTGCTACCTGCCATTATAACTGAAAGGCTCATGTTAAAACTCTGGTTCTGGTTTGCTGGAGTCTATTGTATCATGGAAACGATTGAGGATAAAATGCTGGTTTTGGATCTTGATATCTTGATGATTCTTTTTTTAGACAAGCAGGGCCCCTAATATCCTCACTGAACAAAGTTTAACTTACTGGCTTAGATATCACTTTTAGTGAAGTTGCAACAGTGCAGCTAAGTATCTAAATTTGGGGTAGAATTTTTGCTTCTGTGCTGAAATACATGGTAAAACTCAATGGTTATGATTATATTAATAAAACATGTTCCAGAGGGCAGACACAATGTGAATGACAACACTACTAAACTGCTAGACTGGTTTCTGTCATGGTGTTGGTATGGTGTGGTTCTATTGGACTTGTCCAGAATTCAGCACAGATGAGAGATCATTTTCAAAAGGCTGGTCAGATACAACCTCTCTCTTTTGTAGGATAAGAGATTCTAGCTGGACTGAGACAAGCCTATCATACCTCTTGGCCTCAGGATTAACAAACAGGCCAATATATTACTGCTGGAACTGGGGCTATTTGATCCCGGCCTGCTCTACCTTGAAGTTCTTCCAGAGCTAAGGAAATCCTAGGTCTTCAGAAAATACTTAGTTTGAGAAAAAAAGTTTTGATTACCATATTTAAAATAGTTAATCTGCTGTTGCATTTCCAGAGATATGCAATCTGTATTCTAAGTGTATTAACAAATGCAAGACATCTCAAAAGAGATTTTTGTGGAAGCTGAGCATGTTGAACAGAAAAATTTGACAAGAAACACCTTGACAATAGCCCAATGGTTAGGACACAGGTCCCCAAAAAGGAAAACCTATTTTTCACTCATCTTGAATACATGTGGGCTTGAATTCAAGGTGATGCACTTTATATGAGGAAGGGACAAACAAACAAACTAATCCAAAACTAACCAACCAAAAAAAAACCCCAAACACCATTATTAGGTTAGTGTGCAAGGAGCAGTGAGCTGTAGGCTCCTGAAAAAAGCTTAATTCTTGACTGAATGGGGAATCCATCTGTCAAGACAAATTAAATCTTGTTTCTCTTACTTTCTGCTGTTCCTCTATGTGACCCCCACCTTCATGACCACAGAACTCTCTGTTGATGTGGGTTGCAGTCCCTAAACTGAGCAAGGTCATGCTCTGTGCTTATGCTTTTGCCAGAAGACTGCTCTGCAAAGCACGAGTACTGCCAATTCCTCTGCCCATTTTTTACTTAGTTAATTTCTGACAGTATCTAATCAGAGTTGATATTCTGATTTGGGTTCCTCTGCTTGAGTCTGAATTGCAACAGAGCATTAGTGCCTGAGTGTTTCCGAATGTGTGCACATGGGAGTGAAGATGTACAAAGAACACTCAGACCCACCAGAGAGGTTCTAGGGAGTTCTGCGTGTTCTGTGTACCAAAGATGAGACTCTGTTGGGGACTAGGTCATCTGACATGTTTGCATCAAGTCTTAAATCTCAAATCAATCATCTGGACTTCTCAGACCTTAGCCACAGGCTGCATCCAAAGTGGCTGCTGTCAATGGAGGCACTGAAGTTGGGTGGCACTTGTTTTATATATATGAGTTACAGCAGGCATCCTTGAAAACCTGTATCTGAATAATTTCAATACATTGAACATCTATTCAACGAAAAAAGTCCTGCTGTGTTTGAATGATTTTAATTTCCTGTTCGAGGCCAGCTATTTAGCTTAGAGAGCAAGCTGCACAACTATTTCCTTTGGCTGGTTTCTAAGCCCAGAACTGATACTGGATTTGAACATAAGCCTGAATCAGTGACAATAACCTTTTGTCACTGAGGTTGCCATTTTGATTTTTGCATACATCTATACTTTTAAAACTTTTGGATGCTCACAGATATAGACCTGCTTCAGAGCAAATAAATGCTAGTGTAATGCAGATAAAAGTCAGTAATGAAACACATTTGGATTCCACATTGTTTATTTTTTGAGAGCTCATTGTGCTGACTGCATAGTCATGTGCATAGTCAACCTACATTTTTTATGGTTTCAGATATTTCTGTTGTATCTCAGGACATGAGTAATAGGCTCATGCTGATTCAATCTGAAAGCATCTTGTACTTTTGTGATTTATTTCAGTTATTTTAAATAATGTCTTGCAAAAAAATCTCTTGTGAATAGAAGGTGGAGGGTGATAAACATTTCCAAACATGTTCAAACACTTGTGGGGGACAAGGAGACAGAGAGAGGAGGGAGAAAAGAAAGACACTGCTGTAGGGAGAAATAAAAAGGGACAGAAAGAGAGAAAGGGGAGCAGAAATTTGATCTGTTTTCAACAGGCAAACACAACTTGCATGCAAAGACCTTCACGTACAACGTTTAACACACTGTAAAATAACATTATTTATATAAACTTTATCAGATGTTTCATCTTTCAAATTTTATTTCACAATTGGTTTTGAAGTATCCCTAAGGTATTGTCTTACTTGCAAAATGTTATTTCAATTAGTTGAATATCATTCTTTAAAGGATTCAGGTCAAACAAGGGACAAAACTAAATCCAAACCAAACAATATGTGTCTGCAATAAATTTCTGTTCCTGAATTATTCATACATAATGGCATAGGTGACTCTTCAAGCATTTTGAATTAACTAGAATTGATTTCTTACTTTTTTATGCCTAGTTGTACAAGCTTTTTTGTACTTTTACTTCTCCTTAACAAATAAAGTATTGATTCAACTCCACTGAACATGCTTTATTTAAACTTTGCCCTTTGTCAGCAACTTAGTCCTCTACCCAGAATTCTCTTCTGTGACTTTCTATTGTCTCCTGATCTGGAAGGTGAAATATGCTGGATAGGCTCCTTGGTATGACATAAGGGATAAAATACATTTCGAATTTGCTGGGAACAGTTACAATACAAAGCACATACCATGCACATTAAAGCACTTACTCATCCTTTTTTTGACTAGGCTCTAACTACACCTTGGGAAATTCAACAGCTTAAAATTCAAATAAACACACACATAAACTACAGATATATTTCCCCATTTTTTTTTCCCTTTGGCTAGTTTATTCTTATTTCAACTAAAACTAACATTATATGCTGAACTCACATCCATTCTTGCTCTCCCTCAATTGGAAGGGGAGACAATAAGATGAGCAAGTTCATGGGTAGAGAAAGGGCAAGGAGAGCACTTGCCAACTACCACCACGGGAAAAATAGAACCAACCTGGGCAAAATTAAAGCAATTTTCTGCCAATTAAAGTAGAGTTCATGGTGAGAAACAAAAACAAACATTAAAACGTTCCCCCTCATTTCCCTTTTCCCCAGTCCCACCTTCCCTCCCCTAGCTCCTGACTCCTCTAACACCTACCAAAGCTAATAGGAAGTCAAGGTAATCTTGACTTTTGGACAAAACCAAAATATTTTGGTTCCTTTTTCATATGACTTTTCATTCTGAATATACGACACTACCTAATTCTTCAGTCCAAGAGACCAGCAAGAAGTTTCAGTGAATAAGTTTTTGTTTTTCTGTCAGATATGAGAAATGTGGATGATTGATTATGAAAAGCAAACAGGTATTTTGGTAAAATTAAAAATTACTACCTTCCAAGTGGTAGAACTTAATCACAATGGTCACTATTTCACTACAGTGCTAGAATCCATTTGAGCAGTGTCATTTACACTGCAGTCTAACTCTTTAAATTTAAAGTTGTTTTTATATTTATGGTAGAAATAAAATCAGATTATTTCCAAATTTTATTATTTTCAAATGCCATAGTGTACAACAGTTCACTAACTTTTGACGCAGAGTACAAATCCAGCTTTGAGCATGGATGACAACATTATTTTAATGATAGCTGTCTGTGTGACATCATATAAAATACAGATTATTATCATCATTACTAAACCACAGGAAAAAACCCTTTGCATTCCATTTTTTCTTTATTTTCATTTTATCTTTACTAAGGTAAAGATATTAGTTACACAATATACCCAAAAACATCAGCTATATTCCATACAAAACCTTTGAACACTGCAAAAAGCTAGATATGGACATAAATATATTTCATCAGCAAAATTACCTGATTGTAAGTCTAAAGTGAGGATACAAGAACATACCACATTGACAGGAACACAAAATTCTTGTTCTCCACATGTAAACTCTTGTTCTCTAACAAGCACAGCTCCAGACCATTACCTCTAAACAATCCTCAGTAAAAACTGACATCATTCTGTATTTGTACGTCCCTTAGTGACACTCAAAGAAGAGCCAGTCTTTACTGAGTGATGGTAGGCATAAGAATCAAGCAGAAGTTTATTTTAATTGGTAGAATACAGTATAGACATATGTATAACTTCAGTGTATATATGTAGAAATGTAATAAAATCATAGAGGTAGCCATTATTCAGTATGAAGAAAAACCAGGACCTATACTTTATAAATTCTTTTAGAAAAGCAAAGATCTGATATCAGATTTCAGGAGATCCCATGCTGGCCTCAATGAGCTCTGAATCAGGATCCAATCAGTAATTCAAGGTAATTGTTTTTATGCTCTCAGTTCCAGACCTGTGAATTATCTGAAACTACAAATAAAGCAAGCAAGAAATTGAGTAATTCTTTCTTAGTTTTCCTAAATAAATTTAAAGCATGCAGAGGCTTTAACTAGTTTAACCATAGTGAATGCACAAACATATACAAATATTTACCTCACAGTTTTTTTAATGAAGCTCTAAGAACTGTTGAAGCTCATTAAATTGGTCTCTTTCAGTGGTGCCCTGTGACAGGACCAGAGGCAGTGGGCACAAACTGAAGTGCAGAAGTTTCCTTCATCATTAGGAAACTGGGAGGGTAACCAAGCACTGGTTCAGGTTGCTCAGAGAGGCATGGGCTCTTTCTTGTCAGAGATATTCCAAAGCCATCCAGATGCAGTGCTGGATGACTGTTTTTAGGCAGGATCTCTTTGAGCAAAAGGGTCAGAAAAGATGACCTGCAGGGTCATCCATTTTTGAATCTCTGATAAATCAGACCATTTTTGAATCTGTGATAAATCTTTTCTCTATAACTTCAATCCATCAACTCCATTAGACTGTAAGGTTCAGATAGAGATTACCACAAAGTACATATGTCAGAATTTGCCTGAGACATTAAAACCAGGTTCATTGCTTCCTGTGAAAACTGCAATATGTCTACATTTGTGCTATCATCCGTAAAACAAACAACCAGCATGCACTACAACAACTGCCAGAGGAAATCCTGGAAGTTCGTGAAGAACTTGAAGGAAAGCATAGGCATTTTCTTTTACACCCAGCAGACAGAAATCATGGGATTTTTGAAGTTGTCATATCTTGTGACTTCCTAGAGTAAGTAACCACCTCACAAAGTGGGTTTTTTTCATACTCCCACAAATTCCATTTTAAACCTAGATTGACTTGTGGCCCCTATATGCCTTGTGGAAAATTATTTAAGATATCACTGAGATTACTAGGATCCTTCTTCTGTTTTCCAGCTTAAATGCGCTCCATTTCTTCTCATGTCAACATTGACAGTTAACTTAAATAGTTCTTTTCCCTCCTTAATATTTAGCCTTCCTGAGTATGATCCAATACCCACCTAATATTCATTTAGCTAAGCTAAAAGACACTTTTCCAAGGCTCACTTTCCACACCATCATTTTGTATTCTTTGGATCTCTCCAGCAGCCTTTTTCTGATCCCTGTTGGAACACAGGTGTTCCAACATAGGAACAGCAGTGTGCCCTGGTGGCCAAGAAGACCAACGGCAGCCTGGCCTGTATCAGGAATGGTGTGGCCAGCAGGAGCAGGGAGGTCATTCTTCCCCCATAGTTGGTACTGGAGAGGCCACACCTTGAGTGCTGTGGCCAGTTCTGGGCCCCTCAGTTTGGGAAGGACTTTGAGATGCTGAAGCGCGTCCAGAGGAGGCAACGAGGCTGATGAGGGGCTTGGAGCACAAACCCTGTGAGGAACGGCTGAGGGAGCTGGGATTGTTTAGCCCGGAGAAAAGGAGACTCAGAGGTGACCTTATCACTGTCTACAACTTCCTGAAGGGTGGCTGTAGTCAGGCGGGAGTTGGCCTCTTTCTCCAGGCAGCACTGACAGAACCAGAGGTCACAGTCTCAAGCCGTGTCAAGGGAAATACAGGTTGGACATTAGGAAAAAGTTTTGCATGCAAAGGGTAATAAAGTACTGGAATAGTCTGCCTGGGAAGGTGGTGGAGTCACCATCCCTGGACGTGTTTCAAAAAAGACTGGATGTGGCACTCGGTGCCATGGTTTAGTTGGAGTGTTACGGAACGGGTTGGACTCTATGATCTTGAAGGTCTCTTCCAACCCAGTGATTCTGTGATTCTGTGATTCTGAGATTCTGTGATTCTGAGATTCTGTGATTCTATGATTCATATCACTCTTGAATGCAACTGGCCAGAAAAACAGAGATGATTCCTCTGGGCCCTTCCTCATATTTTCTGCAATCTACTTTACAATATGAACCTGGGTACCCAACCTGATTCTTTCGGAGCTTGCATTTGCATTTTCGTTGACAAGTAACACCCATGTCCCAGGGGCATTTTGCAATTCACTGTTTAAGAAAGTAGTGGGTAGGCTGCCTGTTTTGTAGCAGCCTACATCTGTGTGTGCTGCCTTGGGAATGAGGATGGTCCTGGAATCAGTTCCTCTTCTGATTTTTCTCCATTATGGTCCACACAAGTGTTCAGTCTGCATGATCTGAGTGAAATCTGAGATTCTGATTGCTAGAACATGGGTAAGTATGGGACCCATGCCCATGTCACCGTGAAGACAAAGCCACCCAATGCTACCACAGAGTCAGGCAAAACAGCTTTCCCTTGGGGCACAACAGGTCTGACCTTCCTCTTGCAAAGGAAACGCCTCACTGGCACTTGTGTACATAATGAACTCTTTTATAATCTTTTCTTATGAAGGCAAAAAGGGGATTTTTTTAATTTTAAGTTGCTTGTTTATCAAATCACCGGGTGATTTTCAGGAGAAAACTCATCTTGGAGCAGGAAATTTCATATCATATTAAATAGTATTTTTTGAAGTAACATTGCTGAGACTAACCAAGCAGAGAATGATTTGCTTCAAGATGCTAATACTGATACTCAAGCCATGTGTTTCTCAGCTGCTTAATACTGAAGATTTGTTTTCTTCTCTTTTTATGTTCAGTCGTGGACAAGAAAGGAGCAAAGCAAAAGTTGTGTGGGCAGTGAAGGTATCCAGAGCAGAGACTGATGAGGGTGGCAAGTAGCACAGTGTAATACTGAGACCTGGAGAGAGAAGGCACAAATGTGGTACTTATCCCTTTCTCCTTCCCACGTCTTTCTCTGATGTTTTGATATTACTGAAGTACAAAGAAAGTGCTGCTGAAAAGCTGTCATTGGTGTGCTGTGAAACCACAATAGAAAACAGCAAGCAGTGGGCAATCACACAGAGTTGCTAATTGACTAGAACCAGCTTAAAATAAACTCTGTACAATGAAGTTGCAGAGATTCCAGCAAAGAAATTAGCCTCCTATGAATATTTCTTCCTTGATGATGGCAGCAAAGTACAGTAAGAGACTTTTACTCACACCTACTTGATGAAACTTTGGACATTTCAATTGCTTTCCTCTCACTAGTCCTAACCATTACATTTGAATCACTGAGGTGTTCAAGTAAAGGCTTGATTTCAGAGACAGAAGAAAATAACTGAATTTTTCTTGTTCCCTTCCTTTTGATCAGGATCACTGCTTCAAATAATAGCATTTCCTAGAAAATATTTAATTCTGTTAATCAACCTTTGCAATTATTTCTTGTTCCATACTTCAGTTTCCAAAATATACAATAAAAGGCTGATATTTACAACAGTTGGTAATTAATTTTTAAAACAATTTCTTCTTAAATTGAGAATACCAATTTGTCAGAACCTATATTTCTGAAGGTAAAAACTATGTTTTGACTGATATCTTTGGTCAAATATTGAAAAATGAAGTTCTGGTTACTACATTATATTTCTTAGGATTTTTTCCCCCTCAACTTTTAGAAAAAAACTTTGAGTTTCTGATTAATTTATATTGTCATGCACGCCAGATTGATAGCAAATACTTTCCAATTTTCAAGCTGAAATGTTTTGACTTACCCATTTATATTTCTTCCTTTCCAGGGTTTCAATTTCTTTAATATTTTGCACCTACTGAACATTTTGACTTTTTTGTCCAATCGTGACTAAAAGTTCACGGCATTTTTTATTTCTGAAACTGCTGGTGTGCTAAGATTGTTCCTACAGTTTCCTTCTCTTTAAAGTTGCTGTAGTGCATTGCCCTTGGCTGGCGCCAGGTGCCCACAGGGCTGCTCTGTCATCCCCCATCCATGAAAAGGAAATAAATATCATGGGTTTGACATAAGGACAAGGAGATCACTGACCAAGTCCCATCATGGACAAAAGAGATGCAACTTGGGAAATTAATTTATTGCCAATTAAATTGAGTAAGATGGAAAGAAAGTAAAAATACTTGGCTCTACCTCTCCTTTCTTCCCAGGTTTCACTAAACTCTTCTGCATCCTCCTTCCAAGGGGTACAGGAGGATGGGGAATGAGGGCTCTGTCAGACAAGGATAGCTTTTGGTGTCTTCTGACAAAAGCCACCCCTTCAACCTTTCAATACCAAAATCTTGCCATGTGAATTCAATATAGCTGCTTTAAGATCCATAAGCAAAGATATTGGATTAAGAACTATTCTTTTATCTTCTCACTGTGAAGAAAGTGTGTGTTACACCAGGGAGTTCCGAAATCTGCTCTTCACTTCGTCTGGAGATCAATGGAACACGTGTCTTACACACTTGCGCAGCAAGTCCAAAGCTGCAAAGCACCCCTTGCCATCATCCCTGGCACAGATTCCCCCAGCAACACAGGGACACTTGCATCCATGCTAGTTGTCCAACTCCCTAGCTGAGGTGGCTTTGCCCATGTTCTCTATTGAGAGTGCTAACATCTAAATTGTGTCTGGGAATTGTCTGGGAGTGTTGCCAAAACTCTGTCAGGGACTATTCCCTGAATTTAGCAACATGGACAATTGGATTCCAGTGCTTGGAATTGAGGCCAGTGAGACCTCACTCAGTTCATGAGTTACAAGTTGCTTTGGAGTGCTGTTTGATCTACCATCTTTTACTGGATGCTCTTATTGCCTTCCTGAGTGGAAGGGCTTTTTTCATGTTCTAGAGGTGAGAGAATAATACATCACATACAAAAGAAATCTGACCTAACTTTCATGGATAGGATTTTGTCCCATCAAAACCTGAAATTAGGGGACTTAATAGTGTCACAGGAAGGTTTGTCAGCTGGCAGCATAAGGGACTGGGATGACTGATTTAGTGTTGACTGCACTGGGCTGTGCATGCACCATGTGCTACTGGCTGGAACCTCACGGGCTTTGACATCTGCATGTTACGTGGTGACAAGTCCAAGACACCACAGAGAGATTTGGTCAAACTCTGCACCTCAGTATTGTCATTAGAGAAACACAATCACATCTAGTTCTGGCAGCCATGGTGGGAATTCCTAATATATTCTCTTTGTACCACCAGTACTGCACAAGGAAGGCTCTGCTAGATGAGCCTGTCTAACCATTACCTGATGCAGAAAATGAACAGTTCTCTATGACTTCCAGGTGCATATTCACACTTCCCTGTTAACACTGGCTGTTATTTGTTTGGCCATTCTGTGATTTAAGTCATTAAACAGGCAGGGACATAGCCCATCAAAGCTAGAATAATGCTCTGTCAGATTTTTTTTTTTGTCAGAAGATGAGAAGCCAAACAGTCATCTTGTAGTGTAAGTGGAGTACACAGCAAGGAAGGGAAGAAGACAAAGTGCTGTGGGACTTTTCTGAGCATCAGCAACCACTTTTATCATCTCGTGTCTCTCCTGGCCACTTTGCCTGGCCTTGACTGCCTGATAGTCAGAGCTGTTAGCACAATCACTTTGGTTGGTAACTGCAGAATTTCAAGAATTCTCTTTGCCTCTTTTTCTAGTTAAAAAACTTTCATCAAGCACACAATAATCACTTCAAGCATCTTATGATTGCTCTTTTAGAAAAGTCATTTTTCTAGTCACTTAAGTTCTCCTTGTTGGGGCTCTGAACATAGTTAGATTGGAGCTGTTCAGAGAAGAGCTTCATCTGGCTTCCCTATTATGCATGTTCAGCTGCTATCTTGACATTACCTCCCTGCCAGCATTTCTCACCTGCCTCACAGAGGTGTTATGTGATGTAATTAGTTTTATTATTACTGTAGTTACCATAAAATCAAGCTGACAAAATGAGACTGCTTCCTCAGGTTGTTCCTACCATTTTTTGCTGAGCTTTAAGATTATTTTAGCAGTTAGAACTTTCTCCTGTGCTAGTTCCCTGTTCTCACTACTTCTTTCTGTTGCTTTTGTGCCATTTGGCTATGGGGGTGATAAAACCTGCTGACATATTCTGCTGCATCATTTTCTGCAGCTGGCTTGAAAGCAAAAGTCACTAATAAAATGTTGTTACTAGGAGGACCCTGCTCCCATTTTATGAAAAGAGAGTACAAATCAACTTTTTCTATTTCTATTTTTTTCTAAGGAAATTGAGTGCAACGGACACACACACTTTGCACACTCACAAATCCTGGAGAACGAATTGAATGATTTATGTAAGGTTTTGATCCAAGTACCCTGGCTTTGTCCCAGTTTCATGGAGAGCTATCACACTGAGCATTTCAATGCTTTACTATGGCATGTTTTGTTCCAGGAGGCAAATTCACAGTGGCCAAGCACAGGTTCACTCTGCTGGAAGGGAGCATGACAAGATGTTTCACACAGGAGAAGCAAAAGGTATCATGCTGAGCCAGTCTGTGCTTATCACAAGGGGAATTTTGGAATTGTGTCTCTCCCAAAATCATCCAGGGAACAAAAGGAAGTTCACAGGCATGTGCTATGCAAAATTTCTTTTTTGCATTTTTTTTTCACTTTTTTTTTGTGTGGGCAAGTGTAACATAACAGAAATTGCTGTGTTCATCAGGAAAACTGTTGTTAGCTAAATTCCATCCATCCTCAAGCATATCAAGGGCTCAACCCCACCATTCTCACCTCCCAAAAGAGTACTGCAGATGGCCACCTCTAACTCAGGCTCCCCAAATCAATCTGTCTATTTATTGGGAGCTAGCCCTCAGTTCATTTAATTTATCAAAGGGAAAAAGGAGAAAGAAGGGCATTTTGGAAGGATAATGTTTACAGCTGCAGTCAAGCAAAATCAAATACTTTACAGACGATGCTGGAAATAAACTGTTTGGAAATGTCAATTCTTTAAAAATTTTTATATTTCTGTAGAAAAATCTCACTTCAGCCTGATGTACATTTTCCATTAGTTTAATTCTTTCTAATAAATAATCTTCATTTTTCTATTTATCTATTTCTTTATTACAATATGGTTTGAAATACTATTAAATATAACTTAAACATAATATATTAGTTATTTTCAGTTTTAAAGCTATTTTGAATACATTATTTCCATCCATCATAAATTAAAGTGTACTATAAAATCTTTGCTTACCATTAAAGGTGACTTTGAAAATTTTATGTACAACAAATTATTGATCACCTAAATTGTTCTTTCTTTCTAGTAATCTGCACTCTTTTGATCCATCAGTTTCAATACCAGAATTTAAAAATCTTACTCTTTTTGGTTGGATTCATAATTTTGAGGAGTTTTTAGTTATTCCAAAATCCAACATCCTTTGTTAAGTATTATTTTTTTAATATACTTGTTAGTGCCTCCAGGGTACCTAGGTGATAAATGCATAACTATGCTTTTTTTTTTGGAACAAGAGCAACCTTACCTCAATTTTTTTTGAAGCAGCCCAATTGTTTTTTTGATTTCACTAATGCACTCTTTCATATTTCATTTAATACAATAGTTCATTTTTAAATGAATTTATTCAGAGTTAATTGCAGTATTTTCTCTGAATGTGTGACACACTATGAAGAAATTCCAGAAAATTCTGGTCAGATTCATCAAGACATAAACCCCAGAACAACAGAAAAAAACTCCACAAATGTAAAAGAAAATGTAACTTGGTGTCCAATCCAGATATGGAGTAACCAGGAGACCCTCATTCTGAAGAAACTCCTCTAAAAAGCAGGATTGAAATCCTTGGAAAGCTGCTATTACCATTACAACTGAAAGTTTGTCTTATCAGCAACTTGAGTGGAGTGTCTTTTCATTTCTTTCTTCTTATTTTTTACCAAATCTTTGGGGAATGCCTGTGTAATGGAGCCTCTTTCAGGAGGATTTTTTAGTATTTCCTCCTTTTTACATAAGTCTTGATTGATGCTTACATTACTTGTCCTATCCCTTATCTTGCTGGAAAATGAAAGTTTAAAACTTTGTTGTCTTAATTTCAGGTTCTGAAAAAGACAATTAAAATGGAGAAATGGTATAATACCATAAGCAGCTGGAACCTTGTTCTGTGCTGGAAAGGAATGTGGATGGATCAGATTTTTTGCAGGATTTGAAAGGGAAGTCAATGCTCTCTTCTTGTTCCCATTCTCTTTTATCACTTTTTTTGCTTCACTTGTTGATAACTATATTCACAAAATTAATTTTATCTATAATATTTTATGATATGAATGTAGTAAACTTAAGAACTTCTGCATCTGAAATTTATGCTTTTAACAGTTATTTTCTTCCATGGATCCCATCAGACCTTCACAGTTTTGGCTCTGGAAAAGTTCCATATAGGCAGTGAAATTAATGTGAATGTGTCCTGGACCTCATTAAAGATTGTGTGGAATTTGAACATTGCTTTGCAGAAAACCAAATAAATATTCCTTCTAATTTCTTTATGCTTTGCTAAGAGGTGAAGACACTGTAGGTGTTAACTACTGAGTTGTTATTCTAACTACTGAGACACTTTGCAGGTGCATCTGTGTCAGTGAAAAGCCTTTGATCACAGCTGGCTGCAGCCTCTGGTCACTGCCTCCCCACCAATGTGTCCTTTTGATCTTTGTTCCACCTACTTGAAGGGTAGCTACCAAAATTACTTCAATCTCCATGACCCAAGTTAGCAAAGATAAACTATTTTTAAACTCACCTGACCCATTTTTACTGAACTGGGTTAGATCAGAATCAAGGAAACGCTCATCCAGCAGGTCAGAAGGGCTGCTGACCTTTCTGAGAAGAGCAGGGGTGATATGAATGGTGAGCTCTACAAATGGCATGATATGGCTGAATAGGAGAGCAGAGAGGAGTCTGGAATATTCTGTCTGTGCAAGAATCATTAACAAGATCTATCCTGGTCTTTCTCTAGATGCATATATGTGACATTTTCTATGCTAGAAACTTTCTTTTCCCTTACAGAGGTTTCAAGCAGGATGAGAGGGATTCTGCTACAGGGATAACAAGAACTTCACATCTTTAAAAATTCAGATCATCACAGTTGGTGGAGAAAGAGAACCTGCAGCTTAGTGCTTCTGGGAACTTGGAAAGTCCAGTTTATTGCAGAATCACGGGATGGTTGAGGTTGGAAGAGACCCTGGAGGTAATCTTGTTGTACAGCTCTGCTCAAGCAGGGCTACCTAGACCTGTTTGCCCAGGACCGTGTTCAGATGGCTTTTGAATCTCTCTGAGCAGAGAAACTCCACACCTCTCTGAGCAGCTTGTGCCAGTGCTTAGTCACTGTCACAGCAAAAAGATTTTCTTGATGTTCAGAAGGAATCTCCTGTATTTCAGCTGCACCTGCTGCCTCCGATTCTGTGACTGGGTACCACTGCAAAGAACCTCTCTCTGACCTCTTTTCACCCATTCTTCATGTATTAATACACATTAAAAAGGCCCTTTCTGAGCCTTCTCTTCTCCTGGGTGACAGTCCCAGCTCTTTCAGCCTTACCTTGTACATCAGGGTCTGCAGCCCCTTAATCCTCTTTGGGCCCTTCACTGGACTCCCTCCTGCATGTCCATGAATGTCCTGTACTGGGGAATTCAGCACTGGACACAGCACTAGGTGTGGCCTCTCCAGTGCAGAGCAGAGGGCAAGGATCTCCTTCCTCTGCCAGATACTGCTGCCACATATTCTCATGTAAGACAAACCAGCTCCTGGATGAAGAAATTGTTTCCTATCTCTTAACATGTAAGATGTGTTTTTTCGACAGCTTGTTAGACATGAAACAACACTTTTCTGTAGTGGATTAAAATTGTTATCAATGGACCAAATTTCTGTGCTGTTGCAAGAGTGTTAATTAAATGCTTCTATACATCACCAGTAGAATATAGAACAAAGAAATATCTCACCATAATTCAGTTTCTACTTGGTCAATTGTCCCAAATTGTGAGATGCTCCGCCCAGAGGGAGGAGCCAAGCATTCCTAACTGGATATAATCTGACTTTTTGGAAACCAGACTCAGCCTTCCCACTGGATTCCCAAGAGGAACAGCTGGGTTTTTCCAATGGACCTTCAGAGGAAGACTACACCCTTCTACAGGATCACTGCTCCGACAGAACCACATCTGCCACTCCAGGAGGACTGCAGCCATTCCAATCCTGCTACCATTAGACTGCTACCAACACCCTGACCAAAAGGGTGTCAGGTTGTATTCTGACTCTGTCAGTGCTTTTTCTTTTGTATTATTGCATGTACTTTGGTTTTTTCCCTTTTCCTAATAAATTGTATTTCTGACTTGGAGTCTCTCACTGGTTTTGTTTTCAAACCAGAACATCAGTGAACAAAATGCTTTTCAGGCCCACGATTTCTGACAAAAACATGCATGTCTGTACATAGATTACCCAAACATACTGTGTTTTTCACAAAGTGGGACTGAAAACAACTCCCCTGCTCTGGGTCTGAAGACTATAATTAATTGCAACAACTATAAATTACAATGTGGCTTTAAATTCATTCTGCCTTGAGAAAAAGTCAATAAATTAACTAAACACATCATCAGTTGTTTTGGACAAGATGAAAGGCTATAAAAAAGCAAAGACCTTTCAATAGTTGCTGTACCTGGTGCAGCTTGGTTCAGTCAGGGGTTTTTTTCCAGCTGCCAAAGTTCTGGCAAGCCAGCAGTCAAGATTTTCTACACCCATGACCAGTTTGGACTAAATATTCTAGACAATATTGTCTGTGGATGTTGTTCTTATAAAAGAATTTTATTATTCTAAAATCAGTTTAACTAGTGAGTAAGAAATTTGCCTCCTGAATAAGAATATATATTGATATGCTAATCTTGAATTATTAAACTTTAAATGTATTTTTGTTATTCAGATTATGTTTCATGAGTAAAAAGATGCTGATGGAACAGTTTTTCACAATGAAAAGTGGAATCAAACTTGTCCTTATACTTTTCAAGAAACTCTAAGGAATATATTAGAACAGGAAAACACTGAGAATCCAGCTATTAAATCATTAGGTGACACATTTGTTTAATCCAACTTCAAAACAAACACGGTAACAGCACTAAAAATGGGTTAAGGTGTAAGAACATTGATTTTTTTATGAGAAAAGAGAAGTGGGGGTAAGGAAGGAGAAGCAAAGAAAGGAAGAGGAAGGAGAAGGGGAAGAAAAAGGGGAAAGGAAGGGAAAAAGTTTACCCCTTATAGCAACTTTGCTTCTTTACGGATTGAAAAAAGAGTAGCAGAGAGAGAATTAACCACATGCACAGCATCCTTCATTGCTTCTTTTTCAGGGCTGTTCTCCCTGGGAACAGGGTTGAAACCATCATCTGTGTTTCATGAGATTGTAGCCTTGGACACCAACCACACTGTTCTGGCTGCTTTGCTGCTGCTTGCTGATAATATGCAAACCTCTCCTCTAATTGAGAGAGTGCCACTTGACCTTGAATTCAGCAATGGGTAAAAAGTTTCTTTTAGACTATAACTCATGCTTGAGGTCTGAGGGTTTGGCTTGTTGTGGTGCAGCCCTCTCCCTGCACCCTCTCACTCAGTGATTTATTACAGCACACAGCTCCCACAGACACACTGATGCCACTGCACTGACAGAATCAGATCACCTAAAGCAAGGGCCCCCCAAAGGGATGGGTTGCAGGAGAGGGAAAATTATTCATGTAGAAGGTAATGAATGATAGGGGTTTCTTTTCTAAAATACTCAGATTTCTGTAATGTAGCTAGAATAATCAAGTTGTTTCTCATGAGCATGAGGTCTGAGTGATTTGAGGGTATTATTATAGCATATTTTTTCCCCCAGGTCTCCTGGAAAAAACTTCAGTCTGGGAATCATTCACAAGTCTTTATAGATCAAAACAAACAAAGAATAAATAATATTACTAGTGCTATAAGGCAAGAAATAAGCAATCCAAAAATATTTTTTTAATCTTTTTTTTTTCTATTACCCTGTCCAGTATGGGCAGGTTGCAATTAGCAGTAAGGGATATACTGCATTTTTAATTTGATTGCTTTTTAGCATATTGATAGAGAAGATGTTATCTGGAAAATTTCCCTTAAAGATGTTGGTATTTTTCTATGCCTAGAAAATGGTCTGTGTAAGCATTAGGTGTGAGAAATGTATTTCCAACAGTCCATGCTAGCATGTTAACTTTCTACTGAAGATTATTTTCTTAAAAAGCACCTCAGAAGTGAAATTGTGTACAAGAGAATTTGATTTCCTGTACTGATCTGCAAATCACAGATGTGGGTATTCCAGCATTTTCTTACTGTGGGGTGAAATGTGAAGCTTATTCCATAATGTTGGGTCAGGCAGAAGAATGTGGATTGTCTCAAGGATGCATTTCTGCCTCTGGGGTGAGCTACTCTGAGAGTTTCCCTTTACCATATTTCACTTGTGGTCTTAATGCACAACAAAAAATAATGCAGTGGTCAGACTTTAGGCTTGAGCACAGTAGTTTAGTTCCTCACTGATGCTGAAAGCATAAATTTGCTGCTGTTAAGGCATTTTGCAGTGTGGCTGTAGATCTCAGCTCTTTTCTTTCTGCAGTGACTAGCAGTTTCTTACAGCAGTTCTGAGCAAAGTACACCAGCCTAGTGAGAGCTAGTGAGAAACTTACCTTGGTGTTTGAATCCTGTGTCTGGAAATATCCATATGCCAGAAATGTTATTTTGGGAAGATTGCTCACTCTGCTAAGGTAGGGTACATCATTCCTCACTTTGCAGACATCTATAGCTGAGCTCTCTTTTATGGTGAATGGAAATAAATAATCATTCCTGGTGTACTTCTTTCATCTTACAAGAGTTCCAGAATAAGGAGGATGAATTACATTCATTTCTCTTCATTTTCTATAGAGAGGATTCTCTTGACCAGCTTGGATGGAGAACTCTTCACTACGTGGGTCTAAATTAGAGGAGATAAACCCCACAGTTAGGGGCTTTATTTCCTATCTGCAAAATAGGAATTACATTTTCCTGGCAGATACTGACAAGATAGACATATAATAAATCTTGGTGAATCTTGTATGTGTAAGAAGAGAAAAAGTTAGAATAAATCAGTTGCTGATCAGTTAATAGTGCAAAAACAAGGTAAGGCAATGTACAAAAAATGGACTTTACTACAACGTCTGAGGTCAGAGTCTAAACAACTCCTTTCACAGCAATCTGAGTTTTTTAAGTGATCAGATCTGCCTGGAGGGGATGGGAGAGACTTAATCTGCACACAGCACAGTGGTGTTCCTATCCTGAGGGCTTTGCCACTCATCTTTGTTATTTTGCACTAAGTAATTTATTTACAACCTCTGATAATTTGTCCTTTGATTCTAAATTACAGTATATCTGTAGCCACTCTTTTTCCCATTCACAAGAGATGTGGAAATCAAAGTTTGTGTTAAATGTAAGCTGAAAGGTCAAAATTGGAAAGTTGAATACATACACACACACATATAGTCCAAAATCCCTTAGAAATAATAAAACTGAATGAGGTTTGGGGGATTTTCTCAGTTTTCTTTGGATACATGGTTTTAACAATAATACACAGGGAATATTATGATGCCACCAAAGTGTAAACAAGTACTGCTATAAGTTCAGTCAGAGAACTGTAAAATACTGTGAACTACCAGTCTCTTACATGATCACAAATTTTAAGACAACAAAACATCAAAAAAATCCACCCTACCTAGAGTTCTAGTCCTTACTCAGAGCTAACCTTCACTTTCTTTTGCTGTAGGGAAAAAGTATTGCTCTTCCATCTAATCTGTGTGAACTCACAGGAGACTACACTGATCTAGGTATCATTCTTTTTTAAATTAAGTGGATGTTGAGTAGGAGATAGTAAAATTGGCAGAAGAATAAAGCTGCTTGTCTAACATTTGAGAAGAGACTTTTTTTTGGTACATCTTGGGCTCTGAACTCATTAGCATGATCCTTGGTAAACTTTTCTGACCTGTTTTTTACTTTGCACAGGACTAGCACAACTGCATTTCTCATTATATCACATCAAATGAGTCCCACTGACATGAACTAGGCACCAGCTTGTTAGGGAAAAGACAATAAAGGAAAAATTCTCCCAGCAGATCTGTATGACAGGTCCTGATTACTGATACTCTGTTCTCTAAAAATATGTAGTCTTGTCTTTGACATACAGGCAGAACCACAATATCAGAGGCAAAAGATTTTCCTTGAAAAAATGAGTTTGCCAAACTCCATTAACAAACCTATTTTTAAGAATATTTTATTTTTAGATATTTTATTAACACTGTTCATGTAGAACATTTCAATAGCAAAAGTGATCAGTGTTTAATTACAAGAAACAAAACAAATCACATATTCTTTCCCTTCAATACATTGTACAGGAAAGGGAAAAATCAATATTTGGACAAATACATGCAAACTCAGCTGGGCACTTGGAGACTGAGAAGGACCCTACAGATTACATGAAGTGTGGATTAACCCTGAGCTCACCACAAGGCAGCACACAGAGAGATAAGGATGTGGTTTTACTGGTGGACTGGCAAACAATGCAAGAAACCTGTCCACACAAAGGATCAATTTATAAAATAGAGTAAAATAAAATACTGGGCAGCTGAAGGAGCAGACCTTCAAAGCCCAGAAGGGCTTTGAAATCAGTGTTTGTGTCTTGTGTCCTTGCAAACAGTACACAGAGATGACACTGAGTCACAGTACAAAATGATGGAAAAATCCCACCTAGTTTTTGGGCTAAGGCTGTGTCAGAAGTTTTTCTGGGAAAACTCTAATATACCTCTCAAGGAGGGAAATTTTCTGCTTTATTCCTTCTCTGCAAAGAGAGATAGGACAGCTTGAGATTTTCAAGTTGTTTGCATGATAAAATAAAGAGGATGGGCTAGGCAAAGCAGGAAGAATTGTTGTAAGCACTGCAGCTGCTGAGGATCACCCTTGAAAACATCTCCAGGGCTATTCCTGTGCTGGACATCTGTGGGATCAGTCTACATCACCCTGATGCAGTTGAGAAAGCCTTCAGCCTAGAGAAAATACAAGCTCAATAAGCTTCTCTCTCATTTTGCACATTTACTGTCCTTAGGGGCAATTTTTTCTTACTATCACACCTCTGTTCTTACAGCAGCTGCCCATATGACATCTCCTAGACTTACAGAGTCTAGGTTTCAGGATAATAATCAGTTCCCTATCAATAATTCCTTACATTCATTTAATGACTAGAAGTTTCCTAAAAATTGCTTCTTCCTATTCAAATCTCTGTCAAATTGCAGAGAATTATTCTACTTATTATAGAAAAATTTATATTGAACTGAAGAGAAAAAAAAATTAACCCTCCCAAGTATCAAACGAAAACTGGCATGTTAAACAGGAAAGCAGAGTGTACATTTTGAAGGACAAATAGTTTTCTCAACAAATTCATGAATTGAACAGACCTCTGATTTTAATTAGGTATTCTTTATATATCGCTATATAATAAAGAAGATAGGAATTTCAGTTGCATTGCACTGACTTTGAAAGCAAGATCAAGAAGTCTAAAAACATATTCCTTTGTAACCTGTGCCTTATGGAACGAACTGCTGGGTGACCAAGATGTGTGTTTCCCTATCATCAGTATTTCCATATTCTCCTTCATTCACCAAGCAACTTTTGAATCTGTTACCCAGCCTCAGCAAGAGTTTGTGGATTCATGGCTCGAGTTGTATCACACTCTGATGATTTCCATGAAAACAGGTGGCAGAGGAGAAGACAAAACTTCCCACTGATGAAAAGGCTGAAAACATCAGAGAATCCACATGGGTGGGGGCAGCATTAGTATTTTACCTTCATTAATTTTACCCTTGACAAATGATCAATTTATTACCTCATATTTTACCCACTCAGTTCTGATGATCTCAGTGTGACTTCTTCTTCAGGAATCACAATTTCCTAGGCTAAATAGGATTTAGATTTTTTGCTATTCCAGAAGGTATATTTCTTTCTATTTATAGAAGGAGACACTGTCTAAAGCACCTTTCAAGTGCTCTGTATTCATCTGGTACAAGTCACATTCAGAGTATCAGGCTTACCTGCTCACACCGGTCACTCTTAAAAAATCCTTTTTCATTAAACACTTATTTGAGAGATGTGACAAAACTCCCACAGAATAAGCAGCTTCATATAAGTCTAAAAATTTCATTCTTAAATTCAAATAGAGAAATGTGGAAAATCTTGTGCTCAGCCACATCCCTGATGTTAACTGGATAGGAACCTGCAACTTGATGTGGTGCTTGTGGCCCAGCTTCTGTTTATATATTTGAGGGTCGTACAGCAAACTTGAGATTCACAGTGAAAATAAAATCCAGGTAAACATTGTGGGCATTAAGGAATCCCAGAGGGGACCCTGGGAGACTTGCTAATGGTAGCATTAAATTTTATTAAGTTATTTATATATTAAATCTTTATTAGTTACATTATCTCAACAAATCCATGCCTCATAATGCTTGCCTATCTTTGGCTTACAAGCTATCACTTGAAAAAGATGTTTTAGTGACAGATAAGCAGTAATCTGGATCCACGTCATGTGCTTTGAAGATTCAGGGAGTTTTATCATCCAGTCAGAGCTTCCTGGAATTCAAAAACACCAAGGTCCTGCACATGGGTCAGGACAATCCCAAGCACAAACACAGGCTGGGTGGAAAATGGATTGAGAGCTGCCCTGGGGAGAAGGACTTGGGTGTGTTGATGGACAGAAGCTCAACATGACCTGACATTGTGCAAGTCACAACCCAAAAACCAAATGTGTCCTAGGCTGCATCCAAAACCCTGTGAGCAGCAGGTGAGGGAGGGGATTCTGCTCCTCTGCCTGCTCTGGTGAGACCCCACCTGCAGTGCTGCATCCTGCTCTGGCATGCCCAGAACATCCCAGGAAGGATGTGGACCTGTTGAAACAAGTCAGGAGGGGGCCATGGAGATGCTCAAAGGGCTGGAGCATCTCTGCTATGGAGACAGACTGAGACAGTTGAGGTTGTTCAGCCTTGAGAAGAGAAGGCTCTGGGGAGACCTTGTAACACCTTCGGGTGCCTGAGGGAGGTTTACAAGAGAGCTGGAGAGACTTCTGACAAGAGCATGCAGTGACAGGACAAGGGGAAATGGCTTCAAACTGAAAGACAGCAGGTTTAGATGAGTTATTAGGAAAAACCTCTGTACTCAAAAGGGGGTGAGGCCCTGGCACAGGTTGCCCTGAGAAGCTGTGTCTTTCCTCCCTGGAAGTGTTCAAGCCCACGGTGGATGGGGTTTTGAGCAACCTGATCTAGAGAAATGTGTTCCTGCCCATGGCAGGGGAGTTGGAATGAGATGACATTTCAGGCCCCTTCAAACCCAAATCGTTCTAAGATCCTGTGATGCACTTTCTCCTTTTATTTCAGCACCCCATGGCAGATTTCTCTTTTTCATTGTCACAAGATACCTGAACGAGAGGGCTTGCTGGTGTAAGAAATACGTGGGGAAGCTGGGTGGAGAAACAGGCATTACAGGAGAGTGGAAAAGTCAAATGTTTGTGCTTGTTATTATGAGGATGTCAGGCTCTGTCTGTGTAGCATTTTCTCTCCAGGTCATTGACAGAAAAACCTCATGCAGAGAAGCATGTGACAAATTGATTTTCTTTGCAACTTTCAGCTGACCTTTGGATACATAGCAAGTAAAGGCCACAATAACAGATCCCTTACCTCCTTTAATTTCCCCCTTTTTCTTAATAAACTGCCTATGAAACATCTGTTCAGTATTATTTTTGTTTGATTGATTCTTTAAGAAAAAAACTATCCCAGGTAACTGCAAATAAGATTTCTTAGTGTGAATCCTGATTTCTACATGCAACTTACCCTTCTGTTTCCTCTCCTATGTTATAATTCACTGAAGAATAAGAAATGTTTCGAGGTGATGAAATCAAACTCATCCAAATAAAAATTTTTACTGAGGACATTTAATATTTTTTTTTACGCGAGAAATACAATGCTGCACAGTATTTCACCATTCATAGGAACTAGTCATGCAGTTCAATAGAAGATGCTGAAATTAGATAAGCTACGGTTTTGACTGGGTTTATAATTACCCTTCTGAGCTTTGAAAATGCATTTTGCATCTAATTTTATACAGTTCCTTGTTGTTCTAGTATAGCAAGAAAATTGTCCTTCAGAGTCATTAAACAATATTGTGAATTGAGAAATATTTAGTGGAAAAACCTCAGCTGGTGCACATTTCCTTCCAAAGTCATAACAAAGGGTCTGTTAAGGTATACAAATATTCAGCATCTCCCCCTTTTCTGTCTGCACAAGTTTGCAGTACTGATATTGGGGAGCATTGCTATGACCACGTAGATGGGAAGGAAAACACAGCTGCTCACAGGCTAGGGAAGTGTAAGGAAGACAGGCACAGGATTTGGGGAACTGGAAGAACTGTCTAAAAATGAAGGTGTGTTTGTTTTCTGATTTCTGTTTTCCAGGTTTCCAGTGGAGGAAGAAAATAAGAAAAATGATACTGCTTATATAAGGTGTTTCTTTAATGAAAGAATAATACTTAAAGAAAACAAAACATGTAACTTTGATGCTGAAATTCACCCAACTCTAGCAGTTTACATTCAAATTAGCTAAACACAACAGCACATCCAAGAGTGTTTTAAAATCTTTGCTGAACTTCCTGAATTATTATAAAAGGTATGAATGGAAAATGTACTTGTGGCACAATATTACCTGTCTATCATCTATCTGTCTGTCTGTCTATCTATCTATCTATCTATCTATCTATCTATCTATCCTAAAAGTTTTGTGTGAAGTTTTCAAACAGCTTTTGATCCTGCCAGTGTGTTTATGTACAAAACTATCTCACCCATAGCTCACCCCAAAGATATTTGGCATGCTATAAAGACTGAAAAATCACAATTTTGTTTGAATTTTACACTGAGTACACAAGTTTTCAAAATATGACAGCCCAGTCCTCAGAGCATTTTGGAAAGGGAGAATATATCATAACTATTTTAATGCACTGGGATTTTATAGAGGGAATGATCTATACAGGACATCTGGGAAATTTTGTGAGAAGCAACTATTAAAAATACTGTGCAATGTAGTAAGAGTAATAATAACAACATAGGAAGAGTTTTGCAGTTAGATTTAAATTAAAAACACCAGATTTATCGTCTCCCTCAGTAGACTTAAATTTATCAGAAAAATAAATTAGTAAATATTTGCCCTTATTTTAATGTTTGTTATTTGTTAATACCTGAAATCTTCATGTCAGCATTTCCTATGTGAGGAATGAGAGCTCTAAAATAGAGCCTATGTACACTTCAGATACTTTGGGATTTTGATATGATAAGATATTCTTCCCACTCTCCACTTGGCACTCCAGGGAGCATCTCCTTCCATAGGTCCTGCTAAGTCTGCCAGCCCCAAGCAGAACTTTTAGATACTCTTGGCACATATAAAATGTCAAATATAAAATGGCAGAAGACTTTCCTATCCTGATAGTGACCTCTCCCAATTGTTTTGGTTTGCAAGATGCAGTGACAGATGCTTACAAATTTCCAGAGCATTGTTTTCAGTTTAAATATATTTTGCTTCACAGGAAGAGTACTTTGTCACTCCTGGACACAGAAAGAACACACAAGAGTCAGCTCGAGTAGAATGCAGAAAAAGAGGAAGAACTTTAATTCACATCAGTTTTATATGATTCTAAAGACAACCATGGATTGGAGGATGGAATCACTACTTCTCCAACTACACTGGTCAAAATACCTGTCAATCAAAGTCTCTCCACCCATGGATCAAGTATTCAAAACAATTTTCTGGAATGCAAAACAATTTCTATTTTTACATGAATCTGCATGAGAACTCTGACTCTACTATACAAAACATCAGAAGGCTAAGAGAACATTAAAAGAACTTTAGAACTTTCAAAAGAACTATAAAAGAAAACTTAACACTTTTAAAATCAGGGCAACAGTACTTGAAAAGTTTTCTTTCTCAAAGAAAGAGAGTTTCTGTAGTTTAATTCACTTAACTACTTTAATAAAAGTATTTTCAACAATTGCCTTTGGAAACAAAGGTGTAAGACTGTGCTGAAGTTGCCAGCTTGGCAGCTGAGATTGTTCATCTCTTTATAATTTAATCCTTGACAAAAGATGAGGCCACCAATACAGGTGAGAAAACATAATTAGCCCTTACCTTGTTAAACAGATTTGGAAATGTCCCATCCACTTCTTCTCCATAACTGGTGGAAATTATCTCCCTGTTCTTTTGGACCCATAATTCTACTCTTCCAGGAGAAGATGCAGAGACAGAGAATTGGGTCCCTTCAGTAGCTGATGCAGTTTGATAATCTACTGAAATGCCATTCACTTTTTCTGTCAAATTATTTTTTTCCTATCTCTTATGTGTGGAAACCAGACAGATACCAAAGCCAGCAAGAGAGAGTATGGATGGGAAAAGGGATGGATGAAAAGGGAAAAAGTCTCATTCTCCTTTTCCACAATTTCAAACTGCTACCTGTGCTTACCCTGTCTGCTCTAATCTTGATGCACAACCTTTTCTCCTGAGTGACTTGTTGGCAACTCAAAATTCTCACTTTCAGTGGAAAACCTGAAATTTAGGGATCCCAAAAAAAGTAGGTGTGCTTATTCATAAGGAATGTGGGAAGGTGTAAGAAAGTTGTAACAAACAATAGTAAACAGCAAAGGCCCAGGTAACAGCTCTGACAATTACCAGATGTTACAGAGATCATGTTGTTCCCTGGGGCTTTACCAAGCACAGCAAGCAGACATACAAAGAAAAATTTCCTCTTTATAGGCTGGTGTCTTGAACCAAAGACCGTCTTTGCTGAATCATTCTTTTCCCCTCATCAAATCCCTTTCTCTTTCAAAATAAGAAGCTTCTCCTTTTTTTGCTACAAGAAGGGACCTTCCCACTTTTTCACTTTATGATGAGAAATCTCCTGTTCGATTCTCTGCTACAGATAATGACTTCAGTCTCTAAGGCTATCTCTAAAGAGGTTGGAATGGCCCAGAAAAAAAGAGTTGATCAGTCTCCAGACCGTCCCAAAGCTGCAACAGCTCAGTGGTCTGGGGAAATAATCATGGCTCTTTCAAAGCTAGCACAGACCAGATGATGTCTATGTTTAAATGACTGATGGAGAGAGAAGTGATTTCTGTGCAGCAGGCAGCTTGAACTTCTTGGCTGCTTGGGTTTCAGTGCTTTGCTGGGCCCAGATAAAGCCTCCTGACTCTGGTGATAAGGAAAGCCTTGATGTGATGAATCCCTCTGAAGATTCATTCCCTGCTCTGATTTAAGCTGATTCAGTTCCAATCCCTGCAAACCAAACTTCTTTCAAAGCCTATGATGCAAGCCCTGTGACGTTCAAATAGTTCCTCTAAGGTACAGTTCTTACACTTTGCTCTCACAAGGAGGGTCTGTAAACCTGGGGTTTCTTACATGAAAAAGTCTCCAAAAATAGGATTATTTGATAGTTAATTATTGGGATTATGTAGTGTTTCCCCAATCCTGGTTCACTAAAAAATGGCAATATTGAGAAACAAAGCATAAAAGCCTTGTCTTTACTTAATTGTACAAAAAAAAATAACATCAGCTTCTTAACTGTTATACTGTGTTTACATGCAAGGTTGTAGTAACAGGGAGGCTGCAGGGCTGCCTTCTGTTGGAAGAGAGCAGAAGCTGCTGCTGTGTCAGACAAAGCCAGATGCAGCCAGCGCCAAGATGGACTTGCCACTGCCCAGATTTTGAACCAAACACTGACATCAGTAGAGCCTTTTAACAACTTAGTTAAGAAAGGATGAAAAATGATGCACAGCAGATTGAAAGAAGACTGGGAATAGGTGACAGAAACAGCCCTGCAGAGACCCAGAGCAGTGAAGAAGGGGCAGAAAATGCTCCAGGTGCCAGAGCTGAGGTTCCCCTGCAGCCCCTGGTGCAGCCCATGGAGAGGCAGCTGTGCCCCTGCAGCCCATGGGGGTCCCTGGGGGAGCAGAGATAC
>VXBC01005823.1:270829-299563 GCA_013399945.1 Ploceus nigricollis
TATATATATATTTTTATATATATATATATATTCATAGCTTTTATCTCAGCAGGTGCATTTTAGGTTGTTGTAATATATATAATTTAAGTCTGATAGCTAGTCTAAGGAAAATTACTTTATTGGATTGATCAGTAAAGTGTTTCACCCAGACAGTGTATGACTGCAGTTTAACGTCAAAAAGGATGAACTTACTGTTCAAATTAATGAACTGAAAAAAACAGAAAATTGAAAGCCTGAATGTTAATAGCACTCATTAGAAGTTTCTTAAGGCAGAAGCTGAACAAGCTATAAGTAATGAACAAGTGTCTCAAAACCATAATATTTGGGCTGCAGCAACTGTCATTCCCTTAGTAACCACATCATAATCAACTCAGTAAACCTGATATGCCAGAGAGGAAAGGAAGGCAGATCCTGCCAGCATCTCGGCTCACTCAGTCTGCTGAGCCCCTTCATGTCAGGATTCCAAATTGCTGGCAACTGGACAAATGAACCCACAGGACCACAAAAAATATACTAGAAAGAGATTTAATAAATATACTGTGAAGCAGATACTTGCATATGATCAATCCTTTTTATGCACTTTATCCCTGTTTTCACACAATTTTTCCTCCTTCACACTACCTAGATCCATCCCTGTCTCCAACTTTGACCATAAGAAATCCTATTCAATCTCAAAATGCTTTTCCCTTGCATCCCATAGTGTCTCCTTTATACCCCCAGGCAGCAACTTTCTCAATCCCAAAGGTGCTCCAGCATTGATTCCTCTTGATGCATTTCCCACCTCGACAGTGGGACTGAGCGTCTTCTGGGACAAGCCCCTGGGAGGGGATCAGACAGGGTGTCCCTTTCTCTGAGTCCTTAATTTGTGTTCCTGCTTTTCTTTGTGCCCCTGTGCTCCCCTGGATTTGTGCAGATTGGCTTTTGATGGACTGATGGCTCCTGGAACGTGCCTGGAGCAGTCAGGGCAGGGTTTTATTAAGGAAACCTCTCCTGTTGTGTCTCTGTGTATCTTCAGGGTGTGCCTAGGGGCTTTTATCACCATGCAACATCATTGGTCCTCTCAAATCTCCATGGTGGGCTGTAAAGAGGTTTAGTTGATTCTGCACAAAACACTGGGCATGTTTCTTTATTTTAAATGGTTAAAGATATAGGTTATTAAATCTGGCTCACATTTAAGGAGAGAGTTAAATGTGCAAGATGGGAAAGGTAAGATAAGGAAGCAGGAACCAATATAGTTCAAAACATTGCTTCCAAATTGGAAAAGGAAAAAAGAACCAAAGGAGTATGAAAAATAGCCTGGAAAATGCAAGAACCACTTGCTGTGTCTTTTTTTTGTCATAATATTCCATAAAAGGTGTTTAAAAAGCACACTTGGCAAACATAAAATCCTCTGGTTTAGTTTGCTTTGCTGCTATCTCTCTGTTTAAACAAAAATATGCAAATATTTGTGTAATGACTGATATGGCTTTTACTAGATGTTTCTAAGTATTTCAGCAGCCTAATTGCCATGTGATTTTAACCTAAAGTAATTAATTTCTTATGAATAACAAATAATGACCTATGATGACTTAGTTCTATTTCATTAACATTTGCTAAAGGACTTTCAAGTCCCCAGGTGGAAACTGCTACAGAGATTTTATAAAACACACATTCCAAAGCAGTTTTTCTCCTGTATTGAACTTCCATCTACATATTTACACTCACCTCATGCTGCTGTTTACATTTATTTCTCTAAGGCAAGCTGATATTTTAATGACCTGAATACTAGGATTACATTTCCTAATAAACATTTGATAAAGATGTGAATATGCATTCCTGGCACATCTACCTGTTCCTGTGTGTGCCCTTCCCTGGGCTGCAGAGAGGGTCTCTGCTCCAGCAGGGCTTCCAGGACTGCTGGGGGGTGATCCCTGCTCCAAACCTGCAGGCCCTCCTACACATCTCCTCTTCCTCCAGCCCCCCTTGGGTCCCTTTGCTGCTGCTTTCTGTTTAGCTCCCTCCTCCTCTGCCCCTGCCTCCTTTGGTTTCTCAAGGAAATTCTCCATATGACTGAAAAGCCCTGTTTGTGTCACATGCCAAGTCACATAACACGTCTGAAAAAGCCACTCCTTCATTGCCTGAACTTTAGAGATCATAGAATGGTTTGGGCTGGAAGGGACCTCAAAAGCAAAATCATAGAATCATTGAGGTTGGAAGAGACCTTTAAGGTCATCAAGGACACCCTGTGACTCAACACCTCCTTGTCAGCTAAACCACAGCACTGAGTGCTGAAGTAAATAAAGGGCTTAGGAGACCTTGTGCTCCNAATGGGGAGTAACAATTATTAACTCTCTTAACATTAAATCTATTTATAACAAGTGCCACATCCAGTCTTTTCCTGAAACACCTCCAGGGATGGTGACTCCAGCACTCCCCTGTGCAGTCTGTTCCAAGGCTTGACAACTCTTTAATTATCTTGTTCTAACCCCTCTAACCATGGGCAGGGACATCTTCCACTGGACCAACTTGGTCAGAGTCCCATCCAATGAGATCAAGTCCCTCCAACATCACCCTGCCTTTAGGTGTTCCTCTGAGCCAGCTGACTTCGGTGGAGGCCAGGAACAAGATTGGCAGCAGAAAAAAGCTCTCTGCTAGAAGACAAAAAAGAATATGGTGGGATTGGTAAATATGACAAATATTAGAATCTAACACTTGCAACTTCTTGTTCATCCTGTGGTGATGGTGAAAGGTTTCCATTGTAGGCATCAACCACCAGCTGGGTGGAGAGGTTGATAGAAAAACCTGAGCATCTTAACTGTGCTAGTGCTTCTTGAAATGGAGAAAGTCCTTGGGGTAAGATAAAAGTAAAAGAACTTTTGCCTTTGTAAAACGATAAGTACAAACCAAAGTCAAGCCTTTAACATTTGGGGGATGTCGATTTTGAAGACAATTCTGTGACCAATTTTCTAGAAACATATGGTGTATGAATGCCTCAGAGAGGATCTAGGCAGACATTTCAGCACAGTTGCAAATAGAGCTTCTCATTATCACTTACAGTTTCACTCACTTTTATAATTGTTTGCATTCAGTGAGGTGCAACTTGGGTGTACGTCCCTACTTTTCCAATTAACAAAGTTTAAAAAGTTACAAAAGTGTGTATGTTTATTAAGATATTTCTTGTTAATTAAAACTTGAAAGTGAAAGCTTGTTTTGCTCCTTTCTTCTCACACTTTTTAGCAAAAATGGCATAAAAGGGAACACACAATATTTTTCCTTTCTTTGTTTTGTACTGAGTTTTGTAATGTTTGTTTTTCAAACAGGTTTGATATTTCCTTTTCTCTTTCATGCATTTATTTTTCTCTAGTATTTTTTATTTCTTTCTTTTAGAGATTGAAAAGAAAAAAATATAGGAGGAAAGGTGAAAATAGAATATAAAAAGAAGAATAAAAAAGAATGATACATTAGCACATAAATAAATAAAAACATACAAAATGGTACAGATAAAACACACTTTGACACTATGCATGTTTCAAAACTGTGTTCTGTGCACTACATATACAAAAATTTCTCTACAGAGATGCTAAATACACCTAACTCTGATGCAAGTGTACCAAGTTCTGGTGGTCATGTTAGCTTTTAAAAGAACATTTTACATCTTGGTTGTGTCACAGAATGTAATTTTAATAGGTGTTGATAAACAACCAGGTGAGATGGTAGATATTGGTGACACAGAAGGTAGTTTTCCTGCTTTGTGCATAAGAATTTTTTTTTTTTTTTAGAAGAAGGCATAGTGTTCAAGACCACAGAATCACAGAATGGTTTGGTTTGGGAGGCACCTTAAAGATAATTTTGTTCCAAGGCCCTGCCATATCAGCAGCATGTTCCACTAGAGCAGGTTGCTTAAAGCCCTATCCAGCCTGGCCTTGGATTCCCACAATGGGAAGTGTTCTTCTTCTGGCAATTTCTCTGGGCAACCTCTTTTAGTGCCTCACCGCCCTCACAGTAAAGAATCTTTTCCTAATGTCCAATCTAAATCTCCCCTCTTTCAGATTAAAGCCATCCCCCTTCTTCTATCCATGCCCTTGCCAACTGTCCCTCCTCTCTTCCTTCTACTGGCCTTCATTGCAAATTCTTCCCATCAGGATCCGACCTGCTACATATTGTCTCTTTCATTCAGGGAACTCAAAATGCTTTGAAAAACATCAGTTTTAAGGCCCATTAAAATCAGCATGCATCTTTTCCACTAATATCAAGAGGCTTTTAATCAGACATTTAATTATTCCCCAGCTTCAACTGAGTTCTGAGCTGTTTCTTTCCCACAAATACAGTTTCCCTGCTTGAATCTCATTTCCTGCCTCTCCTTCTAATCACCTTTTTAGGGCCCTTCTGTTTTTTCTCTCTCCTTACATTTTATTTTGCAACATTTCCCACCATAGTGTCAGCTACAAGGTCTGCTCTGTCTTCCAGATCATTANAGGAAAGGTGAAAATAGAATATAAAAAGAAGAATAAAAAAGAATGATACATTAGCACATAAATAAATAAAAACATACATTTTTATGTATGTTTTTACATAACATAGGGCCCTATGTTTTTTCTCTCTCCTTACATTTTATTTTGCAACATTTCCCACCATATTGTCAGCTACAAGGTCTGCTCTGTCTTCCAGATCATTAACAAAAGCACTGAGAATAATCCCAGGTGAAAACTGCCCATGATACCCCATAGCCACACTGTAAGGAATAACCTGCATTCCTCTATTCCCCACAGGATTATACAGGTTCTCAAAATTCCTCACTTGGAGCTCGTCAAGCTCATTCAGTTATTTTTTACTCTCTCCACAGGAAGATTTGTACACACTGAGACACACATAGATAGGTGTATCTATATCATATTCAAGAAATGAGAAATTTTGTAAGGCAGAGCTACATAAAATTCATTTTTTCTACTGAATGCAAACCACAGCTCTGTGTCAGCTACCACAAAGAAAATTAATTATATCCCAGTACCCAGGATGGTAATGCAGGTAGAGAATGCTCTCTCTATATTTGTTATTTATATATTCCATATTTACCTTTAGTCAGATAAGAAATGATATCATTATTTGCCATGTTCCACAGATAAACTCTCTCTGATAGAGATAAAACACTGCACTTTATTTTCTTAATTATTTATTTGAGTGGAGGAAATGTATCTGTTATTTTGCTCAGGAATATCAATGCATGTGACCCTCAGAGCACCCTAACATCATGGAATAACTGGCACCAGAGAGGTCTGGGGGAGCAGTGATGGTGTTTTGGAGGCATTGTGTGTGTGTATGTAAGAACTGCCATACAGATATGCAGACAGAGGTGTCTCTGCAGGGGTCAGTAGCATAAACCTGGCAGTACACCAAGGATCCTTCACCTGTACTGCTGGCAGTGTGAGCCAGCCTGGTGTGAATAACTGCTTTGTTCATTTTCTGGTCATCTGTGTCTGCTCTGAGCTGAGAGCAATATCTCCTCACTAGCTCTGCACTCTTTATTCAGTCAGTTCTGCAAGAACATTCTGCATGCCATCAGAAAGGGGTAAATTTGGATTTAATCTCCACTATCCACCTCATCCATTTCTAATTTAGTTATATGGCTATTACATGGGTTGTGTAAGTAAATGGCAGCAAAGTATTCCTGCCATGTAATTATATTTTAAAATCCAAGTAATAGCAGTTACTTTTATTAGCAAAAACAATTATCATCCCTCCTAGCATAGTCTCAGATAAAGAAATTCCTTGTAATGATCTTGTAATGACAGTCTTACATCCATGTCATATTGACATGAATAATAGATTTAATATTAAAAGAAAAATTATTAACTCTTTCTTCAATAAAAGAGCAAGGATTTCTTTGCATCTGTGTACTTACACTCAGGTATCTTGTCTCAGTAGCAGGAAAATATATTAGAATAATATAATGATTAACAAATTCCAGGTTTTAGCCTTTTGAACAATAGAAGTCCAGAAGAGATTTTTTTTTTTTTAATGAGCTGAATTAATAAAGGTTCAAGGCAGATTTATAGAGATTGTGCAGAAGTAGACATTGAGTTAACTCCTAGAAAACTGGTATGTCTAGACTTATGAAAGGCTGCTGGGATCCCAAAAGCAGCAGAAATGTGCCAATAAGGGCTTCCTGGCATCTAATGAGCCCTGCCTCTCTGTGCACCTATTTATCTCTGACACAGCTCTGTTTATGCAGCTTGTGGTGGCAGAGCCAGCTTCTCCAGCAGGGTTTTAGGAACATCAGTGACAGAATCACCTGCCCCACATCGCCTTGTTCTTGAAATCAGAGCCAAGGGATGTGTTGCATAACACTGTTTACATGGAGTTTGTCACACAAAAGGGCAGAATCTGATCCTGACATGAGGGATGCAAGGGGAGATCAAGCTCTGAATGTTTAAAAGTACGTTTCAGAGATGGGAATCAATGGGAAAGACAAACAAATGGTGAAGCACAAGTGTGGAGTTCCAGCTTAGACAGTTCCCCAAAGACACACCACTGGAAGTGACCTGGACAATCTTCCTGCAGAGCAAATGCTGATGTCACAGTACCATGAGCAAACTTGGTGTGCAACAACCAAACCTTGGATTTATCCCTTTGGACAACAAAACTAAAGTTAGTATTGCTCTGACTGCAGCTCAAGAAGAGTTATTAACCTCATGATTAGCTGTCAATATTAACTGTTAATTAGTGAATGACATGAAAGTGCTTTGTCCCAAAATTGTATCCTGGGTTGTATCAAAGGCCATGTGGGCACCAGGTCAAGGGAAGTGATTCTACCCCTCTACTCTGCTCTGATGAGACCCCACCTGCATCTCCGGGGTCCCCAGCATAGGAAGGACATGGAACTGCTGGAGCAAGTCCAGGGCAAGCCACCAAGTTGATCAGATGCCTTTTACATTCTTTAGGTTCTATGATTCTTTTCTTTAGCACATATCAAATACATATGAACTTTTACAACTCCAAAATGCCAACAGTTTTTGCCTGACACAATGAATAATATTGAAATAACAGAAAAAAAAAGAGATGCCTGTTTCCTACGAGATATCTCTGTTTGTACATAAATGCAGAAGAAAACTCATATAATTTGTCTGTTTCCAAGAATAGATAATCTAATACTGCATAACTCAAAGTAAAACACAGTATATAATTTCTTAAACAACACGAAGTTGAAAATTGGAGCATTTAAAGGAAATTAAAGCTAGTAAGTGTCACTATTTTTGTTTCAAGAAATTCTTGTTTAAGTTCTGAGCCGCATTTTTAAACCTTTGGGGCAATTTTTCATTTAGGAAATACTTCACTATCATCACACATAATTTCATCATTGTAATTGTTTTTGTAATGGCAACATTTGAAAAAGCTGTAAGATATAGTCACTTTTTTATTAGAACTGCATACATGCACAGTGCATTCACGGTCATGAGACACAGAATAAGATTATTTTAAGTGCATAAAGCACAATATTGAAACATTTTTCCATACATCACTTATCTATTTTATTTAACCTACAGTATTAAAACTTAGAGAAAGGAGTGCAATATATCCATGGAGGACAAGGTGTAGAGCTGTTTTAATTCATTTTATTATCATTTCATTTTAATAATAAAGCTTACTGTGGGGCCAGCATTTTTGATAGATTTTTCCTCATTTGAAGCAAAAGGTGAAATCCCATCCAGCAAAGCTCCTACTACAACCTGTGCAACACATTTTTAACTTCCTCTCTGATGTGCTTGCTTAGGCAGTCAGCTCCCAGTGTCAGTGGAATTTTGCCTGCTTGTGTGCTGGGAAAGAAAGGAGCAAAATCTTCAAGATACGGCCTCAAGTTATCAGCAGTGAAGTCTCTGCAGTACCTTAGTGCCTCTGAACTCTAATTATCCTGAAGTTCACAGATCTGGCACTGGAGCTGAGCCAAGTCTAGTAGTCCTAACTTTAGCAAAGTTCTTGCTGAGGCATGGGAATTTCATTGGATTAAAAATTTCAGGGTCTGGCCTGATCTCTTTTAACTTTTTGTGTGTTCACTCACCTGCACTCAGGAAGCAGAGGGCTGAAAGATCTCAATCCTTCCGTGGAGCTTTGGTTGAAATAAATGTGAACAGCTCCTGTGGCGTGAAATATGGGACATAATTTGAGAGATGCTTTTGAATTATTTTTTGAAACAAGGTAGCCCAGCACTGCAAAGATTTGGAAACCTTCAAATGAGAGCTGTTTTAAAAAACATTGCTTTCCTCACACTGTTTGGGTTTAGATCTGAATGCTCATTTTTGGAGAGCTGATGAGGTTAATCATGTCCAGATCCCGGGATCACAAACTCCTAGAAAGGACAAATCAACTGGTGATGAGGTTTTCTTCCTAGGGACAAGTGTTTAAATAAGCTTTAGTCAATGTTGCTTCAGCAAGTTTGTTAAATGCAAAATGTGGGAAATAGCTTTACTGTTCATGGAGGGATGGGGACACCAAGGTAAAAAAGCAGAACAACTGGAAGTCTTTTAAATTTTGAAGAAATATGAGTTCGGCTCTCATTGCTCTGTCAGAAACCATCTTTGTCTTAGTTTTTTCTTTGGGATTTTCTAAAAAATATAGTTTAAAAGTATAAATTAAGCATTTTTCCAAGGGACACAAAATTCTCATAAGATTAAAAACTTCTGCACATTGTTATAGAAATTATCTATTTAGAAACCTGTACTATCCCAATTCACTTTTCATCATTTCCACATCCAAAAATATATGTTTAACAGCCTCCTGCAGTCTTTCAAAGGATTCCACTCTCTCCCTGTTTTATACATCACCACCAAGGCTCGGTGGTAGGCATTTTCTTGTTAACTAGACCTTGATTGCATTCTTCCATCTCTTGATTTCTGCCTGTCAGTGACAGATCTTTATCTTTGAGTGTGAGATTTTCTGTTGTTCACATGATATTTTATGCTTTTATTGCTTCTGTTTTATTCTTTGACCTCTTGGAATATTTTCATGTTGTATGCATGAATTCTTATGGCAGTTTGAAATGAAGAGTTTTGCCACTTCAGCATATTATAATCTCTTGCTTGAATGCTGGTAGTCTTTCTTTTATTTTCTATTGCTTTCCCAAACCTCTTGAGATCTTTCTTAAGTCCTTTTTATGAGTTATCCTCACTTCATTGCTCTTCTTTTTATTACTTGGTCAGAAACCTTTTCAAAATGTTGCCCAACTTTTCATTCAGAAATGAAGTTCAGGTGGCTTAGAGCTCCTTGGACACTGAAAAGATCATTCTCAGAAACTCAATTTTTTCTCATTTTTCCTGCTGTGAAATAGAAGGGAGAATTATGTTTAATTTTAATTGTAAAAGGCTCAGTTCCAGTGATAGTGTCATTTGTAAGCTCACACTTTGGCAAACAGTAGAGGACATGGATACCAAATCTTCAGTCTGTTTAAATGTTAAACAGTTTGAAAAGTGACAGAAGTGTACAAACAATATTGTTACTTGTGATTTCTACATCCAAACACATATTCATTTAAATTTCCCCACATTCCTCAAAACATCAGGCAAAAATGCATGATTTAGATGAAAATCCAGTCTCATAAGTCAGCACAAGTTATAGTTATAACGTTGGTACTTTAAAATCACAAAAAAAAAAAATTCTAGCCTATCTTCTGTTGTTTTCAGCATTTTATCCTACATGTTGAATTTTGTTGTCATTCTTTGTAGAGACCTGCTGGATCTCACTTGTGAAATTAATGAGAGACAGATTATGTACTGCATACTTACAACTCTAAAATGTTATTTTCAATAAATAAATATTCTTGATATAATAGAGTAAATGTAAACAAAAAAAAATCCACAAGAAGAATAATACAGCAGATTCAACCCAGCTATGCCTCTGGTTTAGTATTTCATTATTGAGCGATACATATTCATATTTTATATATAAGATACCATTAAATTTTACAAGCAATTTAATGAGTTCTGTACATGGCACACCCTCAGATATTTTCAGATAAGATGCTGTTTTCAAAAGCATGAGACTTTCCTGACTTTAATTGTTAGCCATAATCTGATTTATGATTCAGCTGAAATGACCCATCTGTTTTTGAGAGCTAAACAAAAGAAATGCAAAATAAAATAAGGCATAAAATAAAATAAAATAGAACTCTTACATCAAGTGTAATAAAGGAGTTCTTTATGTTTTGTAGGGTGCATTCTGGAGATAGTGAAAGAATCTTGAATGCCTTTGAAAATTAACTTAAAGTTGGGTATGTTATCCTGAAATCTCTCTTTGCCTGTGTTTGCATTTGATGTTTTTCACATAACCACATTAAAGTTTCAGTGCATAAGGAAGCTGCTACAGATCTAAACCACCATGGGAGGTAAACAAAGCCATATCTGCTGTTGTAACCCTCTTTTGGCAGGAGTTACAGGAATGCTGAGGAAAGGGAATCTATCCTTATGCAAGATGACAAAGATGGGTGAAGAGGAGTCAGGGAAAGGTTGGGAGCAGAGATTAGATTTTGCTGAAAGAATGGCACTCTCTCCCAAGGCTGCACACCTGTCCATGCAATCTGCTCCCACTGCAGTCAGTCGGTGCTCAGGTCAGCTGATCACATCTCAAGGTTTTCTGCCATTACTCATTCTCCAAAGACATCCATGTTAGGATTTCAGGCATGCCCAAAACTTGGACCTACATGGTAGATCCATGTCCTTCTTGAAGCAGCAACTAGATCCTAGTGATGGATATCCTAAGCATGTCAAATGGCCAAGATGAAAACTTCTTCATTTGAGCAGCTAAACCATCTTTCCTTATTAGGAACCAGAGTGTTGAGAGCTGCTCAGCTGATTAGGCAAAGGAGTTTAGATTTAGCTGCCAAAATGTAGACACATAGCACCTTCTGAATGCTGTAGGTTACCCATGATTATGAAATGGGATATCCATAAGGGACCAGAGACTGTTTTTGGAGCAGCAGTTGAATGTAAAGAGGAGCTCTGTAATGTGTCTGAAATGGGATTAGGTGCATCTCTTTAAATAATTTAATGGGGCACCTGCCCCATTCCTGGATCTCTGAGCTCAAATCAACTATATTCACCACAAAGCCTCACTGGTTAAATTCCCACTGGCTGTAATGACACTCTCCTTGCTCACATCTGACCATAAACACGCGCATGCAGCAAGCCAGGTGCTTTAGTCTTTCCAGAAAACTCTCACCCTAGAAAATCTCTGTGGTTGCTGACTTTGGAGCCTCGTGAGGAGCCCTAAGGTATCCAGGAGGCTGAGAGAGACATGTACATGAACACGAGGTGCACCTTCTCACTGGTATGTGCAATAGAGGATTGTAAGGAGAGGCACAGGTGTAAATAAAGCTGAAGAACTTATATCTCAAACAAGAGATGGATCTAAAGGGGGGAACTGCCCTTTCAGAATAGGAGATGTGCCTGTAGCCCACACTGGCTTAAAACAGATGTGTGCAGCTCATTGTGTGTACTGGCACATTGAAAGGTGTTTAGGTATGTACAGTTTTATGAACATCTTATAAGTTTCTAATATTCTGATTAATTTTATACATTGGTGTTATTGATCCCTAATGCCTGGTTCACTGTTTGTGAGTTAATTAAATATTATTAACAGATAAAAACTTATTTAAACCTGATGCTGTTTAAAGTCCACGAACTGAGCAACTTTTCCTTGGTGCACAAACTCATAGAGGGGCATGGTACTGGTATAAAGGACAAAATATTGTTCCATTGTGGATATTTATTCTATTTAAGAGATATTCAGATCTTCATTGTTTTCCTGTATAAGTTACACCTGTGCAGCAGAAGAAGGTGTAAAAAGGTGTAAAAATTGAGTTCTTGAACTATAGGAAACAACTGAAAAGAGGTTTTGTGGGGCTTTAATTCAGTCCCTTTTTAATTATTTTGCAGTATGATGATAGAGTTTTTAATTACTCTAAAGACTTTCTGGAATACAGAGACGTAGATACTCCTCTTGTTTCTCAAAAGTGTGTTTCCTGCTAAAAGAATCTAAATCAATGTTCCTAAATATCTCATAACCTGGCCCTGTGAACTGGCAGTGTAAACATCTCAGTGACACGGGGGCCGGGTCAAAGTGTAAATGCAGGCAGCATCAATAACATTTCTGGAAAGAAATTTCTTCCTCATCTGAAAACCTGCAAGTAGAGCTCTGAGTTCACACAGAACACTGAAGGGCCATTTGTGCACTCAGTCTTTTATGATAAAGCACTTTCCCCTGTCTTTTAATTTTGAATTCCCACACCGTTCTTTGTCCTTACTGTACCTGGTGGTGACACTGTCATCAGGGAGCAGAAGATTAGAGGCTGAACATATGTCACATTTTACGTTAATAGCTGAGGTCTCCTTAAACAAAGCTGGTATGTGTGACTTTATGTCTGCTTTTACCTTTGCTTCATACAGTGCAAAAATACCCAGGATACCCACAGAGCTTTGCTGTGTGTAAGAACTGCATGTTCTCTCAAAATAAATGCAGAAGAATTGTGCAAACTTCTGAAGGATAAATCAGAGCTCTTCTGAGAGCTGTTTTTGTTTCTAACCCCTTGATAATTCCCTCAGTGGTTACAAAAGTACCTAAATGAATGAGAGCTATATTGAGACACGTCAGCATTAGCTGTGGAAGGTGTAGATTTAATCCAGGAATAAGTGGCACCAAACTATACAGGATTTAGAGGTTCTGTAAAGGACACCAGCTAATCTATGAATAGCTCCACAGGAATCCCATTCTAGATAGCCTCCAGGGAATCAACTGAATTGGCTGTTACTCCATTCAAACTGAAATTCTGACAGAGCCATGTGAACCCTAAAAGCAGAAAGGATTTTTTAAAACATAGCAAAAGGAACCACAGGTTAGCTGCTTAATCCTTACATTTCCAGCTTTCTGTCATGTAGCTCCTGCATTTCTCCTAGGAAGAAAAAAGGGGAAGGAAAGAGGGGGCAGGGAAGCTCTCTGGAACAGATGCCAAAACACCATTAGACTTTATGAGATGTCTTGACTCCCCAGTGGACTCTGATGGTAGTTAAGGAAGAGACTACATCACCATTACCCTGACCTTCTGTTGTGTTGGATAGAGTGACCTTGAAAAGTCTTTGAACCAGAAGCTTTGTTGGCTGTTTCTTGCCTGGAGAGATTCATGATTTCTATGAGGAAAAACTATAAACCTGTCAAATTCAGATGCAGGGATGCTGGAGACATATGATGGGATTTAGATAACATTCCTGCTTTTCTCACTGGATGCTTGTGTTAATGTAACCTGTTTGCTATTGCAATGTGAATTGTAAAACAAGAGATGCCAAATAATTTTTTTTCCTTCCTTTTTTTTTTTTTTTTTTTTTTTTTAGCTTTTTCCCCAAGGTGGAAATACAAGACCAGCAAAAGGATGTAAATTTCCTTCATTTGTAAATAGTGATTTCTTGGTTGATATTACCTAGCTTCTGCCTGTGGAAAACAACATTGGTGTGTTTTTGGGTTCCTTTTTTTTTTTCAGTTGTTGTTCACATGCTGCACAATATTTTGTTGATGAAAATCTCAAAGCATGTTGTACAGCAGAAGACTTGGCATTGACACACTACTGAATGCTGAGACTATCTCATCTAAGGATATCTATTCCTAAAAAATAAGGCTGTTTGAATCTATAGTCAATCAAGAAAATGAGCATGTGCATTTACCAAGCAGTAGGAGGATGTTAATCTACAGTGAAGAAATATAATTTTCAGTCATTTAAAGCCATACATCTGTTCTGTTCAGCTATGGAGGACTGATTCTCTTCTTACTTAATATGAAATAAGTCAGGAGTGTAAAGGCTGAAGTCTTTTGGCATACATTGCAAAATCAGGATTGAGGGAAAAACATTCAGGGTCTCCTATGCCATGGCCACAATCTTCTCAAAATGCATCATTTTGAGAATGACCAACCATTTTATGTGAAATTTATAGCTATAGATACACTTGCAGTACAGCAGATGCTTAATGAGAAAAAGCCTTTTTCTAACTAATTTCTCCAAAGCAGTGGGCTCAGTACAGGATTGCTGCTGTCACTGATTTCAATGGTAGTGGGAACAGTTCACTATAAGACTTCTACTCTTTTTTTTTTTTCGTGGAAGAGACCAGTCATTATGGTCTGAATTTAGAGACAAGAGTCTTCAGATGGCAACATTTGCTGAAGGAGATTTTGAAGAATGAATTTCATTTTTCTAACCGTGTAAAAAATGTATTTGAAATAAGAGATTGCATTGCCAGTGTCCTGGCAATCTGAACCATCTGCTTTGCCTTGGTTCACAGAATCACAGAATTTTCAAGGTTGGAAGGGACATGTGGAGGTTATCAAGTCAAACCCCTCTGCCAAGGCAGGGTCACTTAGAGCAGTTTGTAAAGGGGTGTGTCCAGGTGGGGTTTGAATGTCTCTGGAGAGGGAGACTCCATGACCTCCCTGAGCATCCTGTTCCAGAGCTCTGCCACCCCAAACAGGTCCCTCAGACACTGTGGGTGTGTCCCATCAGTTCCTGTGGATTTATGGCTGTTACATCTGTCTAGCCAGCTTCTAACCCAATCCTCTGTGACCAAGGGGAAGTCTCCCTTTCTCCAACCTTCCTCTCTTACCTTCAAGGTTCAAGATTCCTGAGGGTCAGCCTAAATACTAAAGTTTGAGGCAAAGAAGGCATTTAGTAATTCTGACTTCTCTGTGTTTTTCATCACAAGGACACAAGCCTGATTCAGAAGCAGCTTCACATTTCCCCTATTATGTCTTAACTTCAGTCCCAATTTCTCTGCTTCTTTACCCATAGTGGCAGAGGGAGATGGGGAATGAGGACTGCAGTCAGTTCATCACAAGTTGTCTCTGCTGCTTCTTCCTGCTGAGGGTGAGGACACCTTACACTCTTCTCCTGCTTCAGTCTGGGGTCCCTCCCATGGGAGACAGTCCTCCATGAACTTCCCCAAAATGAGTCCTTCTCACTGATTGCTCCAGTATGAGTCCCTCCCACTTGGTGCAGTCCTTCAGGAACCAACAGCTCCAGCATGAGTCTCCCATGGGGTCACAGGTCCTGACAGAAAAACTGCTCCAGGGTGGGCTTCCAAAGGGTTTCATCCTCTACCTGCTCTGACATGGATCCTCCATGGGCTACAGAGACAGAGCTGCCTCACCATGGGCTACACCACAGGCTGCAGGACACCTCCTGCCCCTCACTGGCCTTGGTGTCTGCAGAGCTGTTTCACTGCCATATTCTCAGTCCTCTCTTCAGCTCCCCCACAACAGTCCCCATACCCACTCTCCTTAAATATTCTCTCCCAGAGGCACTACTGCCATCCCTAATGGGCTCAGCCTTGCCCAGCAGAAGGTCTATCCTGGAAGCAGCTGGCATTGGCTGTCAGACATGATGGAAACTTCTGGAAGCTTCTCAGAGAAGCCCCCTGCTACCAAACTCTTGCCACACAAACCCAATACAAAAGATATTTTTCTCCTCGTGTACAATTATGGAGAAAGTTAATCCTAGGTTACATAGGTAGCAGGAAGAAGTAAATCTGTTTATTGCATGGCAGATTAGAGTTGGAAATATTCATAGTAAATTCATAAGTGTTGCATGTGCTGATTAGAAAAAGTGGAGAAAATTAATTTAGAGCAATCATTTCTAGCAACAGACAAGGCACAGTTCTGCCTTAGCAGGACAGCTGGCAGCTGGGAGGATGTCAGTAATTCAGTGCCAGTCTGTAACAGCTTTCTTTCATTGAAATAAAGGTGTTACAACCAAACTGGATTTGCAATAGGGAATGCAAAATATGAGCATGTCATTGTCTCTGTCAGCATCACAAATGGAAATGTGGATGTGTTTCCTCTTATTGTTGATTTCTCATCATTGAAGTCTTTGTCAGGAACCAAACCATTTTAGCAGTCCTCTCTGGAGGTGTCTCTCTGGAATCTTTTCAGTTTCTTTTACCTGACAGACCCTATAGCTCTCTGTTCAAGATGATGCCCATCTTCTGATGTTTGTTACTGCAGGCCTTATTTATCCCACACAGTGGAATTCTTTTCCATCAATCATTGGTGCCATTTTCTGTTCATAATTTCAACACGTCAGCTTTCTTCTTCCTTAATTGATCTGAACTGCCAGTAAAAAAGATGGCTTTTTGTAAGCTAATCAACGGGCAGTACTAGTTTTCTCCAGCAGATAAACATGGTCATTTTTGTTCTTTGAGAATCACATTGTGTGCCTCAGGGTTAAAGACTTACATGTATTAACTTTCATCAATCAGCTAAAATTTTCATTGGCCTCTGTTGTACCCACTCCATCAGACTTTTTTTGTATCTCCATGGAGATTTTTTCATATATTGTATATAATTAATCAGTCTAAGTAATTTTAAAGTCAAGAAAAGAACTAGAAAATGAATTTGTTTCATAAAACATGCCGTAGTGGGGAAGGTGTAGGTCTTTAGAGAGCATGTGATTCTACAAGAAAAAGGTAGGTTAAATATTTCTATTAATTAAATCTATTAGAAATCATTTATGAATAATATTCATAGACTCACAGAATCATAGAATGGTTTGAGTTGGAAGGGACATGAAAGACCATCGAGTTCCAACCGCCTGCCATGGGCAGGGACACCTTCCATTAGACCAGGTTTCTCCAAGCTCCATCCAACCTGGCCTTGAACACTTCCAGGGATGGGACATCCATGACTGTTTCAATGCTTCACCACCCTCCTAGGGAGGATGTGCATAAATGTTGCATTTTGTAAAGATGCAAAGCATAAGCCTGTGTTTACATCCAGATTTGTACAGCGGACAAATGCAAAGGTGCATCCAACATTATGCACATTAAGTCCTTTAGAAGATTATCAACCCAGTTTAAATCCTCTTTTTCAGGGTTTTTACTCAATTTTTCGTCTCTGGATTTATGTAAATGTAATGATGAGTGGGGTTTTTTTTGGAGCTGATTAAGACTGCTTTGAGCTGAACAGAATTAACTGTATGATCACTGGGCACAAATGTCATCTCAAAATTAAAAATGTTTAATTTTTGGTTTTTTTATGAAATATAGAATGCCATTTTTTCTAGTTTCTCCTCACTGTAGTTTCTCCTTCTTAACTGTATGTGGGAGAATACTTCTAGTAGCTCTATCATCAGTTAAAGTTATTTAATTCATAGTGCTTATCCGTTTGATTTTTTAATAGGCAAAAAAATTGTCATGGATAAAGTAATTTTTCATTGAATAGAGAGTAATTATTTTATGTAAATATATGGATTTAATATATAAAGAGTATGTAGCATGTGTTTGTTTTAAACGGAAAACAGAAGAAGAAAAAATAAGAATCAAGGAAAGAACTTAAATGTTGAAAAGAAAGTGAGTTTAGAGTAAAGCTTCTGAGCATTTCATACATGATTAAGAGGAAATTATGTAATTCACCATATCCTTGCCAGATATAAAAGAGGTTCAGGGTAGGTAAATATGTCCTGGTGTGGCCATCACGGGCCTAATGAGAAGGTTGCCATTTCCAACTTACCTGAGCAAGTGTCACTGTAGTTTTACAGTTTTTAATCAGTCTCATGCTCAACAGCCACAGAGAGAATCATTAAATTTTGAACACAGTGAGTTCCCCCACCACATCAAATGGTCACAAGACCTAAGTATTAGTGACAAGTGCATTTAATTCAAAAACCAACTCAGACCAACTGAATCTGACTGTTTTGTTTGAGTCAAGCCTAAATACTCCCCTAAAATCATAAACTAAACTGACTGTGGGGCATCATTGAGGAATTTTCAATTTTTCTTTGTAAAAAAAGTCACGCCAGCATCACACTCCAAGCCTGCCCCTCCTGGCTGGTTTTGCACCACTCACTGACAAAGCCTCAGCATGGTGATCTCCATGCACACTCAAAAGGGAAGGCAGTGATAATTTGCTTCTTGTAATATGCATTGCTTTATTATTTAATTTCCACAGATTTTTCTTTTAAATTACACCCTCAAATTCTTCCTTTCTTTAAAAACTAAGACTTAAATATAAACATAAAGAGTATCTCTCTATTTGTTAAAAACATTGAAGAATAACTGGAGGGTGTGCTGTTGCAGGCAGCTAATTCTCTTTTTCTTTAGCACAGATATGCATAGCTGATTGTAAATTATGACACAAAATACTACAAATTCAGGACTAAAGGTGAATGGTCTATACAGGCAGGATGTGGGCATTTTTGAAGTGTTGGTCTCTTGATCAGCAGTTGTAAATCATGTAAGCTTGACTGAAATTTTACATTTCTCCTTGTTCTTCTCCCTTTTGCTTCTTATCTGGAGCTTCAGAAATGAATTGTTCTGGCTTAACCAGTATGGTAGGAGACCAAAAGAAAGGTCTCATTTGATGGGACAATTCAAGGAGATACCACATGCAATGTAAATAAATAATGCAATGCAAGTCCATAGCTCCTGCTGGACTTGAACTGAATATTGCAGTTATCCCCAAGCTCTTTGGCAGCTCCTCATTTAATTAGAAAACAAACTCTTCTGTTTTCACCCCCTTGACATTATTACAATAAGGTTTGATTTTTACAGATGTAGCTGGGAATAGAGTTTAATTTAAATTGATAGTTCCCACTATGTTTTTAATTGCAAAAAGAAAGTCCTTGATGCTTATTTCTCTTAGTTTTTTTTAAAGGAATTTAAATACATGGATCTAAATACTCTTCTCTGCTAATCAGAGAGTCCAAATTCTTACATTTTAGACTGATGTTTGATTGTTTTCTTCACATAGTTCAAGTGTTCAAGTGCATGGAAGCAATTGTTAATAAAAATGTGTTTCATGCACTCCTGTTAGTGTTTAAAATATTCTGTAGTTGCTGGAATAAACCCAGAAACATCAATTGAAGAGTAAATGAAAAGCAACCTCCAGCTTCACCTACTGAAATATTTTTTTTCCTGATGTCTTGCTACAAATAACACAGATTAAAATATATTTTGTGTGTACTTAAAATAGGAAAATAATTTTTACTCTGTGTGTGGTCAAACAGGTTTTCCAGGGATGCTATGGAATCTCCATAACTAGAGATATTGAAACCCACCATGGCATGGCCCTGAGCAACCTGGTCTAGCTGCCTCAAAGTTGAGCTGGGGGTTAGACTGGATGACCTGCAAGTGGTGCCTTAAAAGTGAAAAATATTGAAAAAAAAATCTGTTTTGTTAACATAAAGTTTACAAGGGTTGAAGTTGCCTCTGCAAATTTCAATACTAGAAGCAAAGTCATGGCTAAGACAAATGTCTTTTAATAACATTACTTCAATATTGTTGTCTGGAAGAGGAACTCATGTCTGAAAAGGCATAAAAAGTAATTATCTTCTGACCACTCCTGTTTCTTTTTTTCTTTCAACAACTCATCATGATATTGCATATACCCCCACTCCCATGGAGAAACAAAGCCTGTCCTTGTTCATTTAATTAAATGTCATTTTAAATGAAGCAAACAGTGAGAGAGCTCAGAGGGACTGGGGAGTCGTGTCTGGTAAGTAAACTTGTATTTTAAAACAATTGTTTGTGAACATATGGGCAGCCTAGCTTACAAGGACTAGAGAATATGCCTGGACATGCTGAGAAACATGGAAAGCATATTTAATACTCACAGCTCTTCAGTGACTATGTCTCTTCCATTCAGAGTACTTTCTTCCCATTTTCCTTTTCTTTCTGGTCTTATTCAGGAGCACAACAACTGCAGTGATATTCTACAATGAACAGCACTGCTCCTGCTGTCCCAGGGACCCTGTAAAGATGTCTGAAGTTGGTGTCATGGGTTAGCCCTGGCTGGTAACTCAGTGCTACACAGCCACCTTCTCACCTCCTTACCTCCACACCTTCCAGTAGGAATAGAATCAGAAAGAAAAGGTTAACCTTTTCAAACATGTGGGTTTAAAATTATTGAATTGCTCAAACAAGAATCATTTAATAATTAAAACAAAAAGTAATAGTGGTAGTAGTATCAGTAGTGGTAATAGTAGCAGCAGTTGTAGTAGTAGTAGTAATAATAATAACAGCAATAATAATAATAATAAAAATAATAGAAAAGATAAGGGGAGAGAGAGAGAGTACCAAAACCAAAAAGAGTAACAAAGATGCAAAGTACCATTGCCCAGTGCTCACTGACCACTGCCCATCCCATCCCTGAGCTGTGCTCATTGGCTCCCAGTCATCTCCCCCCAATTTGTATACTGGGCATGATCTTCTATGCTATGAAATGAACTTTTTCCAGTTCAAGTCACCTGTTCTGGCTGTGCTCCCTGTCCTCTTTCTTGTGCACTCCTGAATAGCTGAGTTTGAGATACTTGGAAAGTCCTTGATTTAAAGTAAACATTACTTAGAAACAACCAAAACATCACTGTGTTATACTCAATCCAAAACACAGCCCTGTACCAGCTACTAAACAGAAAATTTACTCTGCCAATGCAGAGCTGGTAATACATCTTCTCTTTCAGTAATGGTTCAGAACACCTGATGAAGCCCATGTGCCACCCTGGAACACATTCTAAAACCACTGTCTTGAGCTTTTTTGCTGATTTAGAAGTCCTCAGCTGTTTCAGCGATGGACAGAAAAACAAACTAATGGAGAAATAACTGTGTCTCTGATATAAATATCCCACCTAAGACAGTGATAGCTGTACAGACAGTGCATTTCCAAGTTTGATGTGAGTTTTAAAAGAAACCATAAAAATAGAAGGAACTGCATTAGTAACATTGAAGAGTGAAGACAGATAGATAGATAGATAAATGACATATTTCCAGAAGAGCAGCAGTTGTTCCTTTTGGCAGAGGCATGGACATGTCATCAGAGACCACCGGGTAACAACAGTTCAGCATGTGATCTGTCCAGATTGGATGCTCATTTTTTGAAATGACTGCTGTGGATCAATACTTTTTATGATTGCAGATTACAAACCTTACTTTGCTTTGGCAGCTCACAGTTCTCACCTCCTCTTCTCCACTAAACCACTATTTCTTGATACACATCTGCCACCAGGGTAGTCAGTGACACTGAAATAGTTGAATGCTGCTCACAGAACAGGTGGAAAGCCAGTATTAGGACTAAAGCTGAACTGATCAGAAGATTGTTCAGCATGATCTATGCCTATCAAGTTGAACTTACTGAGGATTCATAATTAACTTTCTCACCCACCCAAGCAGAACATAGATAATTTTGAGCTGCATGTGTTAAATCTATTGGAGCTCCTTTGAACAGTTTGGACTCAGAGACTTGGAAAATATTTTTCCTGATTCTGCTGTAACTTCTGCCACCAAAACTGTGCTGCTGTTCCTGCTAACACAGTACTACATGTTAGTAGATAGATGTAGTAGCAGCACTGATAGATGGAAGAAAAGACTTGGTTTTTTAGTTCTAGCTGCTTAGGGGGTGACATGACATGGGATAAATAAATTCTGTGAGGCCTGAGAGGAGGTGAACTTAGAATGGTACAAAATTACAGCAATTTGTTCAGTGAATCCACAAGGATTATTTCCAGTCACACCATGACATGCTTGCATAATTTGTGATTGAGCATAAGCTGGCAGTGATTTTTATTATGTTTTTGAAAGGGAGAAAATGTCTTCACAGTAGGACCAGTGCAATAGGATTGTAGATGCAGACATGCTGTCTGTGATACAAAGTACTCAATAAAAATGTGAATATGGATGACTTAAGGTACTGTTCATGCATATGAATGAAGAGAGAGAAGAGGCAGAGAATGACACAAAGAAGGATATTTTTGTCCATTGTGAAGTCAATGGGAACTTTACTGTTGTTTACAAAGCCAAAAGAAATCACCAGACCCTTTCAAAAAACAGTTTTTCCTGTCTATCTGGGTTTCCATAGACTTTGTTTTCCTCTTCCATGTTACAGATCTTGGCTGAAATACAGAGACGTGGGTAAAATTATTAATTCCACAGAGAAATGAGGAACAGAAAAGAGTGACTTGGGTACAGAGTACAGAGCATTTCCTTTGGAGCACAATATGTAACAGTAACAAAGCTGCTGTTCCTATCTGTTGCTGCTTATAATGCCATCTTACACTATTCCTAGTGCACAAAATAGTAGTGTATTAGGTAAGTAGTTGCATAAAACAATACACTGCTTTGTTTTAAAATTTGTTTGTTGTCATAGACATACCCATGGCCTCACAGGAAGTTCCAATGTCATAAGTGCAGTCAGGTTTTGAAGTAGGTCTTTGAATTTAACCTGAAAGGTCTTATGCAAAGTAAAGAGATAAGCAGAAAGATTACACCTNTAAAAGGATGTCCCTCTCTAGGTTAAGACATTCTTAACAATGAGATTCCTTCCATGTCCCTAAAGGTGCTGTTTTTCAAGCTGGTAAATCTTGTTAATTTTTCATTATGTTCAGTCAAATCTTGCCTGTGCCTTATTTCCCTTTATTTTCTCAATAAAGGTTTGATATCTCACAAAATATCTTGAAGCCTAAGGTGTCTGTAATTGTACTAATTGGCTGTATTCTCCACACTCAGTTCAGACCTCTGTTGTCCCTGTGCAGTATGGTCTTTTAAAAGGCACATCTGAGCCTGAAAAAGAGAATTTTAGGTATGTGCACTTGACAGAGTGGGTAGATTTTAGCTGAGGGTGTTGACCATTTTCATTAACAGGACAACACTACTACATCAAGTAACTCCATGCTACTAGTGGAGCAATGAATTGTTCATAAATAGATAAATTAGGCTTGGAAGAAGGGATCTGTTATTTTAAAATCTCAAGTCTTCAATTGTTTTCTTTCCATTTTGGTTCTTTTGATTTAATTATGTTTCCTTTAATTAAGCAACATGATAACTGTGAAACAAAAACAATGTTCAATGAGACAAAAGGTAAATGCAACCTTTCAAATAAAGCTCAGGTTTCCTGCCTGAACTCTGAGGGGTTTTTTCCTATGCCACTAATTCTGGTGCTCTCATTCCCTCCCACTTCCCTCTTACTGATCTCTTTTGGCTTTCTGGCTTCCTTTTATTTCCTTACGTATTTTATAATGCCCTTTCTGCTCCAAATTCTGTTTTTCCTTAAGCCCTAGGTGTTTCCTTCTGACCCCACTGGTCCAGTTTCCCACTTTGTCTCCTCTGTGCTTTGTATATTCTTTATGAAACCTGGGCAAGACTGCTCCTCTGGCCAGCGAGAACAGAATGATCTGTGTATGCAGCACTACAGAATATGAAACTGTAATGGCATCTGTATTAAATTCATCCTCTCTCTAGGATCCCAGACAAATTAAATAATTATCTGAAAAGATCTCCAAACTCTGCTGTTACTTACTCTGTTTTGAAAAGAGATTTAGGAGACTGTTTGTTGGCAAGGACCGTAGCAACACAAAGAGTATTCTGGCTAATTAACTACCCAGGTAACCAAGATGCAGTGTTTACATGATTTTTGTTTTCAGTGTTTTCAATAATTTCTTTGCTCAGTTCAATTTGCTAGCACAGGTGTGGTCAAGAAATTTTTCAAAAAATATTATTCGACGTTTATTTTTGTTAAATTTAGTGAATCAGGCAGTTTAAAATCTATTTGATTGGTAATAAAACCGAACCAAACTAACCCAACAAACAAAAAGAGGTTTTTTTTAGTTTCAGGATCTTGTACATTGCAGTAAAAGAATACTTATATTTTCCCCAGGCCAAGGATGTTTCAAAGGAGATAACCTTTCAATGAACACCAAAAAATGAAGCATATAGGCCTTCAATTTCTAATTTTTAGAAATCAAATCTAAGCAAAAATGTCTCAAAGTTATTTCTTTTATTTGAAGACTCTGAGAGTCTAATTATTACTGAAGCAATTGTGAGCTACATTAGATTAAGCATCAATTAAAAAAAATCAAAATGTCACAATAATCAACTTTGAGGAGGCTGGAGCCTGTTGTGGAGCATTTACAGAGCTAGACATCCTTAAGCCAGCTGCATAACAACCAACATCCTGGCTGATAAGGCTCCTAAACTCAGACATTATTCAGGCACTGCCATGATTTTACATTGTTTTCCAAGGAAACAGATTTTATGGGATCACATTGCCCATCTGCCTCTCCAGTCATTTTCTGTCTGCCAGTCTGATCATAAGATTTTGATTAATTGATATGTTTCAGCTCAATTCTATAGAACAAAAGTCTCCAAACTTCTTAATTCCTAGATGTTCTTTGACACCGAATGTCTAGATTGTGGGGAAAGCCCATAATAGGATCATATGCAGACAAAAACTGGATTTTCAATTAAAAAGAGTTTCAAGTAAACATTTTCATTTTTTTTTGTTTGCTTTTCCATACTTGGCTAGCAGCTTATGAATAATTATTATTCCCAAGGAAACCATCCCATATGATAATGGACAGCAATACTCCAGAATGCACAGTTCTGAGTTGGTACTGAAAATGAGAATATACTGGAAAAATGCAGCTAGAACTGAGAGATATGTAATTGCTTTTGGGTGGGCTGAGAAAGGTGATGGAGAAGGGAAGAGAAAAGAGGAGGACCTTTAGCCTTGGTAATGGAGCCAAAAAGGAATATAAAACCCAGTAATTCAGAACTGTCACAGTCATCAAACATATTTGTTATAAAGATTTACAGAACATTTGTCCAGCAATTTTGAAATTGGTTGCAAACACCCATCTGCAACACAGGCCCTCTTACAGCAAGACCTTGCAATGACCAGATGAGTTGAACAGAAAATCTAGAGAGAGAAACATGACTTCCTGCCTTACTGCTCAAGGCATTCACCATAGCAAATCAGCTTTTTGTCTTTCCTGCTTTAAGGATAGTTTTTTGCTGTAACTAAAGCAGTAATTGGATCTGTGGAGGTGTTCAAAGCCCAGCTGGATGGGGCTTTGTGCAACCTGGTCTTGTGGAAGGCTCTCTGCTCATGGTGGGGGGCATGGAAGTAGATGCTAAGATCCCTTACCACCCTAATCATTCTCTGATTCTATGAATTACATCTCCAAACCATTCCAAAGTAGATGTAATCTCCATTGTTGTGTCATTCTCTTTCTCTTGGTAGCATCTTAATAAGAAAACTACAATGAAAATAAATTTAGCACTCTATTACACCTGCAAAGACCTCAGCTTTGTGCTGACTTTGTTGTGTTATTAACTCAGACATCCCAATTGGTTAAACCCATCAAGGGAAGAAATCTAACTTCTACAACTTTTTGTATCCATAGGGCATTGGAAATGAGAAAGATCTGAGCTCTGCCATTCTTCCAAGTCCAGATAGTTCTGGGTGTGTTCAAAGGAGAAAATTATAAGAGGCACACATCTTTATGGCAAAAATAAAATTCAGGGTTTTGTGCAGATGTGGGCCACTTTTAAACGTTTTTTAAAGATTTTTTGAGCATGGCTATATTAGATAATGGAAAGCAGTATAGAGTTCCTTGATATAGAAGTCCTTTCGATTAAGCCACAGAATGGAATACAATGTCCTACTGATGTCATTTGGGGTGAAGATGGAAAGAAAAGTGGATGGCACTCAACCACTTCCATTAGATAATCTCAGTTATTCTCATGTGAAAGTGAAAAAAAAAAAAAACAAAACAACTCTTTATGTAGTACTTAGAAAACTTCTCATTTTTTCTCCAGCATGAAGGGAGGCAAAACCATAGGAGTAAATCTGATGAACACTCAGTCAGTAAAGAAAATTATTCTCCTTAGAAAATCCATATGTAATACAGATTGCTATTGAAAGAGTGGATTTCGAAGGTCTGAGAAGGTCCTGTAGAGACAGATGAGATTTTGTAACATACCTACTTTTAACACTTACCAGGATGAGAGAAAAACTCCTCCCTATGTCAAAATTTTTCTATGCTGACAGTATACATACTGAAATTTACTATTTATTTTTTTACATATTTTTATTTCTTTAAGCAACAAAACATATCTCTCTGAAGAGGGCAAGATTCAACCTTCTGTTCATTTTTATTTCTCCCCACTTAATGCTAACCTTCTTAACACTTTACCTAATCCTTACTGTTACCAAATATTAATATCCTTAAATTACCATGGGTAGTATAAAAATATTTAGATACCGAACAGAAGTTCTTCCCCCTTCTTTTTTGTCTTGAAAACTCTTATATATCATCAAATCACAGAATGATTAAGGTTGGGAAAGATCTACAAGGACCTGGATGGAATACCAACTTGTTCATTAAACAATATTGGGAAGTGCCACACCCACTTCTATTTTGAGCACTTCCTGTTGGAAGGAAATGGTGAAAGATACGTTTCTTTGTCATCCTTGCTGGTTAGCATAACATCATATTAGAAGCTGAACTGCAGCATCAGAAAATGATGCACATCAGATATGCAAATAGCCGAAGAAAAGCTAAATGGAGCTTTTAGGTGTGAACCTGTGCAGGACTGAACTTTCCCCGTTCAAATCAGAGAAGCTCTGATGTGGATTTCAAGCTTCCTGTCATCCTGTGAACTGCAGCTCACCTTCAGAAATATGTCATCATCAACAGTATGTCTTCCCTCTTTTTTAAGCAGTATGCCATCATTAATTCTGAGCTGATGCGTTCCTCAAGATGCTCAGCTCGAATACAAGTTTAATGAGGTTGAGACACATAAAGTTAGACAGTTGTGTATGAGGAAAATGAAAATGGAGAAGGAAAAAAAAAGAAAAGAGAAGAAAACAAGGAGTGGAACAACACAGTTTTGCTAATGTGTTTAAGGAATAAATTGAGTTTAAAGACATTCCAATCCCTCTCCATTTGCTTTTATCATTAGGGCACCCAAGACTGAGCTTGAATGTTTCCCACTGATCTTGATGAGTTTTGTTTTGTTTTATGAAGGAGTTGATGAGGCATTCCATCATCTGATAGAATCTGATGAACTCTGATGTTCTTCCCTGGAACTAGTGATTTGTAAGGGACAGGTTGACCTGGTAGGTTAAACAGTTAAGTGGTTAACATAAGCTTTCTACAAATGTCAGGAAATGGAAAAGTGGTATTTTACATTATTTTAAATATTCCATATTTATTTCTGGCAGTGGGAAATAATTTAGACTGATTCATCTGCTTCCTAGATGTAGAAATAATTCTTTAAGCTCTTTTAAGCAGGATTATTCCTGCACATTTTTATATAATCTGGTATGCTTTGAACACTAATGGTTAACTAATAGCAATAAAAATATTTATTCATGACATGGAAAACTACCAGCAGGGAGTTTGTTTTTTTTTTTCCCAGAAAGACAGAAATGATAAAACAATGAAGTAAAATGGGGGAAAATTGCCATGCCAGTGAAATTAACTGAGTTAGAATTACTACAACTTTCCCTGGGCTCACTTTATTTGATTTTATTGCTTTTAGCTCTACAGTACTGCCTCTGTTGAAAGAATCTTAAACTTTCTCTTCTTTGCTTTAGGTAGAGTTGGTGAGGAAAGGAGACTTTCCTTTGCCTTCTTTATAGGGTGGCCCCCACCCTGCTTCTTCACCGTAAGTAAACATTCATAGTGGTGCATCTCAGCTCCTGTTGTCCTTCCATTTCTTGTCAATCTGAGGCAAAGGCCAATTTCAGCTTGCCGGGGGTGGTATCCTTACAAATATTTCTAAATTCAACATTTTTATTTACTTCAGGACAATAAAGTTGGGTAACAATAAGGGATGAAAGGGTCATGCTCTTTCATGGCTATCATTACTAAAATTAAGCTTGATTTTTAACATCTTCTTTGCTGTGAGTACATAAATACATTTTATTTAAATTGAGGTGTTGAAATGAGCTGCTAAAATTAGAGTTCTATTCATCCTTGGGAGAATTTGCTGCTGGTAAAGGCTGCATAGAAATAGGAGGATTCTGCAGCATTTTAATAATTTTGATATTATTGTTCACGCAGAGATGTATCTCAGTGCCCAGAAAACAGGTGTTTCTCTCCTGTCCAGTTAAAATACTTCTTAAAATGCTTGCAGGCTGCTGGTAGGGAACTGAAACTTATGATTTTTTGGAGTGTATAGTCAGTTCATTCATTGTTGCATAGACAAGTCCCAGTCTAAGTTCCCACTTGAGGGATGTCACACCTTGTGGGGACCAAAAAAGCTGAAGTGTCCCCTCTTCTCTGCTAATGATACAAAGAACTTGCAGTGTGCACACCTTCAATTTAAGCATATTAACTGAATTTCAAAATGCAAGAAGGAGTCATGAGGTCCCTTCTGTTAAAGTTTAGATGGATTCCTGTGTGTTTATTTTGCTGTTATTTCCTGATACAGTTCTCACTCATCCTTCTTGCAGAAACATGTCATAGTCATTCATTTTAGTTATGACACAGAATTTATTCTATCCTTTTTTTCCATTATAGCACCTCTGCTGAAAAACTTAAGTTATATATAAATCTGTCTGGTTTATGTGGCAAGGTTAAATCTATTTCATTTATGTGACAAGGTTTTGGCTGCAGGGAGGCTACAGGAGCTGCTTCTGTGAGATGTTGGAAGTTCTCCCGTGCCCAACACAGTCAATACCAGCTGGCTCCAAGATGGACCCATTGCTGGGGCCGAGGCTGAGCCCATCAGGAATGGTGGGTGTGCCTCTGAAATACCAAGTATAAGAGGGGAAAAAGCCCTGCTGTGCAACAGCAGCTGGATGGGAATGAGAATTTATGAGAGAAAAAGCTCTACAGACACCCAGGTGAGGGCACAAGGAGGGGCAGGAGATGCTCCAGGTGCCAAAGCTGAGGTGCCCCTGCAGCCCATGGGGGTCCATGGGGGAGCAGAGATCCACCTGCAGCCTCTGCAGGACCCCACA
>VXBC01005823.1:299583-338541 GCA_013399945.1 Ploceus nigricollis
ATTCCTGTGTGTTTATTTTGCTGTTATTTCCTGATACAGTTCTCACTCATCCTTCTTGCAGAAACATGTCATAGTCATTCATTTTAGTTATGACACAGAATTTATTCTATCCTTTTTTTCCATTATAGCACCTCTGCTGAAAAACTTAAGTTATATATAAATCTGTCTGGTTTATGTGGCAAGGTTAAATCTATTTCATTTATGTGACAAGGTTTTGGCTGCAGGGAGGCTACAGGAGCTGCTTCTGTGAGATGTTGGAAGTTCTCCCGTGCCCAACACAGTCAATACCAGCTGGCTCCAAGATGGACCCATTGCTGGGGCCGAGGCTGAGCCCATCAGGAATGGTGGGTGTGCCTCTGAAATACCAAGTATAAGAGGGGAAAAAGCCCTGCTGTGCAACAGCAGCTGGATGGGAATGAGAATTTATGAGAGAAAAAGCTCTACAGACACCCAGGTGAGGGCACAAGGAGGGGCAGGAGATGCTCCAGGTGCCAAAGCTGAGGTGCCCCTGCAGCCCATGGGGGTCCATGGGGGAGCAGAGATCCACCTGCAGCCTCTGCAGGACCCCACAGCAGAGCAGGGTGATGCCCAAAGGAGGCTGTGACCCTGTGGGAAACCCACACTGGAATAGGATCATGGCATGGACCTGCAACCTGTGGAGCAAGGAGCCCATGCTGGAGCAGGTTTGATGCTAGAACTTGTGACCCCACAGGGGACTAACTCTGGAGCAGCCTGTTCCTGAAGGACTGCACCCCATGGAAAGAACCCACACTGGAGTAGCTCCTGAAGAACTGCAGCCCACAGGAAGGACTCATACTGGAGAAGTGCATGCAGGACTGTCTCCCATGGGAGGAACCTCACACTGGAGCAGGGGTAGAGTGTGAGGAATGAGCAGCAGAGGAAACATGATGAACTGGCCATAACTCCCATTCACCACTCCCTGAGGTGAAGAATTCAGGAGTGAAATTGAACCTGAGGCAGGAGGCAGCGGGAGGGAGTGACAGAAAGATGTGTTTAAGGTTTGATTTGATATCTCCTCACTATACTCTCAGTTCTTTGGTAACAAATTAAATTACTTTCCCCAAGTGAACTCCATTTTAACCCTAATGGCCATTGCTGACAGCAATTTGGACATCATGAGGAATTTCTTCACTGAAAAGGTTGTGAAGTATTGGAACAGGCTGCTCAGGTGAAGTCACCATCCCTTGTGGTCTTCAAGAAGCAGCTGGACGTGGCACTCAGTGCTGAGGTTTAATTGGCAAGGTGGTGATCAGTCAGAGGTTGGACTCAATGACCTTGGCAGTCTTTTCCTGTTGCCACAGGCCCCCAGCTGGGGAATAATTAGCATTGACTCCATGATTCAGAAGGCTGATCAATTGCTTTGTTATTATCTTATAGTATATTCTACTATACTTATATTACACTATATTACACTAACAAGAACTGTCACTAACTCCCTAGCTAGAAAAACCCATGACTCTCTCCTGAGAGTCCTGACACAGCTGTGGCCTAATTGGTCAATGAATCCAAACAACCATCACCAGAATCCAATCAAGCAATCACCTTGGGTAAACAATCTCTAGAACACATTCTACATGTGCACAACAATGAGCAGCAACAAGTGAGATAAGAATTGTTTTGATTCTCTTTTCTCTTCTTCTCTCACAGCCTTCCACGGGAAAATGCCTGGGAAAGTCTGTGCCTGCTCTCTGTGGCCAAAGAGCTGCTGCCATATTTTTCAACCTAAATGATTCTGTGATTATTTGATCTCTCCCTTGCCTTATCTTGACTCAGGAGCCTTTTGTTTTATTTTCTCTTCCCTGTTCAGATGAGGAGGGGAGTGACAGAGCAGATTTGGTGGGCACCTGGTGCCCAGCCAGGGTCAATCCACCACAATGAAATTTTGGAAAATATTAATGTGAAAGCTATAACCACTATGAGATCCATACACGACATGAGCACGGTGGAAAGAAAAAGAGGAAAGCCACAGTGATCACTGCTACATCATTTGACTTGACTTTTCTGCACCTCATGGGGCACAGTGTGTATGCATCAAATCTTTCTTCAGATATATCCATTATACTCTACAGTGATTCGTTCTTGCTTAAGGCATAACACCCTTTGCACTCCAAGTTTATTGCCTGAATGCAATTTTTATGTCTCAAGATTTGCTTGGTTTTGGGCTTTCATCATTTCTGAAGTGTAATTTTAAATTAGAAGAACCAGTTTCCTTCAGCAAACCAACTTCTTGCAATACTTGAAGAGAAGTAATAGTTGAGTTTCCATGCTCTTGGATGCCCAGTGGAACTTAATAAAAGTCTATGAGATTTGCAGTCAAAATTAAAAAGTTTTTCATTAGATACAAGAGATCTTGCTGTAAATCTTTGTATGTCTTATTGCTCTTAATAATGACTTAATAATGACGAAATGTTTCTGCAGTTCCATGGGCTGGGAAAAACTTTTTCTTCAATTTGTCTGATGAAGTAAAATGAGAAAAGAGCTTCTTGTAAAGAGGATACTCAGACTCCATGTGAAATAACATGAGAAATGAAAGGAATGATGAAACATTAAGTACTCATTTGCTTACATTACAACTGGTATCTTTGATGAACACTTGACTTATCAATACTTTCTTTTCTCACTTAATTTACCCATTGGCACTTCTATCTCTAATTTTTGTGAAAAGAGGATCAGGTGGGAAGGAGAAACAGAATTTTTAGGATTTTTTAATGACAGAACAAGAGTAAAACTGAAGTTAGTTCAAATTTTTTTCGTGTGATTATTTGACTTCAATTTGGCATTGCATTTAATAATCTAAATCTTAATCTCTGTTCCAGCCATTGAATGTCTGCTCATCTTTAATGTATCACAGAATAGTCACAGTCTTGACTGTAGAATAAGATTATAATAAAAAAAATACATTCATGAAGTTAGTTATATTTGCAACATTTGGAGCAAATTTTCGGTTGCCTAATTTGAGAAGTTTTATATTATATAGCTGGTATAAGAACTTAATGATATTTGCCTCTAAAGTTGAAAATTTGACTTGCATAAAGGATGCACAGGATTGCAAAAAAAGGCACAGAAAGCAGAGGCCAAGCTTTTCTTACATGTCACCTACCACACCTGCAGAAAGTGACCTTATGTAGTTTCGATTTTGCCTGAATAAAAAATGCAAATCAGACTCAGCAAAAATTATACAAGAACAGAAGAACAAAGATTATCTAGCACAGAGGAAGAGAAGCTTACTGAGTCCTCATTATAAATTAAATTGTATAAAAAAGAGAGAATGCTCTATACTCTTTTTCTGAGTCCAAAGATAAGTAAGTCATTGCTTCTTCAAAGGGTGATGCCCTATGGAAATTTGAAGTAGAATTTTTTTTTTTTTTTTTTTGCTGTTACAATGTTTTTCAGTTTCTCATTTATCCCAGTTGTAAAGCATGTCATTCATTGATATGACTCCAAATTTCAGCCCCTTGCAGGCCTCTCACTAATAATGTGAAAGCTGATAAATTAGTGAATGACAATAAATATTTTTACATGATTATGGAAAGGACACTGGAAAAAAATGCTAAGCATTTGTCATTCTTGTTGTGATGGGCATACTTTAACTACAGAGATAGAAAGAAATTTTCCATAATTTGAAGAAGTAAGATTATGGGTTGCAGAACCAAACAGAGATCAAGACATATTCCCTCAGACTTCCAAAATGTATGAAATATGTCTAAAGTAATGTGACAACCAGGTAAAAAAACCTCTTTATCTCAGCATGAAAAATAGCAGGGATAGGGGTGCTTTTTCTATATCAGACCTGTACTGTTTTAACACCTGTAAATATTTTATAAGTCAGTAGGTTTTCCATTCCTCACTGCAATTTTTTAGAGCTCTGGCTTGAATGAAACCATTCTGTAAATTGTATGATATAGCAGCTGCCACTTAGGATGCTCTGGAGCAGGAACAGAGAGTCTGTGTTGTGGATGATGACTCAAGCAAAACCGATGTAGTTTATCCTAAAGGGAGTTGGTTTCCCTTGCACATTCATAAGATCAGATGTGAACTTCAGAATTCTATAACACAGAGCTGTATCCTGGTCCACCTCTCAATCCACTAGAGACATCAAGGGTGGAATAAAGTTCTAACTTTGTTTATCTGTGATGTAGATGTCTACATGTGAATTAGGTATCTGGATTCTCTTCCTAAAAGGTTGTAAAGAAGACTCAGCATTTAGGCAAGATCCATCTCATTCAGAAGTAGACATCTTCAGCAGATGGGGTGAAGCATCCTCCAGAGTTTCTTATTTTCCTTCATTGATCAGGGAAATAAGGGCACCTTGTTCAGATGTTCTGATGCAAAAGCCTTCACAGAATCCATCTCCAAGACAGCTAAATGCAGAATCTACCTATGAGATAGGCAAAATAAATTCTACCCTTATTGCACATCAGCTTCCATGGGAAACAGAATTCTATTTGAAAAGACAGTAAAAATTTTGACCTATCAGGAATTTAAACACTCAGCAAGATATTTCCATATGATAATTATTCTATGATTTTTGCATCCGAAAGTCTGAAAACATGGGCCATGCATCATTATGTAGATCAATATTAGTCTGAAGGGCTTAAATAAATTTGGTTTTTTTTTCAGCATCTTGTAAACTGATACAGAAAGCAAATGAACTAGGCTGAAAAAAATAATGTAAAATATTATTGCAAACTTACTATACACACATAAACTATAATTGCAAAATTTATCCAGTTACTATTTTTTTACTGCTTTTCACTTCAAGATAAACATCAAAGGGCCACGTTGGAACCTCTTGCTGAATAATCTACAAATCTATAATTAAAAAATAAAGAAAACATGCATTGCATTTTATTTTATGTATGCTTAGATGGCTTTAAGATAAATATATTTTAAATCATTATCAAAAAACTTATTTTACTCTTCCACTTTGTCATTCCCTTTTTAAGTTCCTTTAAGTGAAAACAGGCACTGCATTTCATGCTCAGCAGTTCTCAAAAATATGAATCACAGAATTACAGAATCAGTCTGCTTGGAAAGGACCACAGTGAGTCATCTGGTCCAATTTCCCTGCTTAAACAGGGAGCACAAGGCACAGGATTGCACCAACAGATGGTTCTTGAATATCTCCAGTGGGGTAGACTCCACATCCTCTCTGGGCAACCTGTTCAGTGCTTGGTCACTGCACAGTGGAAGAAGTTCTTCCTCATATTCAGGTGAAACTTCCTGTACATCAGTTCCTGCCCATTGCCTCTTACCTTATTGACACAACCAAGCAGAGCCTGCTCCATCATCAAGGAGTTGGACTTGGTGATCCTTGTGGGTCCCTTCCAACTCAGGAGATTCTGTGTCTGTAGCTGGGAATTTCTGGGCATAATCATGCTGAGAATCACTTTGGAAGAAATCCCAATGAATTCTTGTATTTTTCTTTTGTCTGAAAATTTTGTCTATTGTAGCAATAGCTCCTGTCAAGATGGTAACCTTTGAAGATTTACACATATTTTTCATCTACCACTTTTTCCAAGATTTTTCTTTCATGTTCTAATAATTTTTCTGCTGACACATTTTTAGTTTTATTTCCCCAGTTCCTCATTTCTGTTTCTTACTTTCTAAAGCTCAGCAATACCAGTTTTTCAAAATCCATGTGATTGTATGTTAGATAAATATTTACCTTGCCTTGTTTCTTTCTCACCCACCATAGCAATATTTTTCAGGAGTTTGACTCTGCTCATCCTCTTTGATCTCTGCTTGATTTTATAGTGTCACTATTTGCAGTGGTTGATGTCTTTGTTGTCACTTTCAGGGGTTCTTTTGAATTTCTGTGAGCAGACTTGCCTGAAAGATTTATCATTAGTGTCCAGAAGAGCTACCTCCAAGAGTAGCTCCATTAAGACATGGTTTCTGCTTGCTTTCCCTTCCTCTAAGCAATGTTGTAAACTTCTCAAACAACCTGTATGCTAGAAATCATGGAAAAATAAACATTCTCCTGCTTTATTCTATATTTTCATCTATTTAGCAGGCCTGCAAAACAAAAAGATTTTTTGTTTAGATCACTCTAGAAACCACTATATCAAAGTGAGGACAGTGAAAGAAAATGGTTTTAATTGCTAGTGGTTTTGGGGGATTTTTTTGGGTTTTTTTTGGGTTTTTTTTAACCAAAGTGAAAACTTTTTATAAGAGATTTTATTCATGAGAGAAGAAATTTTGACTTTTCTTTATGGCTGTAGGATCCTAGTATCCTGTCTTTCTGAAATGACAATGTTCCTTTTTCAATTATTTAGGTGATTCGCCATGTAGTACAAGGTGGACAATCCAGAAGTCTTTCAGAACACACACACACACACACAGAGAAATTGTTCATAACAAGATCATATCAAGATCTTATATGTTTGCTTCTCACAATTTGCTTTTTGACACCATGTTCCCTCTAAAACCTTTCTTCTCACCCAGATTTCTCAAGTCTGCCTTTCTAGTCTTTCCTAGCTTTTCTCAACTGGGGTTTTGCTCATTCAGTTTGGAATCAAGACACCCACATTTAAGTCTGTGTCAGAGCGGGGAGGTCTCAGTTTCCATGGTGATCAGTGGAGTTCAGGAAGTAAATGAAATAAAATATAAGTAAATATAGACCCAGTTTGTTTCTCTAAATATCTTTGCAAAACTTCATCAAATTATTTGCAAATTACTTGCTTAAACTCTAGTCCTATTTGAGATGTTACCATGTACTGGCATAGACATTGAGGGTTGGAAAAAAACTGCTTGAAGAATAATTTTAAAAGGCAAAAGGCACAGGAGACAGACTGTATGAGATTATGCCCCTTGGATGTTGGGAACCCTTCGCGTTGTCAGTGCTGGATGGACTTCTCTGTCAGGTGATGCAGAATGCTGGTCAGGAACCTGTCTGTGCTGCAGGAAGGTGCAGCTTACATCAGGAAATATGTGGGAGACCATTTCCCAGTCTTATCTCTCTCTACCCATTAGTCCTGTTCTCTTCAGTCCTCAGTATTTTGCTTTATTTGCCATTTTTGCATTATCTGTCCTCCTCCAAATAGTCAGACTTCCTCTCCTGTTAATCTACAAGTTGAACTTCATTCTTCTTCACATGACCATGAATAATCAAACTACGGCTTGAGCTGCCATTGTCTGCAGTGTAGTTGCTGGGTTCACATTCCTGCTGGAGCACCACAGAACTACCCAGCCTGGAGAGGATGGAAATGAGAACAACAAAAGCTAAAATGCCTCAAAAAATTAAGGGGCTTCATCGTTTCTTGGGAGATGACACCCAGCACTCCTTCTAATAGGAGGGGTAAAGAGAAAACTCTTACAGGGACACTTTATTTATTATGTTCTTGCTCATCTCTGAAGTAAGAAATCAGCAAATAAGCCTGTGAAAAAGTGGGGCTCTTGACCTTGTATCTAATAGATGTGAAGACTTAGCTAAAAAGTATAAGTGCAAACTTAACCTGAGGAAGCTGGCATCTGGGATATGTGGTCCTTGATGGCTTGCATTTTGAAGCCAAAATATCTATCAGCGAAGCAACTGTCAGCACAATTTCTTTTGCTTGATCTACAGTTTTTAGATCCGTACATGTCTCTTGTGTTTATCTCCAGGATTCATGCTTTTAAACATTTTATTTCTCATTTCTACAATGGCATTTCAGAATGCCATTAAAAAGAATGATTTTTCCTCAAAGCAAATTACAAAGAGCTGGGAATAAACAAAGAGAGCAAAATAAGGGCATGAAGTGGGAGAAGAAAACAAGGTTTGTTTAACATGCAAGGGGCAAAACCAGCTTTCAACATGAGGCATTTTTCCTACACAGAGTTACAAAGTACCAACATCAGTGTTAAAGAATCACTAATCTGAAATATGTTGTTTTCCCCCCACAGAAATCTTGTTGCAGTATTTTTATTTATTCTCTTGGGTTCTTCAAATTAGGGTAAGTCATCCATAAAGTCTTATGTATAATTCATGCTAAAACTTTGTGCACTGTGTATTTGCCCTGCTTCAGTAAAATCACATTATTATAATTTGACTTTTGATATAGAGTGCTTATTTATTTAAAATTTTAATTAGAGTCATAATTATGTCTAGTGTTCACAATAGTCAATTTTAATAGTAGACCTGGACAAAAACAATTAGATCAGGATGCCTTTTTATAGATTAATTTTTACCTCCCCCATGCCCTAAATTAAAATGAAAGAGCATATGAAGAAAAAGCATATATATCCTGTTTTAAAGATACAATAACATGAAATGAAATGAAATTAAAATTAAGGAAAGAGTCACTAGATATTATATGAGAATTTCTGGAAATACTGTGTATTATCAGGATCTTACTTGCATTCTTAGTAAGGAGGTAAATAATAACTCTATTGAAAACATAGCAATTTTACTGGTATGAATGAACAGGAAGTCTGAAATAAAACAAATTCACTGAATCTGTAAAAGCTGTAGGGAAGGGTCTTCTGTGCTGCCAGAAAGTAGAATTAGTAAGGTTATTATTTTCCTTCTTCAAATATTAATTATGAACTAGTTCATATCTTAACTGAAGTTAAGAGACATCTGTAATTATCTCTCACATAACAATAGCAGAACAGCATAAAAGGCATTTATTATTTCAGCTTTGTATTACATGAAAGTGATGTTCAGGCTAATCAAATATGTCCCAGGAAGTTTCTAGATTTTGTATTCCAAGTATCAAAACAAAAAACATCCTCTTATCAGGTTTCAGAGCCCAGAACATCTTTCTGATAGTAGCCAGCTGAGTTATTCAGAGCATCCTCCTCATTGTGAGACTATTCAAATCAAACATTTCACAGAGCATCTTAATCAACACATTCAAGCCTTTCCTAAGGGATTCTATCCTGCATTCAAACTAATGATTACTAACTTAACTTTAATCAGCTGTTGACTAAAATATAATGCTTGAAAATAAACCCAGCAAGCTCTGATGATCAGCAGCTTGACCACTGGGTTATTAACTGACATCTGTGGGTAAGCCTTAGCGCTGAGTAGGGAAGGTGTGGGAGAATGACAAAGCAGAGAGTTTCCTCTGGCAGATTATAGCTTCAGATCTGGGTTTTCCACACCACCCTGAGAGTCAGTGAGAGGCAGATTTCATGTGTGCTGGACCACGAGTTTTCAGAATGCATCTGCATTTTCAGAATGCATTACTGAATAAGAGGAAAAGTTGTTCCTGCCTGACAGCATCTCAGAACAAGTAGGTAATGCTCCATTTATCTCATAGACAAAATCCACTGTGTTGCCAACCTGTTCCAGTTTGATCCTTATTCCTAAATGGAAGAGGCATAGGGATGACTGTTTGGGGCACAGTGCTGCTGATTACTGACATGGCAGACCATGTACTGAGCAAAGCCATTTGAAGATCAGTACCTTAACTTCAGCAGGTCATAGCACCCAGCTAAGAGACTGAGAACAGGACAGGAGCAAGGGAAAAAGAGAATTTTGTTTATGTCCAGCTGTCTGGCATTTTGTGTCACAGGGTGCTCTGGAGCTGGAGTACTTAAGCATTGCTTTGTCTTAATAGCCTTTCATGGACTTTTTCTTCATGAGAACGCTTAATCATTCTTTAATTCAGTTTTATTTTTGGCCTTTGCAGAGTCTTACAATGAGTTCTTCAGTTTAATTATTTTTTCTTTGAAACAGATTTCCTGTCATGTTCCCAGTTCAGTTCAGTGCTCTCATAGTGACACTATGCTGCCTGCACTTATTTCATAACATTCACAGTTTCCATTTTCCTCTTCCAAACTGAATTCCACACAAGTCCTTGAATGGTAACTCTTTTGTGTAGTTGAGGGTATTTTTTGATTTTTTTTTCCTCCTTGTAACTTTTCTTTTGACATTATCCCCTTTGAGATATGGGAGTATACAATATGAATGCACTGGATAATAATAATTTTAAAAAATCCTGTATTCATTTCTAAAAAGGTCCTATATCATATTTGTCCTCATTAATCAACATCATCATTTGTTAATCAACAATGGCAAAACTGAAAAGACTAAAGCCACCAGGAAATCTAAATTGGTTTTGCATTGCTTGCAATTTTTAATTTAACAATTCATTCTCACCTGATCGATATGCAATTTTTGCTTTTCTGAGTCCTCCTCATCAGCTGAAAAAGCAGAGATCTGTATTACTAAAGAAAAATGCCCATGTCTTCTGCTGCAAATCCATGGTTTAAGGATCCTTTAAGTCCGAAAAGCCTATTCTGAGTACAGAAATTTTCTTCTATTAATAGTAAAGGGTGTCTGAACTTACTTGAAATAGAATTTTACTCTCTTTAAAAGTCAATGAAGTCAAAGAAGGATCTCAGAAAATTGACTGAATAAAAGACTAACACATTTTAAAGGTTTGTTGAGAACATTTCACCACAAAGACAAACACAGTGTAAGTACTAAGCTAAGGAGAATTACAGTGCCACAGCATTTGTCAGCGCAGATCACTCCCCAGGAACCAAAAGCATTATAAGGCAGACTGTGTCAGTTTTGAGCTAATCAGAGGTTGACCATGAGAGGATTATAGAACTGAGGAAAGATGTTGTTCTCTGCCCTCTTCCTCAGCATTCTACAACTCCTTAAAGACATTTGCTAGACCAAGGCAGTTCAGGAAACAGCAGCATCCCATTTCAGTTGGAAATGTTAAAAGACATATGTTGTCATATGTTGTCTAGATTTGGTTGTAAAGCTCTGACAAGGGATTTTGTTAACATTTTCCTGCAGTGATTACACTGGTTTGTTGAAATGTTATTGCAATTTCAAACACTAACAGTATTCCCTGGTAACCAACAAATACCTATAGACTCTGGGAGAAGAGATACAAGCTGACATTGATCTAAATGGAGAAATAATAGTATTTAATTTTATATTTAAGACACTTGGTATTTATTAATTTGCTTGTTGTGAGTTTATCCTTTTTTTTTCTTTTCTGATATGGATTTAGATTTTTTGCAAGACGATGTTAGGATTATTCATGTTTACCCATGTAAAAAATTGTTACAGCTATTAATGGAGCACCAGATTAGCACTATCCTTAAATAAAATTAATTATCATCTGCAAGTGTTTTTTCAATTATCTGTGACACACTAAATTACAAACCATGACAAAATGTGGAAATAAGGTACATGTCATACTCTAGCCCATTTCACCTCTCAGCATAGGCAATCACTAAATTTCTCCTGAGAGGCATGAAAAGGATATTTTAAAGTCACTCTGTCAAAGTTAGTTGTATTACTGTTCCTTCTATTTCCTGATTGGTTTTTTTTTTCAATTTTCTCTTCAGTTAAAAGTTATTTAAATTAAAACTTCATTTCTTTTAGCTATTTTTAATTATTTTCACTTACCCAAACCAGAAAACAATTATGATTAAACTATTGCTGTAACTATTGATGTCCTTAACCTAAACCAGAAATAAGAAATCCAGTTACTGAGATACTTTTTGTTGCTTCTTCCTGACAACTGGACTGCTGCTAAACAGTAAGGGATTACAAGGGAGATTCTGGAGATTAAAAGGTGTTTCGCTTATCTAATATGACTTATGAGGAGAATGTGGGTGACATACTGTAATTCTAGACAATATTTTGTGATTCACTGGAAGACAACACATTACTCTTGTGCTGAATTTGCAAATCTGAAAAGCGAACCCTTTTGTTTTACAAAACTGATTGCTGCCCTTAGATAGAGATCTATAGAGATGGATGGAGAATACCCTCAGTGAGTTGGTGTTACCTGAAAATCAAATTTCTCAAGCAGACAAACATCAGAGAGAAATCTCATAGCTGACTTTTGTCAAAGCTTAAGTCAAACACAGGTTGCAAAGGCCACCTAAAAACATTTCTCCATGGAAAGGTGAGAGCTTTTCTGCTTTTCCTGAAGACTTTCAGTCTGCCTATTCTTTCGCAGAGATAATTTCCTAACTCTCACCAACAATGGCACAGAATACAGATCCCTGTAAACTACCTATGAGTCAGACAGAAAGTTGACAGGAACATAGAAAGTGAGTAACTTGCCTCAAATATATATAGCTGGCTCCCCACCAAATCCATATTCCTACTGCAGGTGAAATAAGGCAGTAAAAGCAACAAGGTTATTCACAAAACCTTTCTCATGCTGCCATTTAATTTTTAATAATAATTATTATTCCCTTGTACTCAATACTTCTTGCAAATCCTCAGTGCTTATCTCATTCACTGCAGACACTCACCTTGAGGATGCTCTTAACACTCAGAGCTAAGTCTGCAGATTGTCAGCAAATTTGCCACCTTGCCAGTCCTTTGATTTCTAAGGACTGTGGAGCCCTGCTCCTACCTCATTCTGATAAGGATCCTTTAGAGTCATCAAAGCCTGTACCTGAATAACATGACTCAGAACAAATATCAGTCAGGGAAATCATGTGCAATGATTGTCCAGAACAAATAGAATAAGATTCATATTTCCTACATTTTGACATCTACCTCATTGCAGACACCTGTGCCAGAGGTAGGTAAGCCTTTGTTGCAGTCAGTACAAAAATAGGCATTTTCAGGATGAGATTTCCATCTCCTGAGGCAGCTCTTTCTAGCACAGGCTGTGTGAATGGGTACCTGGAAATGTCTGCTTCTCTATTAGAGCCCAACAAACAAAAGAGCTTTGACAGTTAGGTCATCCAAAGAGGTTCAAGCTCAGACAAGGCAAGCCTTACCAAGAAATCTGTCAATGACAAACTTAATGACAGAGCTACATTCTATGGTGGCTCTCAAGATGACAGGCTTTGTCATAACATATTCAATGTGTTAATGTTAATGCTACTGAGAGGGGAAGTAATTAATGGTATAGACTCTTTCAGCAGCAGAATTCAAACTGTTCACAAATATTACTCATGGATTTTAATTCTCTGGAGCTACAAGAATGAGGAAACATTTCATAACAAAATAAAAACTAGCATACATTTTAAGAAATGAAAGCACTTTTTTTAGGTTTTTATTTGCCTGTTATTAGTGATTAGCTTTTTGTGATATCGAGGCAAGCAGTTTATCATGAACAAGTCCACAGATTTCAAAAGCTTAATGCATTTGAACACATATTACTGCACTGTGCCAAAATGTGCATCCAACACACATTATTCATTACCCATTTATTTGTTATTATTCTCTTTAATAAATTTCAGTTATGTAGTCAAAGAGCAGAGAAAATTTCATGTATCTGACAACTGAAAACACAACATGAACAGTAAATACTTTGATGTGCAAATTAGGATGAAAATGATCTGGATAAATTATTCCTGTATTCTAATAATTCACTGGAAGAAAATTAAGACTGAAAATAAGACAGGTTCTCTTACAATTTGCTTAAGACACAGGGAATGAAATTATAGATAACATTAATAATAAATATAAAAGAATTAATTTTAATTCCTCTAAATATTTCACAAATTGAGTTTGCAAAAGGTTAAACTGAGATGCAGAACATTATTATGTCCATTCACTATTGATTAAATAGTAACTGTGAACAAGACCAAAATCTTAGTGTGCATGACTCTGTACAAAACCATCTCTATTGTGTGAGGTACACAAACCAAAGACAATCTTTACAATAATAAATACACAATTCCATGTTATTTTTCTAATGGTGTTGTGCTTTCAGGTAATGTCATTAAGTATCAGTTGCTTTCTTACTGCAATGATTAATACTCTTAAGCAAAGACAAGAAATGCTTGAGAGTTTCAATTATCACAATAGCGTTTTGCTTGCATGAATAACTAACTTCTCACCAGTGAAAATCACATCTTGACAAAGAAATAACATTCAAACTAAATATTTTAAACTATTTTAGACTAATATAAAATATAGAATGAGACTTTTGAGACAAATGTACATCATCTTATTTGGTTTCATCTGAATCTAGAGGAACTTTTTCTTCTGTACAAGTTCAAAGATAATGACAGTGAAGTGGAACCAAATTCTGAAGGTTTTGAGAAGCTGGTGCATTTTATTAAAAATCAATTATTTAATGTATTTGAATGCAGGTGGGACCAGTCATTATCTGTAGCATAAAGGTTACTTCAATAAAGAATAATAGTAATAGAGATGTATATTCACATGCAACCAAGATCAAAAGGATGAGAAGAGTAGGTTTGCTATCTGTGAATGGGTAAGATAAAATACCCTGAAATTTTAAATCCTTCAGTAGAGGCCTTTTTGAGTCCAAACCTTTCTCTCTCTCTCTTCTGTCCTGTCCTGTCCTGTCATATCATCTCTGTAATACTTCAGTCAGCATCAATTTTGTCTGAAAAATTATATAGTGTTTAAATATATTTATTGAAAAAAATTTCAATTAATATTGTTCTTTTTTGATTTCTGCCATAGAGTGTTATCCCAGCCAAAGGTACATGTAGGTTATTTACTCCTTAAACAGTCACAAGCTGGAGCACATTTCTCTCCAGAATTTGCAAACCACTCTGTCAAATAAAATCAACATCACTCATCTGGTGAAACCTGTATCAGTTTCCAAAAACACTGCAAGGAATTTACACTCACTCAGCTCTGCAGTTTTTAACATTTTATTGTACACTCTTAACATGCACAATTCTGTCTCTCTTGCTTCCTCTTTCCTTCTTGGGTTGTTTTTTGTTTTGTTGTTTTTTTCCTTTTATTTTTATTTTTGCCTTATTTTTTTATATTTTTACTTTCACCTTTTTTTATATATTTTTACTTTCCTCTTTTTTTTATATATATTTTTACTTTAATGTTGTTTCTTGAAAGCTTTTTCAGCAGGAACGTCTTTAAAACTGCAGCTTCAGCAGATGTCCCAAGACAAAGATGGCACAATGAAATGATGAAGCAGGCCCTTCAAAAGGATGAATGTTGCTAAACAATTTGTTCACATACATCTTTGTCTAGCTGCTTAACTTGCTTTTAGAGGGGAAGATTGACCCAATTTTCTCTTCATTTGTATGCCTCTAGTGCACTGATTCATGCATCATAGAATTTAAATTATCTTCCCTCGTACTGCGAGCTAAAATGTTGTCTTATCTGAAAATTCATTTATTCTTAAAATACTCATTCATCACATATACCAGTGTATTTCTAAAAAAGTATATCCATAAAATAGATATAATGGACTCATGTCCTGTTATTTCAGAGAAGTTAATTGAAGCATTGTTCTGGCAGCAAAAGCTATGCTATAAAACCTGGTATTTTGGAACCATGTTGCAAAACCTACAGAAAGATGAGGAGGTCTTCCTTAGGCAGATACCAACCTTTCACAAGGTCCTGGGAGTCTCCTTGAGCTGGGAATGACATCTGGGGCAAGTGCTGACAGAAAGACAGCTCAGAGCTGGTACTGATCAGCTTCCTGGTCTGGGCAGAGCAATGTGCACAGAGAAAGAAGAGATGGCACCTGAGTTCAATCTTGTAAAGATACAACCTTGGATTCAAGTTGTTTTTGGGGCACAGACTCCAGGAAGTTGGAGGGCTGCCTTACAGGATTACTGTGACTTTTTTTTTTCTTCTTTTCTTCACAAAGCATCCCCTTTTTGATTAGTCTTGGACATGTGAAAGATTATAGGTAGAGGGACAATTCTTAGCATGTTTGGCCACTCTTCTGTGCCCTAAACAAGGAAATTAAGTTTATATGGTGTTTCATACACATTGCCTTATGTTGTATTGCTAAGGATGAATGTATAGAAAACTAAAGATTCTGTACTTGTAGAGTTACTATTTAAAGCTAAGTTTTGAGGGGTCAGGTCCATGCAACTTTCAGACTTCAAGTTTACTTGAACTTTCATACTTCAAGCTGCTGAATTTGTCACAAATTATTTTTAAGCCTTTAATGTTGCAAAACCGGACAATTATCTATTTAATGAAGTGTTTTCTAGACTGGAATAAGTTTTCTTCACAGAATAATCTTCACAGAGGGCCAGGTGAAAACATCCTTCTCTCTTACAAGCAGGAAGTATGGCTGCTTGTTTTTTTTCTTCAGTTCTTTTGACTATTTGTTTTATTTCTTTGATTTTGGAGAGGAAGAGGAGTTAGCCTTGTAGAAACCAAAGTTTTGTACTTACAGTGACCCAAAGAAACAGTGCAACAGTTAGGACATGGCAAAGGTAGAGCAATATATAAATTCAATATTTAAAGGGGGCTGATAAGGACCTGTAGTAATAGCACAAAGGGCGATTGCTTTAAGCTGAAACAGGGTATATTTAGATCAGGCATAAGGAAGAAATTTTGCATGACGAAACACTGGAACAGGTCACCCAGAGAGGTGGTGGTTGCCTGTAAACACTGAAGTTCAGATTGGATGAGTCTCTGAGTGACCTGATCTAGTTGAAGAAGTCCCTGCTCATTGCAGTGGCGTTAAACTAGATGACCTCTAAAGGTCCCTTCCAATCAAAACTACTCTATGATTCTATGGATCAGACAAGACTTTTCTCATCAATTTTGTGCATATTTCTCTTATTATTCTTATCTTTGCCTTGAGGATCTCCTGTATACTAATACAGCAAACTTAGACACAGAAATAAGTAGTTTATTGCATAAAGAGCCACATTTGGCTCAACAGGATAGAACACTCAGATTAAAAGTTGCTGGTTCCCTACTTGTTCTTAAGGTTACAAACCAGCAGAAATAGTCAAAGACAAAAATAATGAAAGGGCAGAGCTATCCCAACTGTTGTGAGAGGGCTTACTTCAGATTTCATTTCAGATTAATTTGGAAATTCAAGCTAGATTTTTCCTGAAATGAAGTATTTAATCTACCCTCCAACACCATTAATAGAAAAGAGGTCAAAACCAAACTTAAGTCTTCATCTGAGTACCTGATAAACAGAAGATAAGAAGGCAATGAATAAAACCAATAGAATTATCATATGAAGCCAGATATGTGGATGTAAATATATGAGAGAACCCTGTTTTACCTGGAATCCATAAATGTTTTCCCAGTGCTGATTCAGTGCATCAGCTTCCAACTGTGTTACTTTGCATGAGTTTCTCTCAGCATGTGCTGTCCATAGACCTTTTGTTCTAATACGTGTTATCAGCATTACAAGACTAGATTTTAGGGTTAAAAAGAAAGAAAAGCTATACAGAAAGGAAAAAAAAATATTTTTTTGCTTGTGTTTTCTTCTAGAGATGGATATATAATGAAAAATGAAGAAAATATTCTTTAAGGTTGTGTCCTAAACACTTAATGTCATATTTCATATGACATTTAATGTCATATTTCACCTCAGTTAGCTGAAGTAAAACGTGTCAAATACACAAAAGGAAAGAATAGGGAGCTGCTAAAATGCTATTCTGCTGGACAAAGGAACATTTTTCTTAGAACACTCTCTGAAATGAAACTCATAATGGATGAGAACTGTGAGATAGGCATTTACTGTCATTTTCTCCAGTCAAGCAGAGGAATAAGGTAAAACTGACTACTCTGATCAGTCCTGTCTCATTCAAATCATCTGATCGTGTTTGGTTCAGAGCACAGAGCCTCTGCAAGAAAACACACAGGGAGAAGATGTCATTTTCAAAGAACAGCTTGCTGCTTGCACACCCTGCAGCAGATTAGCTTCTTGCAGCTAAAAGGGCACTGGGGCTCTTCAGCTGCCTCTCCCAGCCCCAGAGCTGGCTGTGCTATTCCCTTGCTATCAGCTTTGTCCTCTAAGAAAAGTTTTTACCCAGTCCTTGAGAATGGTAAATGATGGAAGAACAAGAAGTTATATCCTTATTCTCTGCATGAACACCTGACATAGCTTTGTCTCTTGTATTCAATCTGCTACTACTGGCATAAGAAATTTGAGTAGTATATTTTTGTCATCTATGTTTTTTCAAGATGCCATTATTGCTGAAGGCAATCTGCTTTAACTAAAATGTCTAAATGTAAGAAAGGAGTATATCAGAAGAAAAGAGGGGGGAAAATCCATGTTTCGGAATAAGGACATCTCAGATGTCAGGAAAAAGTGAAATCTAACTTCACACATCTCTGTAAAAAGCATTTACTTAGGCATTCATTAGGATTTATACCAAAGGACCTTTAACTCATTTTTCAGGAAGCAGCAGGGCTAAGTCCTGAAAGAAACCATATCAAAGAAACATGCTGTAATGCAGGGACAAATTATCTTATTTGAAAATAGGTATAGGACCTTCCTACCTGCTGGGCTTAATTTAAAAGTATAGTGATGCATTATGATAGGAAAAAAAATAGAGCAAAGAAAGAAACGAGCTGTTTGGCTATATGTTTTATGTACTGCTCTATTTTCATTTCATCAATAACTGAAATAGCAAAAAAAATGTTATGGAAGGTCATGCCTTTTCTACATTCCTGGAATTATTCTTTTAAAATGATCCCTTAAACATGCTAATTGGGCTGTCTGGAGAGACTTTGCCAGGTTTGCTTACAGGAACAATGTCACAGTGTCTGCTCACTGGTTGCTTTAGGTAAGGAATACTCTTCCTACTGAGCATTATTATTCCTTCATCTATGACCAGCCATTGGGGTTGAGGTGGAATATTTTAGGACACATAAAATAGCACTATACCATCTGTATTTTAGCAAAGGAGATGCAAAAGAGGTCCCTTTAGTTACCAAAAATAACAATTGTCTCAAAAACTGAGGGTGCTTGCCTTCAAACACATTTTAGAAAAATCTGTTTGCCTTCCAATCAGGGACAGCCTTTGAACACTGTTCAAAGAAAACCAGCTGCAAACAAAACCTAACACAATGCATTAATTCATGCCCTGCTGAAATGTGAATGCAGTTCAATGGGCCAAGACAGAGAATTGTGTAATGCCTTCTCTTTAGGAGTTTTTCAGTTGTGTACCTTCAGGAACTGCAATTTGCCAAGTGGCAGTCACACTCTGATGTATTAATGAGCTGTGCTTTACTAGCAGGCAGTGTCAGTAGGAGCTGGTGGTGGAGGATGGCATGTGATTCAGTGAACCATAGCTAGACTAAGAGGACAAATCTGAAGCAGGGCTTGCACTGAAAAATTCTGATTTTTTCCAAGTGGAAATTTTAAGAAGAGCAGCCAACACTGGAAAGCACTGGGAATTTTCTCAGCCTCATGATAGAAATGATCAAAGCATAGAAGTCCTGAGATTAACTAACTACACAAGTGCCAGTGTATTCAGCCATGAGAGACCTCATTTCAAACTTGTGCTTAATATGATTCAGATCAAAGTCTCCTTCATTCTAACTGAATGCCCTAAATTCCATATTATAAAGTAATTCTCTCTTTACCTAAGTGAATTTTTAATTATTCTATATGGAGAGAAAATCAGAGAAGTTCAATTTAAAGTATAAAATACTGAAGAGAGCCCACACCCCCAATATAAGGCCTATTTTTTAATGAGAGACTTCACTGTGGGTTTTCCAGCCTGTTTTAGCATTCTGGAAATCTAAGATCTTGTCCAAAGAGGCAGTTTCACAAAATAAGGGCTTGGTTTAATCCTGATACCGAATATGATATTTTTTTTTTTTTTCGCTTTGATGGATGGGAGTTTGCAATCCTGCTCTAATATATATAATTTTTTTAAGACAATCCTGAAAATATTCAGGAAAATGGTGCTCATTATTGCAAACCAATTATCTATAACCTCAGGCAACTTTATGAATTACATTTTAGCATTTTAGTTTAATCTTGGGCTCCCAAGCTTTCCTTCAATTCAAGTGCTAAACTGAAATAGTTCTCCATTCCTGAATTAGCCTCAGTCTCCAATATCTGTGCAGCTTGGAAAATATTTCCTGAAAAAGAAGTTTAGTAATTGTCTGTTTAGCAAAATAAGTAGTTACAACAAAATATTTTTTTTCCTGCTTCTTCCTTTTTTCGATCTTCCCTTAAACCATTTCCTTTAATCAGAGTTAGCAACCAGGACATGCAAACAGCAACCTATCTACTTATCAATGGGGAGTTCTAACTATATATTTACTTAGGCATTCAAGCTACATGGCAGGTCTCAGCTGCTTATTGATTTTACTGCATTAAAATAGATGGTTTTGTTTAGCATTGAAAAAGTGAACAATTTTCCTGACACCAACCACTTGTTTAATAGTCTTGGAATAATCTATATTTCATTAAAATGATGACTTATAACACCCAAGCACTCTCCTGTCTTCTTAACTATTGATTTAAGGCAGTTTAACACTTCTGCACCATATAATAAATTGGTCTGGACTAGCAGCACTTTGTTATAAAGTCATTCTTAACTATACAAACACAAAATTGGCATATTTTAGAGATATTCCTCAGATTATTTTCTGGGAAAGGATCTTTCCCACCAAAACCGAGTCAGGATTTTTTTTTTTAAAGCCTCATAAAACTTTTAGGTAAGTAGAAGTTACCACAATCAATATTCATAGCATGATTTATAGGAGAAAGAAGCTTTCCACTAAATCCTGACCATAAACCCAGTACTGTAAAGTATTTAGTACAGTAATCCATCTCATAGATATTTTAAACTGGGCATTAATGGTGCTCAAAAGTCGAGTGACAGTGAATCAGCTGTATTACAGAGTAGTTAGGAACTTTATTACTGGAAATGATTCAAACATACCTAAGCCCTTCACCCCTTTATTCTCCAATCAGTGACTTCTTATTTTCTCATATTTTTTCCTGATCACTTTCTTAGCTCCTCATATCACTAAAGCCTTGCTTTGACATGGTGGAATGATTCATCCTCCTTGAGCTTATGAGAAGGAAAACAGCAGAAAGAAGCAAGTTTCAAACTTAATCTGGTTTATGAGCTGCCAGCAGGTACTCCCCTGCTATTGTCATTCCATTCCAATTCACCTGAAGAAATCAAAACAGATGCAGTTAAGAGATTGCAAAATTATTTTCAATGAAGTCTGCAGTGAAAACGCAAAAGAATGCACAGGAAACTCCAGTGGAGGAATTAGTCGCTCCCACACTTACAACAGGATGACAATACTCCAAAATTGTTGCTGTCTTCCCTTAAGGATTCATGTCTTAATTCAATAGCAGGATTTAGTCATATTAAAAGGGTAGCAACAAATCTGTTGCTCTTTCATAGGACAGCTAGTATTGCAAAGGAGAAAAAAAATCACTAGGGAATAAAGCAATATTTTTGTAGACATATATTTTTGCTACTTCTCAAGACACACAAACAGTTATTTCCTCCTTTTGCCCATCTAGAAAGAGAAACAAGGGGAAGACAACAGCTCATTTTAAGTAGAAAAATGTGATGACTAAAGCAGAGAAATGTTCAGGAAGAGCCAGATGTGGTTTGAAACCTTTTTCCTTCTAAATTGGACTTCAAAATGATGACAGCCCTGAGAGACAGTAGACTTATATTATTATTTTAGCTTTTCAGAGAACATCAAGAGTGCAGAGACTTGAAGTCAAGGAACAATCACTTACTCTTTGATAAATCTATAGACAAAAATTACTGTTGTGCTCTAATCACCCAAGATATATTTTCAGCTTTCCTGGACAAACAAGCACACACCTTTCTCCTGTGCAAGGGAGAAACATAATATCAGCAATTCTTCCACATGATCTTACTCTTACACTCACATATTTGCAGTAGGTTTGATGCTACACTACTGCACAAGATGTGATCAGATAAACAGTGCTGTTCATATAATACAGTTTGGAAGATTCTGGGAGGAGTTAGCCCTGTGGCACAAGAGCCAAGGAAATGCAGAAAGAATACAAAAAAATGGCACCACCAGTGTGATTAATGAGGTTCACTCCAATACAGCTTTTTTACATTCATCAGCTGATAAGAACAGAGCACTGTGATGTCCCACCTTTAAGCGGGTACTTAAGATTCGCTCATGATCAAAAGGAATTACAAAAGTCAGAGGGTCTGCAAAAGCTTACAAAGTTTTATTAATTAATTATGCATTTACCATGGAAATGAGTAGAAGTTAATATCTTATCTGTTAGTATAAGTACAGAGCAGTGGGTTTTGGATAAAGGAGTAGGGTGGAAGGAAATAGAGAGGGATGGATTAAAGAGGGGAGGAGAGAGTAAAAGGAAGAATGGATGAACAAGAGAGATCACCAGTCCTGGCTCCAGCATCAATCCAGGTGATGGGGTGTCCAAGGTCCTGGGAACTTTTTATAGATGTATTTCTAACCCTGGAGATAAGTTTCTTGCTTTCTATGAAAATCAGTTCTCATGCACAGTCCATTCTTCTGGACTTTTCTGGAAATGGGTTGGAGGGTTTCAGGGGTTTTGGGTGGCCTTGACCTCCCCCCCCTTACAGTCCATGCCCAGTTCTCAGCCTCATTCCTGCACCTGCATTGTGCTGTGTTATCTCCAGGAAACAGAACAAGGATATTTGCTCTGGAAAAGTGCTGCTCTGCCTCCATTTGGCCCCTGCTCCAGCCACATCCTGTCCTTTCTCACAGCATGTTCTTACCAACAACCCTTGGCTGGCTCCACAGCCGCCCAGCTATCAGTGTTTTGGGCATGAACATTAGCTCCCTTACCTTCCAGGCTTCAACAGAAGGCCACAACCAGTCCAAGTTACCCAAGTGTGTTTTATGCAATTCACAGATATTGCAGTGATGACCCCTGTACTAAACTAATGCAATGAAGTTATTCAATATTACTTCTTCAAACAATCACAGTGAGAATTAAAATAATTAATCCATATGTTATCTACTTACGATAAGAAAAGCATGTGAGGTATGTATTGCTGAATTTAGCTCACTAAATGAGGTATATATTAACAACAGGAGAATAACAGTTGTGTTTGCACATCTGAAACATAAGGGCAGAAATGAAAAAAACAGGCAAAGCACCCACCATCAACTTGTGCAAAGTGCAGACATATAATGTTCAATGTAATATTATCTAGTAATACATTCTAGGTTATTTACATATAAAGAATATATATGTTATAAAAGTTCACTTCTTTCTTTTGGCCATTTGTTGGTGCTAACTTTCTCTCTCCACTCTCAGACTCTTTCCTCATCATATTTGCTTGGTTTTTCTCATCTACCTGTGTAATCTGCTATGGTGTCCACTCATTCTGGCCCTCACTGTCAGGCAAATCAGACATCTTTTGTCCCTCAGCAGGGCTCCTTTTCCATTTGTGTGGGGCCACATATTATTTGGTAGAAACCTGAGGCGTAAGGAAATAATGGGACAAAGTTTTGTATGTGCCTTGGCTCTGGATGGGGAGAGGAGAGAAAGGATAATAATAGTTTCTGCCTTGAGGTCCTTGCATTTAGATGTCTGTGTGAGGATGTTGACACATGAGCAAGGAATCTCAATTTCTCTTGTAGCCAGTGGACAGCCAAGGTTTGATTCAGTTCCCTAAACATCGATTTGGGATGGGTAGCTTGACTGAGGGTTTACAGGAGACCCATATGGCTCTGAAGCAGTGTTTGTAGGACACACAGGTTATCTCAGAGCAGTTCAGATGGCAACACAGGACTGTTTTTAGGTAACTGAACAGCACACCTAATTAGTGAAGCCTGGGGCACAATTCCAGCACCCCTAAAATAAACATCTACACTTGTCTGAATCATTATCCAGACTCCAGTGACTCAATAGAGCTCCTCTGAGTAAAGTTGGAACTTGCACATCTGGTACAGAAGTAGGTACCTCATTTTAGATGTCTTAATCTCTCACTGAATCTGCTTTTTGTACAAAACAGGGCCTGGGAACATGAGGATTTTGTAGATGAAGCAAAGCCTACCTGCCTACTACCCAAAACCCTTTCTCCATGACCCAGTGCAGTGACCTGAATGAAAGCATATGTCAGCTCTGAATAATCTCCTCTGGGACCATAGTAGGATAACCATAATAGTATCGTGCTCTTCCGGGGCTTATATGTCAAGTTTCTCATTCAGAGCTTGTTCAGGTGCATCTCACATTACACTATACCTTTCTGATACACCCTGAATGCCTTTCAGTGGTGTGTTAAGTGATGTAGCTAACATCTGTCACATGTAATTTGTCCTCTCTTTTTAACTCCCCGAGGGAGGCATTATGCATGCAGTGTAGTGTTTTGTTTTAGTTAAGAATTCCTGCTTGCTGTTTACACATAAAAGATGCTGGGGCAGAGTTACTGTAAGATGAAGGTCTCCTGCTGTGAATTCAGAGCTCTGAGTTTTTACCCTATTTTGAACCTTCACAAAAGGCTGACCTTCTGCTTAGCCATTTGTGAGTGACTTCCCATGAACCACAGTCAAAAGTGATTTACTACTCACTATGTTTTCTCTGTTTGCCTGACTGAGAACACTAATATGCCATTAATTAGCAGTTTGCTGGAAGGTGGTAAGACCTTTTGACTTCTTGGTCCATCTGTGATAGTTGCTGTGTATACAGTGGGAAGGCAGGAACCAGAACTTGTGAAAGGAAGAGAGAACAGCAAGCTTTGTGATGATCCTAATTTTCTGTCACGGCTTGTTCCATGGTATCATACTGGGTTTGAAAACAACTCTGCAAAATTGTACATTTTAAACAAAATCTTTACTCAACTTTTTTTCTCTTTTTGCTACTAGCATGTGTAATATTAAAACACATGGTCAATGCTAGAAGCAGAATTTAAACAAAGGGTAAATATGTTAAGTACAACAGATCTAAAGGGAGAAAGCCCATTCTTCTGAGCTCAACAAGTCAGCTTAGAGATTCTCATGCTTTCCAGGAACATCCGCATTTTATGTGAAATTAATTTCTGATTAATTTCAAACTTATTCTGCCACACATCTGAATTAATTGGAATTTAACAAAGTCCTGTGTAACTTTCAGGAAAGTGAAACCATGTTACTTGGTGTTGGATCCTGTCCTACCTGACACAGCTTTTGTAGAATAACAGAATAGTTTGTGTTGAGAGGACTCTTAAAGATCATCTCATTCCAACTCTCCTGCCATGGGCAGGACACTGTCTACTCGACCAGGTTGTTCAGGGCCCCATCCGTATGTTTGTGATTATATTTATGCATAATTATACCTGAAAGGATCAGGTTCCAGTGTCTACCACCTTAAAATTTCTTGGAAGTTTCTCTTTTGTACCTATACAAGTTGTCTTTTCTCTGCACCCCAGTGAAATAATTTCCCACTAGTCTACTGTTGTAACCTCTTCTTTCTGCCTCAGAGGATGGTTTGAGAGGGAAGGAGATAAAGAAGTTTATTATTGTCTTTTGCGTATGATTCATGGGCATTTATAATATAGTTTGCTGAAATGATAACTCTGTCCTTTAGAATGAGCTGACATTTAAAAAATAATAAAAGTTAAATTCTCCCACATCCACACCTACCTGTATTCCAGGAAAAAACCCTTAACTTCTGCAGTTAAGATTCATATCAAAATTAGACCCCATCAACTCAGAGCCATTTGCTTTTTTAAGAATCCATAATCAACTCTGCAACTGAGTGTAGGCAGCAAAATCGTTATGCAGGTCTGTTCCATCTCTCTGTACTGAACTTTTTTCTACCTTTTAACCTCCCTAAAATGGGAAGGGAGGAGAAAATGCAGTCAAGGTCTTCTGCCTGCTTTTCTCAGCATAATGAATCCTCCCCCATGTCCATTTAGTTCATCCCCACTATAAAAATGACTTTTTCAATCAAAGCATTGTACTCCTTCCAAAGACATTAAGGCAAATGACAGAACATGAGCTGGAATGACAAGGACAAGCCAGCTCAGTGCAAGGTAAGGGGGCTTTCTAAAGTGAATGACTGAAAACAAATACATACCAGCACTTTGCTCAAGGACTCTTAGCAAATTATTCCTACAGAGAGCCTGATCTTGGATCAGGATAGGAGAAAAATTAGGTAGTGGAACAGAAAACTATGACTTTCTTACTTTGCTTTTCTTGTTCACTTGCCGTGAGTGGTTCTGTTCCTTATTTATGGAGTTTTGTAACTTCCATGTGCTCAAAGCCTAGAGAAATTTCAGAAGCTGGAATCAAAAAGTGAAGTTTAGTCTACAACAAAAGGAGAGAATTTGGTAGCTCAGAATGAGAGCATTGGAATAGCCATAGGGAATGGGTGGATTAATAAAGAGATAATCAAACTGCCTTTGGGAGGAACATGCCTGATACCTACACACTGCCAGAATTAGGAACTTATCTAAAGACCTGAGGTAAATGCCTACACATAAATTAAGACTCACATACCAATACTGCTGGTTTTTACCAGGTGACATTCTCCCACATCTTCTATTTGCCCTGTCCTAAATAGACGATCAACTGATTTTTTTGGCACCTCCCTCAGATTAGCAAACACAGTAGCACATCTCTATAAACTCGACAGGATTCAATTTTTGCTAAAAACCAGAAAATTCTATTTCCTTTTGCTATTATAAAACGTTTTATTATCAAGTGTCATATATTAAACTTCGTTTTTTTAACTATAATTTGTCATATTTGCACACACTTCCTCTCTTCCTCTCCCACAGAAATCAAGTTTCTGGATCTTTGTGTGTTCCTCTATTTCTCTATTTCAAAATATCACTTCAGAAAGTGTTAGTTGCTTTCAACCCAATTTATTATAGCTGGAGTTCTCAAACAGACATTGTATTTCTAGAGTTTTCTTGAGAAAAACACCCACAACAGCAACAACAGTAAAACCCCCCACCCTCAGAAACAGCTTTATCTTCTTAGAAAACAGCATCAGTTCATCAAAAGATACAGATCTCTAGGAAGTGCAGAACTGATTATATACAGACAAATAAACTTCCCTGTAAACAGGCTAAACCATGGGGCTTTAACCAACTCGTGATCTTCAAAGGTACTTGGTATCAGCAATCCATGAATGAAAATACCAAATATTGTCTCCTTCTCTGAATTGTTTCTTTTTAATTTCCATTGCACTCATCAGAGATATGCACAGATATCTGTTACTTTACAGACACAACCTGAGATCCCAATTCTGTCCTTGAACTTCAGGGCTGTCTCCTATTTTTAAAAAGAAAACAACCTGAGCTACATAAAAGCAATAAGAGTAGACAATGAACGGGAAAAGGGTGACACTTTGTGGCTATACAAGAGAACTAAGGTCTCTTCATCCTTTTATGTATCATTAATTTTGGGTCCATCTTCCTGATACCATTATAATTTAAAGGTCACAAAAGAAGAATTAACTTTGACCAAGATTATACATATTATTTTTAAAAAGAAAACAAAACAAAACAAAACCTTCAAACTAAGAACATGAGAATGATTTTGAGGACATGCTTCTGAAAACACAGCTAAGAAAGTCATTGAAAGGGTTACCACAGTTTTTCTTGAAAATCCATCATATGCTATTTAGGCAAGCTAGCAAAAGTCAGTTTATGAAATAAGACTTTGGGGAAGATTTTGCCTCTCCCAAAGCCAATTTAACTCCCTTTATTTCTACAGAAAATTATTTTCTAAACAAATTCCTGTGAGCTTAGCCACTTTCACCAGATCTCTCATTTTATGAAAACTAATGGAAGGATCACTCTTTCTGCTGAAAGCTTGGTCTATAATCCGTAATTGCTAAAAGCCATCAATGCCTAAATCCAGATTTAACTATGAAAAAAGGACAGATATAAATTCTGTTGTTGAGTTTAAAACAATGTACAAGACAATGAAAGTAGTGAAGTCTAAACAGTCCTGTACTGAACAAATCCAATGTTGAAAGCCTTCACCTTGATCTTGATTGCCCACTATGCTACATTTGTAGGAGTTAAGAAATGCCAGTAGTGTGAAAAGGAAGAGATGAGCTTTTCAGCTTCTTGCATTCTTCACACATCTTCTTTTGAGCTGATCAGTGCACTAAATGCTGTCTCTATTGACCAGGGTGCCCAGATATTTTCACTTTTGACAGTAAACAGACCTACTGGTGAGTCCTACTCTGCTTCATGTGGTAAGATCAATCTGGAATGATACAAGGCATATTCACTGTGTACTGACTGTTGTGAGCAACATTTCTGTGAAAGAGTAACTTTCCAGTTCCTTGTGCCATTGGTAGGACCATTTGACTTGGATCTGGTGCAGCTTTACTGGAAATCTCATTTGACTCAAGTAATAGAACTGCCTTCTCATATTTACATACATATATATATATATATATATATATATATATATATATATACACAAATACAGATATGTATGTACATACCAAAAAAAAATAAATAGTATTTGCTGTCAGTGACACTGATAAAGAGAGAGGACTCACACTAAATTGGTTTTCATGGGTCTGTTCCTTCCAGGAATAGTATTTTCATACTTCTTTGCTTCACAACACCCATGAAATTAGTAGCATAGTAAGTCCATTCTGCAGGGATAAAAATTTGGATGCAGAGTGATTTTAAGTGCATTTTACAATTAACATTGTGGAAAGAAGCAGTAGCTGGGAGCCCTACTTAAAGAGCTGCCTTTTAGCAGATTATTAACTTTTGAGTAGAAATAAAAGAGCATTTGCATAATTACCAAGAGCTAGACTGGGTCCTTGCAGCAGGGTTGGACACCAGGCAACAAAACAATGCAGAGCACTAAATCAGGGGGGAGCAGTCAAACCCTTGCAAGTGTACCTCCATGGAAGTGTTAGCACTGCTGAGAAAAGGGAGATTAGGTGCCATTCAATCCAGCTACCTTCAAACCCAGGCTTTACCCTGCTGAACCTGTGGACTGGCTGATTTCCCAGTGCTCCCTCTATTTAGTCAAAGCAAGAGAGGAGCTCTGAGACAGGAGTCATTCAGAGATCCTAGGATTGTGTCTTTTTTCAGTGGCTCTCTGTGCTGAGGTACAGGAACATTTGATGTAGGTAGCTAAGTGAATGAATGGCTTCAGGCTCTGAGTCCCAGTTTCCCAGAGGGATTTAAAGACCATTTATTTCTCCTCTTTGCCCTGAAGCATGATTAGTTACACACCAGCTTCATTCCTGACACAGGCTTTTCCAATCCTGTTTAAGGACCTCTAGTGATGGAGGTCCTCACAGTTTCCAGGCAATCAATCCTAGTCCTAAATTGGGAATATTTTTTGCTATGCTGCAATTCACATCAAAACTTTCCATGACTGTATTTGGGTGTCCATAGTGCAGACATGTTTTCTTCTGAACAAGATATTTAGGAGCTCATTGCAGTCAGTGGAGCATCAGACAATTTTAATTTCAGTAATTGAAGAAGCAGTTCAGTCTTTTTGGTTTACAGGCTCATGTTTACTCTTGCCCCAGCTCTCGAGGTTAATATTTAATAACTGCATGCTACTAGATCCAAAACCTGACGTTCCATCATCCCTAACACAATACTAGGCCTGAAAGAGAGTGAATTAATTCCTGCCTTCTAGAGGCTTTGGGGGTTTCTGCTATAGAAAATAAAGTTTTCTATTTTCACCCTACAATCTTTTTGGCTCATATGACCAATATGGTTCTCTAACTCACAGATACCTTTTCTACAGATCTGCTACAGTCATACCCCATCCTGTAATTGTATACTTGACTATTTTGTTTTTCAATTTTGACACCTCACACTGTCTCTGCTTACTTAATCTCATTCAATCATTTCTTTCTGCAAGAGTGTTTTACCAACTTTCAAATTTACTTTCTATACTATTAATTTAATTTAGCATATGTGTTTCCTCTCTCAGGTTCATATGATCAGCAAACTGAAAAAAATCCCGCTTTTTTAAATTGTTTGCACAGTTAGTGAATGCATTGACCAGTTAAATGGTAGCTTTCTGCAAGACTCCACAAATATATTCTTTCTCTTTTGAAACTGATAATTTCTTTATATGAATGGTTATCAGACTCATGTAGTAGTGGTTCCATGTTTCATGTTTCCATTCCTTGTTAGAATCATCCTGGAGCATGAAATAAACCTTTCTAAAATTATTTTCACTATTTACTTTAGAAGACCTATGACTTTGTCTTGAAAGAAAATTGCAGTGGTTTGAGATAATTATATAATTTGGTTTTGTTGGTTGTTTCTGGTTTAGCCCTTCAGTTGTTAAGGTAGAAATAGTTACAAAAAGTGTGAAATTATTTTAACTGAGAATTTATGAAGTGCTTTCAACTACTTTTTCATTTCTGTTTTCCTTATTCAAAGTCAAAAACTCAGAAATCTTATCCTTCTATCACAACATAAGTATTTCCAGACATCTGTTAGTCATTGACCTTTTACAGGGAAACTTAAGAACGACAAGAACTTGAGTATCAGATCAAGATTTTCCATGATGTTTCACTTACTGCTCAAAGAATTACATCTTGTTACCTTTGATGTCTCTTACACATTGCACTCCATATTTTTTTGGTCTAACTCTCTCTCTACATGTTCATTTTATTTTCTGCTTTTTTATATTTATGTTCATTTTTATTAATCTCAGTTCTATTTCTTGTTTCTTTTTGTATCTGAGTCGAAGATTCAACCACTTTGTTGCTTCATTAAAATACTGCCCTTCATGTGCAATGGAATTGTTTGCTTATGTAGCTGCTTCATCTTTTTTCAAAGAAATGTCACACTTCCTTCAGTCATCTCCCTTCAATTCACCTTTTCTGGAATTATAGCTAGAAGTTATCAAACACTACTAATGACGGAAAATCTTGGTACACGGGGCTGTCACTTATTATTTTCATTTTCCCTTTTTTTTTTTTGAATGATCCTCAGTCAATTCCTGTTCATAGTGCAGTCATATGTAATTGCCTCAAAGCTCTGCTACAGTAAATAAATTGCATTATTAAAGTTTTCAAATCTTTTTAGTTTATCTTCATACTTCTCATGTCAGTGTACACATACCCAAGATACTCAGCACACTGATTATTTTCTTCCTGCCTCTGATATTCTAAATCTGATGTAAACGAGTCCATCCTCATTTTCCATGAGGTAAACTGCTCCCTAAGCAAACTGCTCATGGGAAGTGACCACGCAGAGGCAGAAGGTGCAAGTCTTCATTAAATGCCCCCACATGTGTACCCTTGTACCCAATGTCATCATTTTACTCCAGGCTTTTGGTGAGGGGGCCACACACTCTCCCAGCTTTTCCACCCAGCATCCAGCAGTAATTCTCTTCCATGTGCCACTATTTGTTCAGAAGCATTCTCATTCATGATTTTGGTAACTCCAAGAGCACATTAGGAGTAAGGAAACCTTTGGTAGTGTCTCACATTGAGGATCTTGGGATTTCAAGTTCTGGGAAAAAAGGATCTTTCCAAAATCTAAAATATTTGAGCTGCCTCTTTGTGTTTCTTCTCAAAGACAGTTGCTCTGAATCTCACATTTCAGAAAGAATTAAACTTTTTCTACTGTGTCACAAGGACACAATTTTAATCTTCTGTCAGAATAAGCATATCCATTCTTGATCTCAAGGTTGCTGATAAGGACAAAGTGCATATTATGCATCAAGAAAATTAGCATTCAGCTCCTTTTTTGGGGATTGAGTGGGTATATATGATTAGATCTTAAGCTCATAGTATTGTTTGATCGACTCAATTCCCAGAATATGGTAGCTAGCTTTAACATCTTGTATTACTGGGTGACTGACTAAAAGAAACCTGTCCCAAATATTTTAAAGCATCACGTCCCTTTCAGAAAGAAGTTATGGACTGTGTGATTACACCATTTCAAAGGAAAAAAAAACACCTCAACACATTATGATTTGTAAATTAAATGAGTGGGATCTATTTCAAATAATGGTATTTGCAAAATACACCATTATGTAAAAAATTCAGTAAAAAAAGTCCCAAATTGAAGGTATGGTGTGGCTGTCCAATTAATCTTGATTTGGATTGCTCTGATTATTTGTACAATCTATCCTGAAGTGTCAGATTATTACAAACTTTGCTGGCAAGATAAAAGATATTTTTTTATTACAGAAAAAAAACCCAAACAAACAAACAAACAAAAAAAGGTAAAAATTTTCCTTTTATTTTTTTCTGCTCAAGTGGACACTCGATGTTAATAAAGCAAGACTTCCCATGTCAAATTATGACTCTAAATCGTCACACTAGAAATTATTTACATGATAAATACAGGTAAATACAAGTGTTTAAATTATGTGGCTATGTCTCCATATTCTCCTTTGAGCAGTCTTCTAAGTTAAACACTTTAATCTGGAAGAAGTTTAGATCAGTGGTATTGACCACTTTAAAAATATGCTAAAGGCTTGCACTAACAGTGGCAAGCAATGTAAAGAAATAAGTAGCAGATTCTTTGCTGCAATGATCAACAAGAATTATGGTTCTAATAGCCTATTTTCATGCTTTTTTATCAAAATTTCATTAAATATTTACTGGTAAGATTTGTCTTTTGTTAGCCTCAGGCTATGTTTCCATGGCAGCCTCACTGCTGGTCATTGCATTTCCCCTGCCAGCTGTACATTTTCACCTTTTTCCTTATGAGACTTTCTGTAAAGGTCTTATGGTTTTATAGTACAGAAGAAAAAAAAAAACATTAAAAATAGTATCTTCCTGTAAGACTGATGTGCTGGCGTTACTCAAAGAGTTCAACTAGAACAAGAAACGAGGGAAATGAATGAGAGAATGAGCCTGGATCACGTTCCATAGGAAGAGGGCAAGGACTATTGCAGTCAGGAGTTAGAACTGCCACAGAAATACAGATTCAGAAAACTCAAGGAGTTAGGTCAGCTGCTGACATTTAAATTCCTTGTGTCTTTTAAGATGCTTGCTCACTCTGCCTAACCTCCAGAGATTTTACTACATCCCCCATGGGTCCTGCTGCTGACCAAGTGTGAACATCTCCTGTACTCCAGTAATGTATCTCCTCCTCAGCCCCCGTGAGAATTTACTAGACTAGCCCAGTTTCGGGAGCGTTGGGGGAAATATCTTAGGATTAAGGCAAAAGATTTCAAAAGAGGCTCTAACCCCCTCATGTGGTCCAAGGCTTTATTCTTGGTGGTTCCCACATGGAGGAAGAGGGAAGAGGGAAGAGGGAAAGAGGCCGAACAGGAAGGGACCAGGCATTATCTAGGCTCCTGTTCAGGAAGGGCTGCTTGGCTGACAGCCAATAAGGTACAGAAAGGAAGGAAGGGTTAAACTAACATGGTTGCAGCTACAGGGATCTCTGGGGAGGGAAAAACCATTCCCCAGAAGATGCAACACCCCAGGATCTCTCAGATAGCAGAAGGCCCCCATGTGTCAGCAGATGAGTCAGACCCCAGGTGTGCAGGCTGCCCTCTGCACTCCCTAAATTACTGCTGTCTTCTGCAAGTACCTTCTAGGCAATAGCTCTGGCTGCAGAGGTGACCATCTACCGCTGCTGCGCCCAGCTTCAAAACTCCTTCCCACCCCACTTTCTGTTGGGCAGGAGTGTTGATCTGCTAGAGGGTAGGAAGGATCTTCAGATGAATTTGGACAGACTGGAATAGGCTGAGCAGGGAAGATGTGGAATCACCATCCCTGGACTTGTTCAAAAGATCTGTGGCTGTGGCACTTGGCAACATGGTTTAGTGGGGAGCATGACGGTGTTCTGTTAATGGCTGGACTTGATCTTAGAAGTTTTTTCCAGCCTTAATGATTCTGTGATTCCAAAGAAGATCCTTGCACTAAAATAGAGTGCATGCTCTAACTGACCACATATTGAGTTTAAAGGAATTTATAACATTGGCATCAGAATGCTGCAATTTCAAATGCATATACTCAACACTGTTTACCTGGTGCGCAGAGCTTCATGCAACCAGCGTTAAACACTCATTTTTCAGAGACGTTTTTGAAACAAAAAAAATTAATTTCCCTCCTTTCAGTTTTATTATTATGAGCACTGTGACCACACTCAGACCAGGACATTTAATTTTATATTATAAGCGAATGTAGCAAAATCTAATAATAGTCTAAGCAATGGTATTTAAAGAGATGAGACTCATGTTCATTAAACATTAGGAAGAAATTATTTCTAGTGAGTGTGATGAGACACAGGAACATGTTGTCCAGAGAAGCTGTGGATGCCCTACACCTGGAATCATCCAAGGCCAGGTAGGATGGGGCTCTGAGCAACCTGGTCTAGTGGCAGGTGTCCCTGCCCATGACAGAAGGTTGTAACTAGGTGATCTTTAGGGTCCCTTCCAACCAAAGTCACTCCATGGTTCTATGATTCATGTTTGCTGTGCACTTATAAGGAATTAAAAAAGCATCTCAGGGAAAAAATAAAATAAAACACAAAATAAAAAAAAGGGAAGAAAAGTTCATCAATTGCTAAACAGAACATATTCAGAGTGAAAATCATCAAAAGGCTTAAATAAAGAGCAGTGATATATCCTGGCTCTAGGAAATTTCGACTAGCTTGCATGTTATTGGAAAGAAATAAAGTGGATTTTGATGGATTTAGTCACTGCACCCAAATCATTATTAAATGCATATAACGTTTCATCACTCTAATTCTCTCCGCTTTGGAGTAGCTTGCACTGTGATCCTCGTGCATAGTCTATTCTAATCTATTTTACTTCCTCAGGAGATCTCTCCCTTTAATGCAAAGGAAAGCATTCTAAGAGCAAGTCATGTAGAGTTTTTCCCAAGGTATAACCTTCCTCTACATGTCTGATCTGTTGTAATTCTCTGGCCTGTTCCTTCATTTCAACCATCAAGCTAATTATAGTCCTATTATACCTTGCTGTATAACCCTGCAAGAGTCTGTCACACTCTGCCTGGCTTCTGACTTTTTCTGGCACTTTTTAATCCTCTGTCTGCTTAACTTGTGGGATCTGAGCCTTGATAGGAGGTCACTCTCTAGACAGCAGACCTCTGAGGAGTGTTCAAGTGTCAGAAGAAACCTTTGCTGTCAGTTGTGAGCAACCTTTTACTTTTCTCCATCACTCAGAGTCTGATTCTGCGTGGCACGAATCCCCTTCCTTCTCCTGAGCTCTGCAGTGGGATATACGAACTTCTCAGTGTCAGATCCCATACCTCAGGCCTGTCAAACCTCATGCACCAAGCACCCAGAGCATATTCTTGCCTTTTTTTCACAGTCACTTACTGCCCTACCTGTAGCTCACACATAAACAACCTGCAGCAATCTAGCGTCTTTCCTGTCCCATATGCCCATATCTCTGCATCCAAGTCACGCTGGAAAAAAATATTGGCTCTAAATAAGTCTGAAATTACTCTGAGGAATTAAACCCAATGGATGTTTTCCATCCATATGATACTATAATTCAGATGCTGCCAGAATCCCATGATAAACCACAGCCTTATCTCATTAATTAGGTATAGGTTATGTTCTTGAGAGATTTACGTTAATTCTTTTGCTATATCCTTGCAACTTCTTTGTGCTTTCTTTTTAATGTGGCACGGGACTTATATGACCTGAAATAAAGAAAACATGGATGTGCAATCATGTCAAGTGCTTCCCAGCAAAGTGGCAGAGAAATAGCTGGTTCCACAGTAAAGTAGAACAGAGTGAAGTAGGGACTGTGCCAGGCAGGATGTGAAAGTAGAAGAGAAAGAACAGCTTGAAATGTTGGAATAAAATAAAAATATGAAGTAGACATTGTCAATGTAGCAGGCCTCAGCAGAAGAGCTGTGGAAAAGGACAGATCACTGAGACATATAGGCTTATGGTTTCCAGGATATTAAAATGAACAATATCAGAATTAGATAAATTGAACTACATGAGTTAATTGAATTGATTTAATTGATTGAACTAGATAAATTTACTATATCTGAACCAGATAAAATAAATTGAAAGATGTTCATCTTACTGGATGTAAATATTAAATTGATACCCAGATGCCAAATTAAAAATAAAATTTAAAAAATGCTAAACCAATTATGGCAGATCTAGAGACATCAGTGTAAACAAGAAACAACAAGAACAACAAAAATCAGAATTGCAGCATTGTTGAAATTCAACTGATATACTGGATACGTCAGATAGAGCTAATAGAAGGGAAGATATACAAGATACTGAAAACCAGACCCAATCTTTGTTTTGATTTTATCAAAGTCAAAAATAATAGAGTTTAATGTGACAGATAGAAGGTCATTAGATTTCTTTTTCCAAAAGCAATAATTCCAGTCACAGTATGAGGAGAGACAAGACTGAAATTGTAAGGGACAACGTGGCAGTGGCCACACAGGAGTAACAACACTGCAGTTGATCATCTCAAATGGTTTGGGTTGAAAGTGAACTTAAAGACCTTTTGCTTCCAACACCCCTGCCACAGGCAGGGGCACCTTCTGCTAGACCAGGTCTTTCAGGGTGCCATCCACGCTGGCCTTGAACGTTTTCAGGGAAACATCAGGATGCATGTGGGGAGGTTTAAAAGAACATATCTTGCAGATATTTTATGTTTCTCTCCTGAGTAGAAGATAAGTGGCGTTGCTCAAGGGAGTTATTTTGCAGGTTTTGGAGAAAAAAAAAGAAAAGGTGTGCCAGTCTCTTGACCAATGGTGAAGGGGAAGTCAGTGTGTTCCCTTGGTCTGTCAAGATTTCCGTCTTGAAAGAGAGGGAGGCAAAGCAGTGTTCTTAATTAAAAGTAGGTTTCCATATTTGGCATTTTTAATAATCACACACATGGAAATCACACAGCAATCCTAACTACTAGAAAGTAGAAATAAAGACTTTTAAAATGTATTTTGCACTACTAGTGGTAACACTGAGATAGCTATTGCTGTATAAGAGCTGTTATATGGCTGTTAATGCACACATTTGTTGGTGTATGTTTTGCAACTAGAAGGTTGCATACTAATAACTTTACAACTTATTTATCAGCTCTGGATGATTTTGAGGTGGGATTTTGTTAACTCATATTTTCTCACATTTCTCAGAATATTGTGTACATGTGAGAGGGAGATTTATGGATAGGAATAAAATGTCAAGGATCTGTGAAAATCAATATTCACATATTTCATAAAGAAGTGGGAGATACTCGAGAAATATTTTTGTATGTATATTGTGTTAAAGTATTTTGACTACAGTGAATCAAACTTTTTTGAAGCAGGGTTGTTCACTTACACCAGTCTTGATTAGCTATGATCTTTTGCATCTTTCAGTAGTAACCAGGCCATTTTTAAATTCAAAAAACCACAGTGATCTCAGCCTTTGCAGTTTCATCATAGCATGACATTATTTAATACAGCATTGCTGTTTCCTGATAGCAGTGTTTCTCCTGTGAAAGAGGCAGTAATTAAAAAATAATTATGTCTGTGGTTTGTTTGATTAGATGCATATAGCATTTCAAGAGAGAAATCTGTTACCAGAGGCTTAAGGACTCTGCCTGCTTTGCAGATACCAACTTTCTGTACAGTGAGCTCACAATCAGGTCTGACCTTTTACCAGGGTTCAAGTTCATCATATCTGATCACTCTCTTTGTGTAATTTATTCATAATCTGCCCAGGTTACCCCACTCTGTTGTACAGACACTCTGATGTTTCATTTTCTTTCTTCCATGTTGAATCCCCATTCAGTCACAAGTTCTGTATCTGGCTTTCATAAAACCGTAGAACATCCTGATTTGGAAAGGATCCACCAGGACCATTTAGTCCAACTTCTGGCCCTGCACATGACAGCCCCAAAAATCCCACCAAGTCCCTGAAATCATCCAAACACTTCTTGAACTATGGTAGGGTCATGGCCACTTCCCTGGAGACCCTGTTTTGTTATTGTTAGGGTTTGGATAATTTTCTTTCCTACTCATCACCATACCTTAGCTGTCTGCATGACAAATAGCATGCTCCTTATGTGATGTGAAACTGGCATTAAACACATAGAATCCTAAACCAACGCATTTCCAGGACATTGGTTCTCCAGAGTTCAGACACATGCCAGCCACCTTTCCTCTCGTCTGATTCCCATTAAAATGTGCATCACAGAATGTGTTTAATTACCTACATGATATCACAGCAGAGTGTTAAAAAATGTCTGGACCCTCACACAATTGTTCAAATGAGCTTCCACCAAACATTTTTTGTTTGTCCATGCACATTTCAATCCTGCCAGACAGAAATCAGCAAAGAAGTAATTGTTGTTATCACTGATGCCACACATCACACAGCCAACCTAAACTCAAACCTTGTGATTCTTGATAATGAGGAGTAAGCTATGGAAAATATATGAAAGAAAAAAAAAAAACCAAAACAAGCAAATAGCAGAAAATCAAGTACTGTATAGTTGTGTGGGAGGCAGTTGAAATGCAATGTAAGCAACCCACAGTCATCAAAAAACACTAGACTAGTCAGATCTGAAAATTTGGCCAGTACCAAAGTGATGTCTCTATACAGAGGACTCTCAATGTGGAAGCTCCTTCTCTGTAATTTGAAAACAAAAAAATTGCAATATAATTTATGTCCAACAGGAAAATAATTGTAGAAATCTTACATTTTTAAAAGTGTGTGGATTTTTTTAGCAGGAAATGTCAACTGGAACACTTCAGTTTTCATTCAGTCAAGGCATTTTTATAGAAAACTTTTCTTTTAGTAGCTTAGTATACACTAGNACTCACTGTCAACGTAAAATTAAACTCCTGGGAATAAACACCTAGGAAGGAAAGCTCTCTGACAGGTAAAAGAAGAGAGAAGTTGTTTCTTTAGTCCAAACCTCCTACTAATTTTCTCTCTGTCTTTCACTCTGAGTTCCCAAGCTGGTTTTTAAAATCTCTGGCAAAGCATCAACAGTGTAGAGGTAAACTAAACCATCCAGTCACTTCCATCCAATTAGATCTGATTTATTCCTTTTTAAAGGGCCAACTACGACAATCTTAGCTTTAGGGGCTGATGGATAATGACTCTGATGCAGTATTTGAACCATTTATATTGTATCAGAGTCTTTCACAGAAAAATCAGGGGTAGTCCTATTAGAATTTTCCTAAAGAGATAGAAATATCTTTGATTTTTTTTCAGACTTTTTTGGTAAATTCTTTTCAGAGGGAAATGACTTTTAATCAACTTAGTTAAATTTACCTTGTTCATGTGCTTTTTTTTTTTTAAATTTATTCTCATTTGACGTCCATCTAAGATTTTCCAATACTGCCAACTCCTGCTTCCTATTTCCTACATTGGCCTCTAGATTCCACTAAAATTGTGCTTTGTCTTTCAGCATTTACCAGTATCTTCATGACAGCCAATGAA
>VXBC01005823.1:338829-392037 GCA_013399945.1 Ploceus nigricollis
TAGTAGCTTAGTATACACTAGGTACCTAAATAAAGGAAAAAATAAAATCTCTCCTATGTGACTCATCTAAGTTTATATGGAAAACAAATAGCAACAGAGGTTAGAAATAAAAAAAAAAAGAAGTCCTGGTCTCTTGACTAACAGTTTAACTACTGGTCTCATCTTTTCACCTTGGAAATATGATTTAGATGAAGAAGAATTTTTCACTTGCTCACTATAGGATAAAATATGATTTCACAGTGTTATGGCCATTCCATTTGAATTTGCTGATTTATTCACACACACATACACACACAAANAATTCTTTTCAGAGGGAAATGACTTTTAATCAACTTAGTTAAATTTACCTTGTTCATGTGCTTTTTTTTTTTTAAATTTATTCTCATTTGACGTCCATCTAAGATTTTCCAATACTGCCAACTCCTGCTTCCTATTTCCTACATTGGCCTCTAGATTCCACTAAAATTGTGCTTTGTCTTTCAGCATTTACCAGTATCTTCATGACAGCCAATGAAAAACAATTTTTAAGCTTTTCACAAGGCTGTTTTCATGCCACCTTAGACTTGGCATCTCTCAGAGGATCCTGTCTTCAGAAGAATACATTGGGAAAAAAGGTTCAGACTGGATATAAGGAAAAAGCTTTTCCTCATGAGGACCATCAAATATCAGAAGAGATTGTCCTGTCAAGTCATGTTGTTGGCCACCCCTGGAGAATTTCTAGACCAGAGTGGACAATGTTCTAAAAATTTGGTTTGGCCTCACATCTGACCATACTTTAATGATGATGTGGACTAGATGCTTTCCTCAGGTCTCTTCTAAGCTGAAACTTCCTGTGATCCTGCAAATGAGGGTCAGTAAGACCAGGGGACTAATTTCAGAGTTCTTCTTATTGACTGTACCTATGTTCCATGAGGACAAAATATTCCCTTCATCAAAACTTATGGATTATTTTGATGCAAACTCAGTGGGAAATCTCACATTTCTTCTGTTGGAGGCTGAAGCACATGATAATTTGCTAGTAACTGTTCCGGAAGTGTGTATTTTCCCACTGCCCATCTCAAGATAAAAGTCAATTTGGAAAAATTTAGGGTGAAGCAAGACACCAAGATGGCCAGTGATGAAAGAGGTGAAGTTTTATTGAAGTGTTATCTGGAACAAAGAGGTCTAAGATGAATTCTTTTCTCTCAAGTGTGATACCAGTGCAGAAGCTTTTAAATGTCTCTACATTTCATAAAGCCACCTGTAAAGTAGAAACAAGGTATCCTTTCAGCTTAACACAATGAGACTCTTCAGAAGAAACACAAAAGTTTTAATATGATCTATCAGTCTTTTCTTGGTGTATTACAGCATTTCTGATAGGGAAGGGCTTAGAAAAGTTAAAAATCCAGTACCAGTTTTCTGGCTGTTAATTGTATTTTGTTGCTACTGTTGTGAATGCTACTGAAATAAAAAAAGAAGGGCAAATAGGGAGGTAGAAGACAATATGGCCTACATGATCTTGTTCCTTTCCTCTAGAAGCAATGATTATTTCTCTCAAAATATTCTTTAAAATTCGAGACATTGTTTTTTTTCTTTTTGATCAATTAATGCATATTAATCTCAGATTAAATAACACAATACCTTAGTGGTGATATTCCAGAATTGGACAAAAAATCTGTGAGTATTTCATTATTTGCTATTACTATTTCTCTGTAGTTTTTCACAGTGAGTAGATTAATAGCACTGATTTCTCCATTGGGGCTTGGCAATGGAAATTGGTTATAGAGCTCTGTGACCTAGAGGTGACATTAATTATAATTAGAGTCTAGGAACTGCACTGACAGGAAGAGGGATGCTGTAGTGTAATTCCAGAACCAGCACCTTTCTTAGATCTTTTTAGACACCTTCAACAAATTTCCTCCTCACTCTGAATCTCTCACTGCATCCTTTTAGCACTTCACTTTGTATCATCCATCAGAACACAGACGACACATTTTTCTTCTCCCTTCCTTTCCTCTGGATGACCCTGCTTTTCTCTTTCTTCATGAACTAAGACTCCTATGAATTCCTACAGTCTTTTACTGTGAGGAGATAATCTTTAGCAGGCATTTGGCCATAAGTGGAAACTTTTCACTTATCTCTAATGGTCTCACTACAGAACACTACTCTTCCGCTCCTGAAGTGCAGAGTGGAGATTTTTCAGTGCCCATTTCTATCCTCCTTAAAAGAAGTTTTCTTCTCACCTTCCCTAATCACTGCATTAATAACTGAGGATGTTTAATACAGCATAACTGTGCTGCAAAGGAGTGACACAGGCCCTAACCAGACTGTAGATTATGTTTTGGAACTCTAAAACTTTTGTTGGGTCAGGTCCTTCAAGCACAAACTTCTCAAATGGATACTGGTGTTCTGCTATGGGTTATTTTGTATCATAAACCTCACAAAGTTCAGGGCCAAGTGCAAGGTCCTGCACCTGGTTTGGAGGGATCCAAATATCAATACAGACTGAAGAAGGAATGGACTGAGAACAGCCCAGTGTGAAGGATCTGGGAATATTGGGGAATGAAAAATTGGACACGACCCATCAATCTGCACTCACAGCCCACAAAAACAACCACGTCCTGCACTGATCCCACAGGGGGACAGCAGGAAAGGGAGGGGATTCTGCCCCTCTGCCCAGGTGAGATCCCATGTGCAGCGCTGAATCCTGTGTTTTTCCCAGCACAGGGAGGACACAGAACTGCTGCAGTGGGTTCAAAGAATGATCATCAGAAGGCTGAAACACCTCCCCTGTGAAAACAGGCTGAGATAGTTGGGGCTCTTCATCCTGGAGAAGAGAAGCCTTCTGGGAGACCGAATAGTAGCTTTTCAATTTATAAATAGGATTTATAGCAAAGAAAGATTTTTTTTTCACAAATGTCTGTAATGATAGAATCAGGGGTAATGGGTTTAAACTGATAGAGGATAGGTTTAGACTGAGCATAAGGAAGAAATTTTTTACAGGAAGAGGCTGCCCAGAGAAATGATGGATGCCTCACCATTGGTAGCATCTTTGGTCAAGCTGATCTAGTGGGAGTTGTACCTACCTGTGACAAAGGAGCTGGAATAGATGATCTTTAGTGGCTACATTCAACTAAAACCATTCTATGACGATTTTCTGCATTTGCAACCTCAATCAAAAAATGCTTCACTGTTCACAGAGTTATGTTGATACTTTGCCTATAACCACACTAAAATAGTATTGAGGAGGTTACTAAGACAATATTTCTTGGTTTTGGGTTTCCTGCAGTGTTTAATGAACCACATGGAACCTTCCAGAAACTCAGATTATTAGACAGATGCACATGAGTTGAAAAAGTAAACTCCACATTTAATTGGGGACCTGCATATCAGCGCTGTTTATTGTGAACCCTCTAGGACAAAGTTTTCAGTTAATGCATAGATTATTAGAGCACTGCTTACTGCTGCCTCAAGTAGGCAAATCCAAAATGTTTCACATAAAAACCACTCTGCTCTTCCTCTGCATTTGCGTTCTTTGGATTAACAAGTACTGCTGATCTGTATAGAAACAGAAATCCTCAGAGTCCACTTTAATGATTTGCATATGCAATACCCAACTAAAATCAAATACATTATTTTTGCACTCAGAAGTAATCTAATATCTTGCTTCTTTGACCTATATTCCACGTGTGTTGTTTAGTGTATGCTGTCACAGAGCCAAAGCCTGTGGTTAGTACTTAATTAATATGCTTCTGTTATGCACTCATTAGCACTTCAGTTAAAATCTCCAGATGCTGGAGATAAATAGATCCATGAAACCAATAGCAGTACATGTTCCAACCAGCCAAACAGTGGCATACTTCTCTATATAGAATAATATTCAATTAAAACTCTCATCTCTCAATACTGGAAAAACAGATTTCATTGTTTTAAAGTGGCATTATGGATAACGATGGATGGGAAGAGGAAGAAAGAAGGGAAGAAGAAAAAGGAGTGAAGATGGTAAATCTTCAGTTTCTTGAAAGTCTGTGGGCTTTCTTTTTGTTGTTTGTTATAGGAAAAAATAACATCTTAAATCACTAAGTTCCAATTAAATAGTTTCCATTAAGATTGCAGTTATGCAGCAAAATATAGCTAACCTTTGAGTTATGCAAAAGAATACTGTCTTATTTGCCTTTTTTAATGTTTATTTTAATTTTTTTTTACACGGTTTTCATGTAATTTTCAATGAGATGGTTTCATGAGTCTGGGACATTTTATGTACTTCAGAGTCTATACTAATTCATTAATACAGTTGATTTCTGTTGTTATCACTGGAAAAGTATCCAGTAGTTTCAGAAATGGGCTAAGGCTTCCTTGTTCTAGGTATTGCAGAAACACAGGCAAGGAGACATCCTTTGCAAGATGATTTTACTGAGTGAAATGTAAGAGCTACAGGTAAAGATGTGGAGATTCAGACTCTTACACAAGAATATGCTGGTGATTTCAACACAATAATTTTCCATCTCCTCTCTGAGCTTCATGAATCCTAGAATGGTTTAGGTCGGGAGGGACCTTAAAGATCAGCTAGCTCTAGCCCCTGCCATGGGCAGGGACACCTTCCACTAGAGCTGGTTACTCAAAGCCCCATCCCACCTTGCCTTCAACATATCCAGTGATGAGGCAGCCACAGCTTCTGTGGGCAGCCTCTGCCAGTGCTTCACCAGCCTCACAATAAAAAACTTCCTTCCTAATATCTGATTCGAGCCTACTGTCTGTCAGTTTAAAACCATTCCCCTTTGTCCTATGGCTCCATGCCCTCTCTCCAGCTCTCTTGGAATCCCTCTAGATACTGGAAGATCTCACCAGAGTGGAGCTGAGGGGCAGGATCCCTTCCCTCACCCTGCTGCCCACACTGCTCTGCATGCAGCCCGTGACGGAGCTGTTTTTCTGGGTTGAAAGTGCACATTACTGGGTCATTTCCAGCTTCCCATCCACCAGCACCCCCAAGTCCTTCCTGGCAGGGCTGTTCTCAATCCATTGATTGAGAACAATGATTGTACAGGCCCAGCCTGTACATGTGCCAGGGATTGCCCAAGCCCGAGTTTAGGACCTTGCCCGTGGCCTTGTTGAACTCCATGAGGTTTGCACAGTCCTCTCCTGCCTGTCCAGGTCCCTCTGGATGCCATTCCTAACCTCCAGCATGTGAGTGCCCCACACAGCTTGACGTCACCAGCAAACTGCTGAGAATGCATTCAATCCCACTGTCCACATCTGCAACAAAGATGTCAAACAGTGTCAGTCCCAACACCAAACCCCAGGAAACACCTCTCATTTTTGGTCCCTTGTCATATCCCTCAGACAATATGGATTTGGTAGATGCCCTAAGTGTCTCAAGCAGAATCAGGCACCTTTAATTAGAAAAATAAATTGAGTGTTCAGAGATCTTTTCAATGTTTAAACTTTCTGCCCCTTGTCCTATGATACCACTGAGCTGTTGGACACTAGTGAAATAAACTCAGTGAAATCTCCTTTGACATGGAATTTAGAAAAACTGGTCTCTTCTCAGGGAGTTATGGCACCTTTTTTTCAAATCTTTTCAGGATATCTGCAAGAAGGCATGATCCTTTTATATAAAAATTTTAAAGTACAAACCACTCGGTTCGACTCATGCATTAACTTTTCTAAAGTCAGTGTTCTCCACTTCTTTATCATCAACTCTGTCAAGGAAGAGAAGGATGACTTTTCAAATCAAAGTATATTCCGTGAGTCTCTCTATCAAAATATTCATTTTTTTAGATGTTCCTAAGGCAAGAGTCAGTAGGAAAAAATGCTGAGCATTTAAGCACTGAGATGGAATAATCTGGTCCTAGTGCCTTTAGACTCAACTCAAAGAAGTGGACTTGCCTGTTCCCTCTGATGCAGAGACGAAAAACAGGGTAGTAAGATGGAGTAACAGTTTTACTTTATGCAAAATGAAGAAACTAGTCTTTGGAAGCAAAAGTTTGAGAAGGTGTGCAGAGCTGAGCAGACACTTGTCCAACCCTGAAAACCAACACAACACCGAGACTGAACTCAGCAGATTGCTGTAAAATGCACCAGATCACTTGTGTAAAATGCACAACAGAGACAGAAGAGTGCTAAGCCTCAGTTTAGAGTGGAAGTTTCAAGGGCAACTGAAGGAGAGTGATGTGTGATAGTAAAGATTTTTCCATATATATTAAAAGTAAAATGAGGTGTCAGAGAAATATCAGGATTTCTGGAAGCTTTTCCAAAGCTACGGCTTTGATCTGTGCAAGGCTGATCCCTCTCTAACTCTTTTTCTTTTTCTCTAACTCTACATTCTTTCTCAATTAGAATATTTCACCAGGCTTGTTATCAGACAGTTCTTCCCGGAGAAGTTATTTTTGTATTTAATCCACAATATCAGGTGACTGAGCTAAATGCTTAAGGGAATTGATTACCATTTGTTAACTCTATGGTTTGTTTTTTCCCTTGGTCATTCATTCTTGCAATAGATAGATTGTTTATTTTTAATCCATATATGTATTCTAGCAATGTCTTGTACACTGTCATTGTAATTACAAGTTACACTTACTAGGCAGATCAGGTCTCATACAGGCAGAAAAATATATATCTAGTATCCTTTGACTTTATTTGATACCCATGCATAATTTTCAATGGGAAAATATACAGATCAAAACTTAAAAATGGGGGAAAAAGAATTTCTAGGTTTAGCCAAACAGCAATTTAAAAAATTTAGTTTCCACTGTAGTTCTAAATTTTAAAAAGTCATAGCTCATTTGGGGCTTCAGTAATTCCCAAGTAACACTGTCTTAACTCTAGTTCAAGGCTGCTTTTCAAGATTATTCTCTTTCAGACCTCTTTTCTCTGACAAGTGCTCTCAAACTGTATTTTCTATCCCAAAGGTTGAATTATGCTTTAGGCTGGGTCCAGTGAGCCAAAGGTCCTCCAGAAGGTTATCAATTATTTACTTGCAGCTCCTACTCCTTTGTCTGATAGCATAAATGCACTGGAAATGACTGCAGCCAGGAAAGGTACAGCCAGGAAATCAAACCTTCCTGCTGGTGATGTGAAAAGTGTCAAGCCAGGGCTGCAGGAACCTTTGTGCCATAATTTCTGTGTGACAATGACATTATAGCCTACTTCACATTGGGATAAAATGACTTCTGGCACAGATAACCTGTAGTAAAATAAAGATACACACATACATGTGTATGTATATATATACACACACATATGTATATGGTGTATGTATCATAAAATCATAGAATAGTTTGGCTTGGAAAGGGACCTTCAGGATCATGTAGTTCCAGTCTCCTGCCACGTGTGGGGACACTTTTTAATAGACCAGGCTGCTCAGAGCTCCATCCAACGTGGCCTTGAACATTTCCTGGGATGAGGCACCAGCACATCTTCTCTGGGCAACCTGTGCTGGTGCCTCACCACCCTCTGAGTAAAGAAATTCTTCATATCATCTGATCTAAACCTCCTCTCTGACACTTTGAAGCCATTCCCCCTTGTTCTGTCACTACATCTTTCTGTAGAACGTCCCTCTCCTTCTTTCTTGTAGTTTCCCTTCAGGTATTGGAAAACTGCAACTATGTCACTCCAAAGCCTTCTCTTTTCCAGGCTGAAAAATCCCAATTTTCTCAGCCTTTTCTCACAGGAGAGGTGCTGTATTGCTCTGATCATCTTGGTGGCCCTCTGGACTCATTCCAACAGGTCAATGTGCTTCTAGTCCTGCGGCCCCTAGGGCTGGATGCAGCACATTCCTGGCTCATGAAGTAGAGGTGCAGTGTGTGTGTGTGTGTCTGTAAACATATATATATGCTAATTATATAATAATGGAGAGATATCATCCTCACTTCCCTCTCTGTGAGCCAATTTGACTCAGAGAGGAAGACACTGATGAAAATGTATCTTGAAATTAGACATTTAAACTATGTTTGTTCTCTTGGGATGGGAATTAACACCTCTGTGGTTAGGATACTTTGGGAAAGCTCTGATCTCCACAGCAAGACAGGAGCTCTGGTGTTTGGGACTGCTCATTAAAACAAAATAGCTTTTTAAAAACCTGTTTTTCAAAATAAATTTTCTCCTTAAGTCCCTGATGTCAGCAGATTTCTCCCTTGTGATAAGTCCACTAGCAGCTCAAAGAGAATAAATAAATAAACATGAAAATTCCTGGCTGCTAATGAGAGCCCCAGAAGCAGGACTGGAGCTTGATACATCACCTCTGCTGCTCGATTTCTTTGGGAAGGTTCCAGCCCCTGCATGATGTCAGCCTGAATGTCTGGCTTCAATACCTGAATTTTCATAAATTTTGCAATCAGCTCTGGAGTCCCAAAGGGGCTGTAAGGACTTAAAATCAAGGATTCAGGAGAGCTGCAGTTGTGCAGCGTGTGGGGTAGCCTCCTGTTTATCTTGTCTCATCACTGTGTGCTGGAGCATTAAGCTGCTGCTGCACTCTCCAGATTGATGGAAGAGCCCTGCGACGCTTCTTCAGGGTGCACTTGTGTTAATTGAGATAAATATTCTTCTGGAAGATGCAGCTGGTGCTCAAGGAGTCCTGGAAGATACATTATCAGATTTGAGGAGGCCCATTTCTCATGATTTATTTTCATGTTACACAGTACTGAGGGCAAATTTTTGGGTTCTGTGTCAGTATCTATAATTTTGGCAGCAACCTGGTGCTCCTTGTCTCAACAAACTTGTTTTCTAACCCACATGCCTGTGTTGCACTCATGACTGCAGCTCTGTGGGTTAAACTCTTTTTGTGTTCTGAGCTTTTTGCATGGAAGAATAAGCTCAGATGGAGAGTGGTGCCTAGAGATAGCCTCGAATATAACTTCTCCTTCCTTGAAAATGGAATAATTTCCTTATCTTTAGTCAATTTAAGAGACACATCAGCAGAAGTGCCCTGTGCTCTTACTTCTTCAAGTGGCAATATTTCAGCTCATGAAAATACAAATAACGAAAGGAATTTTAGGGTTTGCTACCCAATGTCCACCTGTCTCCTGCCTTCTGGCCCCCAGACCCTCTCTTTCTGTTTCCTGAACAAACATGAATATGGATCATATACATTTGGAAAGAGGAATCTGTTTCAGTCCTCATTCATCAGTCTCTCCCTGTTTCTTCTTCTAACCAGTACTAAAGCTTTACATTCCATGAATCGACTTTCAACTAAGACTGTTGAAAATCTAGGTCATGAGAATTACCATCATCTGAAATTCATAAATAATTGGGAGAAAAAATTCAGTCAGAATAGCAGGAGAAGCAAGCAGATTTTATTTTTTTGTACTTTGATTTGGCACATAAAACACTAGAAGTAAGGAAAAAAATAATATTCCCAAATAATGTGAAGCACATTCTGTTATTTCTTGAAAACACACTTAACTTCCCGTTGTTCTTCTTTCTTCCATGAGAAACAGAAACCTCAAAAAAAACATAGACAAAGCCAGTAGTTCAACTAATGAGCTGCTGAAGATTCAGAAACTCTTTTCCAACAGCATTGGAGCCTGTATAAACACTGGTTATACTAAAGGTTAATTGTCTTCCCAAATGTGAAGTCAGCCGTGCAATGGTCTGTGGGATGAGTAAGAGCCCACCTGATCCTTTTCATGGCTGTAATTGAGAAGTTGTTTCCCCATTTGGGTGTTTTATTTTAAATTATGCAAAGTTGCCACTTACTCTTTAGTAATACATAAGCAAGGGAAATTCAACAGATGGTGTCACACCAAGCAGTACCATCTTATTTGAAACTACTTTAGCAAAAATTTAATTTGGTAAAGGCAGATTTTGAGGCATGGCTGTTTTAGTTTTTGTTACTGCTGTCTTAACGTTTCTTTGTAGATTGAATTACTAACTTAACTTTCACACAATTTCCACTGTAATTTAGCTGTGCTGCTGCAGTGCAAGTTTTCTTGTTCAGAGAGTGGATATAGCCCATTGAAAAGACAGAGGGATCTAGGGGATCCTAGATATAAAACATAAGAGTTTTATTTCAATGAAATAAAATTTTCAATCAGAAAATTTATTTCACTGTATTTCATAATGTTTAATTTTGCATGATGCAAACTAAATATAAGAGATATTCAGATGATGTCTTGGCCTTTCAGGTGTCCTTCACCTGGGTCTGACTGGAACAGCAGCTGTTCCAGAGCTGTGTTTTACACTTGTGACCAAAAATATAATAAAACACTTGTGTTTTAGCTACTGCTGAACTCTGTTCACATGACATTAAGTGCTGTGCTTCTCACTTTGCCCTAGACTGAATTGACTGGGGGTGAACAAGATGTTGGGAGAGGACAAAAGCTGAACTAATTAAAGATGTTGAGGGAGATGACTGTGTCCCTCCGCTCTGCTCTGGTGAGAGCCCACCTGGAATATTGTGTCCAGCTCTGGGGTCTCAGCACAGGAAAGATCTGTTGGAACCAGTCCAGAGGAGGCCACCAAGACGATCCAGAGGGATAAAACACCTCTCCTATGAGAAAAGGCTGAGAGATTCATATTGGTTCACCCTGCAAATGAAGAAGCATTGGGGTGACCCAATTTTGGCTTTCCAGTACCTGGAGGGAGGCTACAAGAAAGATTGAGACTTTTTTCAAGGGTCTGGAGTGCCAGGACAATGGGGAATGGCTTCAAGCTGAAGGAAAGTAGATTCAGACTAGATATTATGAAGAAATTCTTTCCTATGGGGGTAATGAGGCACTGGAACAGTTTGTCCAAATAAGCTTTTTCTGCCCCATGCCAGGAAATGTTCAAGGCCAGGTTGGATGGGGTTCTGAGCAAGCTGATCTAATGAAAGGTGCCCCTGCCCATGGCAGAGGTGCTGGATCTATTTGATCTTTAAGGTCCTTTCCAACACAGGCCATTCTATGTTCTTGTCATCCTATGATATTCCATGCCATATGATATAAAATCTTGGACTATCCTGAGTTAAAAGGAATCCATAATGGTCACTGAAGTCCAGCTCCTGACATGCATGTCAGTAAAAGGGAGAGAAGTGGATTTAGGGAAGTTAGCCATCTATTGTTCAGGAATTGACTGGGATTTGGTCTACTCATGGGAGACTGTGAGCAATTATCTTTGACTCTCACATTTGTTTGGAATACAGAGTTAGATTGATATTGTGAATTGGACATGGTTCAAAACCTGTATTTTGCCTTCATTTGAGACCTATTTGTTTAGTCAGTGCTCAGTTTGCTTTTGAGGTAGATTTTTAAAGGTATCATCATTAATGTCATCAAAGGCAGTTTTCCATGGTACCATTCCAAAAAGAAAGAGAAAAACATGATGAAAAGTAAAAGCCTGTGATCTACTGGATCAGGAAATACCTAGTGAACAGTGGAAAGCAAAGGACAAGAATTTGAAGCTTTTAGACCTTCTTATATATTAAATGAAAGAGAAGGTTTTGAAATTATCATCATCCATCACAGCTGTCAGAGGAAAGAAAGATCTCTTAACTACAAATGAGTCTGTTGTTTTCCAGATTCCTACAAAGGAGTAATAAATACTACTGATTCACTCTCTGAATTCTTGAAATTATTGCTCAGATGAGTATCATGAGAATGAACAAAGTAGTCCTTAATTTTCTGGGTAACTTTGAGGGACACAATGGTAGTGAATGGACCACTCTCCATGTCCATCTGTCATACATTCAGGAACAGCTGAAGCTCAGTAACAAGCAGGATTGAAATTCAAATTATATTGTTCAGTGCCCTTACTCTATTGACATTCAATCAGACTGTCAGTAAACAAGATGCGCTATCAGTCAATTAGTAAATTCTCTGTCTTCTTTTTTTTTCCCTGAAACTTCATGTCCAGCTCATAAATATAAAATTTGTGCGTGTGTGTGTTCCTTAAAGTTGTGTACAGCAGGAATTCCCTTCATCAGAATATCCTCTCATTTTCGGTACAATTACTAGCCCACTTCCAAAGAAGGTCTATAAAGGACAAGACTACAGCTCTGCTTAGGGAAGGACCAAAAATCTTCCTTGGCAATGAAACAGTTGTGGGTATTGGTAGAGCAGCCCTTTGCACAGTTTAACTTGCTTCAATAACAAGTGTCCCAATCAATTCCCAAGCGGCACTCAGGGTTTAGCACAGACTAGGAATTATTTCCAATAAACACCTTGGATGAACGTACATGATTGTTCAGAGTAATAGTGTTTAACAGCTGCTAACAACAGGAGGGACATGGATTGTTCCACGGCAGCTGGCATTGGTGGCAGATAAGAGTATGAATTAAGAGTGTTTAATTTACTAAAAGATTTTTAAAGTCATCCCAGAGTCCTTCAAAGTCATTTCTGTTTCCAGAGAACATGGAAACAAGCTGCGACTGAAGCAAAACACTGCAGGGACTGAAGCAAAACACTGCAGGTTCTTGTGGGAAACCACCTACAGAATGATGGGACTGGGATGCCCTGGGAGGACACCCATGTCTAACACAGGGTGAGAAACTGGAACAATCTCCCATGGTCTCCTACTCCACCCGCAAATATTGCCTTGTCTGTAAACAGATGACCACTCCCCAGTTCTAGAATGCTCCATGTTCCCTGTTTCCCCATTGGTCCTCCTCAGAACACCACTCCCTCTCTGTTCCCTCATTGGTCCTGTTCATATCACCCCACCCTAACTCCTCCCCTGGTCTGCAATCCTATTGGTGCATTTGTATCCCAGCACCTCCTACCTTTCTCCTTATATACCCTGGACCCTCCCGTGCTCCTGGCTCTTTGTCCCTGGCTCTGTTTGGGTGCGGTTTTGCTCTGACCTTGTCTGCCCTGTGCTTCACTTACCCTGCCTACCTGGGTCCTCTACCTCACCTTTCCTGGACCCTCTCGCCACCTTTCAATAAACCCAGTTGGATTTACCATACGGAGAGTCCTCTTATTTTCCTGGCTGGGTGCTTATAATGCTATCCACCCTGAGCGTCTGGCAGGCTGCAGGAGCTGTTCATCCGGACCAAAGCGGAGACGCTCCCGGGAAGGCGGGCACCCTAACGGTACCTGCCCAGGGGTCCTGCAGGTTCTGTAGTGTGTATAATGGCATCCAAGTAGTGTGAATCAAAGGTGTTCTTGACTCTCTCTGTAGTGATTTCAGCAACTTCTCCTGAGTGATTTGAGTTCAGATAAGTGAAATTGTAGTGAAATGATCATGTTTTTTGTGAGTTTGTTTTTTGGGTTCGGGTTTTTAGTTTTAATGTTCTGTTTTTGGTTTTTATTTTTTTTTTTTTTTTTTTAAATAAATATGCAAGAAAAAGGTTTCCAATTTATTCTGCTGAAGCTGACCCGGGTTAATTAAAACCCCATTAAAGCATATCTGTGAACACTTATAAACTTTTAATTTTTGCTACTTTAGTAGCATCTTGTTTTAAACAATCTCTGCCATTTGCTGATTACTTTTTTTTACTGTTTTTGTGGTGAAAGAAAGTAATATTGAATCAAATGAGCCTTGTTAAGGAAGAGGTAAACAAGTTGACAGTTTTTCTGTCAATGTGAATGGACGTAAACTGCAGGTGCCCCTATCTTTAATACTTTTCATATCTAAATGGTGCTATACAGAATATTGTGTATTTATATTTTAGCACATATTTTGTTACACAAAATTTCATGGAAACTAAAGATATTTCAGCAAAGGAGAAGAAGAACCCCAAATCATAGTACCATGTTTGATCAGCCTTGGATGTATATTTTTCTATTCTGTAAATAAATGATAGTCGTTCTCTTTAGATGAGTGAATAATTGCATATTTATTTTAGTTGAATTTGTGTTAGCATAGAAGGAAAAGTAACCACACATTTGAGCAAGGTTATGGCATTGGTTAATGTGAAAGCAGGTTTCTTTATCTAAAGTAATCTAAATTGGAGCAAGGTTGTAAGTCAAATAACAAAGGTTCCTGACAAAGCTGTGATATATTTAATTTCTTTTTTCATTAAAGAGTGATACCGTGTCCTTAGCAGTCACTTTTTGAGTATCTCAGGAGATCAGATTAATATGGAGCTTGTAGTAAAGTGCTTAAATGGACTCAGTCAAGACCAAGTGAAATTCATCCTAGGATTATTAGAAAGATAGAAGGAGAAATTACAAAACTCCATTAGTGTAGCAATGTCTTATTATGTACTACAGAAAAAAAGGAGGGGGCAAGAGGAGGAAGGAGAGCTAAAGTGAACTCTCCTTTCTTCTTGTCCACTTTTCACCACTTTCCTAGAAGACCTTGGAATGATGACTATTGCTTTTTATTTATTTATTAATATAACCCATGGTCAACCCTAAACCCTCATTTTTTTCTCCTGATTAAAATGTAAGCAAGTCACATAACCTCTTTGTACAGAAGATTTCCTTCTTGTCAAACTGCACTAACAAAGATTCCCAATCACTTAGGAAGTGCCATTAGGACATAAGCAGGATATAAATGGTATACAGGACTTTCAGCAGCTTCTGACCACAGGTAAATTTTGCCTTGATGTTTGTGAAGTAGTGTAAGTAAGTCAGGATGGAGGGAAGTGTGCCAAGGTCAGTTATGTTTAACAGTTCAATTAACAGGTAGAATTTTGGGTTCACAGGAGGCAGAAGTCTTCTGTTACAAGAAGACCACATGTTCTTGTACTTTGCAAAGCCGATTTTTACATTTTTATAGCATCATTATCAACTATTTTACTGGTGGTTATATTAGAAGAAACATAAATGCTCACAGTTTTATGGTCACAAGTGCAGCAGGAACTACTAGTTTCCAGAAAGTTTATTTTCCATCTACATTCTGCCACTCTTTATGAACTTTAGGGCATTCTCCTTCCATCCCAAATTGGTTTTGTTCTCTTTTTGATCTTGGTTCTAGTATAAACCAGGGACAATGCCTCTGTGGTATAAAATCCATAAAAATACTTGAAAGAAATTTCAGAATGAAATACCAGGACAAGAAAGTTCTTCTCAACCATCTACTTGTGAGCTGAGAGGTAGACCATAGCTTTGCTACAGGATGCCATCTTTCCCTGTTTCACAAATCTATAAACTCTCTCACTAAACAGATTCAATTCGTTCTCCTCAGTGCCCTTTAATTGCCCAGTACTTCTGCATTAACTTAATTATTTAAGTACTTCTCAATCCCATGCTGTTGCATGTACAGATGCTATGTGTATAATACATTAAACCTGGATAATTGACTTACATTTAAGTGTCACCAGTTGTGTAATGTTCTGCATTTGGTTTCTATTCATGACACTGTGAAGAAATGAAATGCTTTGTGTTGATAAACAGACCTCACTTTTATTGCTGTTCAGAGCTGGAGCAATTTGGGAAAAAAAACCCACTACTGCTATTAAAAAACCATGGTGCTGTGGAAACAGCAGCAGCGATAACCACTTGATCATCTGCATCAGTGTTGTCTGAAACTGTAAATGTTTTTCTGTTAAAACTATGAGAAAACAGCAAGGACATATTTTGAGACTGACATTTTCCTGTATTTAAAAGTGTAGCTACTCATTGAGCCAGGAAACCACAGCTCTAAGGAAGCTCAACAGAATTGAAATATTAGTGACTGCTTATTTCTTAATTACTTGAGGTCCTGAGTGGCCTACTGAAAAACAAACCAACCAGAAACTCTTTAAAGGCAAAAAACCCCATCCAGCAACCTCTGAATCACTTTCCTGAGATTTGTTATTACTTTCCATTTATCTTGCCCAAGTGTTGGGATTAGGTGTAGTCTCTGGATAAAGACAGAATCAATTTTAAGGCCTTATGGCAGCTGAGATCTCAAGTATCAAACACTCTTTGCAAACATTTTCACAATATTTCTCTATGAAATAAATGCACTGAATTTGTGATGTTCAGTTTGAAATTATCAGTCAAGAATGCCCGGCAAGGCCGAGAGGAGTCAGGGGCAATTTCCATCTGAGACAGATCATCTCTGTGCATTTCTCTTTGGCAAATTTGCCATAAATGCACATTGATCAGTAAAGGCTGGACCTTCCTCTCCCACAGCACAATCATTCACCAGGGCCTGTCACAGGGAGATGGTTTAATTGTCATGGGGGAACACAGTGTGGCCTAACCCAGTAGGAACTGAAAAAAACCACTTCTATCCTCACAAAGAAAAAGAACCCTGATCAAAATACTGTGTTTATTGCATTTTTTTTTTCACTCAGTAAATTATATCCTGAGATTAGATATGCCAAGCTTTTACAAGAAATGTATGCTTAGAAAATGGAATAAAAAATTTTATGTCCAACTGAAACTCACATATGAAAATTCATGTTTGAGTTAGGTTAAACATTAGGGAATAGTTTTGTCTGAAGAAATAAAAGAAACAATAGTAAAAAAAGCTCATACTCTGTTCCATTTAACACAAATAAAAATAAATACCACCCAAATTTAGAAAAAAAAAACCAGTTTTAGAAGATTTTAAAATTGCAAATTAAAATGGAAAATCAAAAGTTACTTTTTGTGTATTTTTCTTCTGCATTTCTCTGGGAACAAACACATTCACAAGAGTGTGAATATTTGCCTTTCATTTTTGGGTATGGCAGTGAGCAATTACAGCCTTGACTGTTGTTTTGAAGAGTCTGAATGTCTCCTTCCACTTATCTTCAGCCACGTAGGACCGAGTGTATACTGGTAAATAAAACAGCACCAGGATATAGGCTCAGGTTCTAGACTCTGTTTATCTTGAAATAACATCTTGTGCCAGCTAGTATGTTCCCAAACACTGCTCAGTTGGTTCAGAATCTATCAGGAACCAGAAACAAGACCCAAAAGGTCAGTAATGCACCAGGTTTGGCTCTTTAAACTTAACACAGCATCTAACACTGACCCGTCAGGATATGCACTCTCAAACACCACCATCTGCTATGCCCACGGGGCTGTAACACACACTGTCAGCTTTGTGGTGTGAAAACACCACTGTGAGGGGTTGCTATACAGCTGTCACATTATTTATGATACTTTGAACTGGGGAAAAAAAATCTGAGAAAAAAGAGACAGAAAAAAAATATGTTTCTTTATGACTCTAAAGAGGCAGTCAGTGTTTCCAGAGAAGACCTAGTAAAAATTACTAAGCATTGAGATGGCTTGTCAGTGTAAATATGCCTCAGAGACAGAGAACTATCTCTATTCAGCAGCATATATAGAATAAGAATGTTATTTACCTGGCCATCACAGTAATTGTGTAATGAATGAGAAAAGAGGAACTTCTAAGTGATCATATATATCCCACCCATATCACAAGTATATCTCAGCATGGTTCTGAGATATATCTCTATCACTGTCTAGAGCTCTCTTCAATCTGAAATTTTAGATTGACAAAGTTAGCAGAGACAAGTCCTCTAGTTTTGAGCAGTCTCATGATGTTATTGGATGGTTTCCACTTTCCATTCCTATACTGAAAACTTCTCCCCTCTCCCCACATCTGAGTTCCTACTATTCTCTGCATGAGTTACCTTTCATCTGACATCATTAGACCAGATTGCCCTCTCAGCAGAAAGTCAGTAGAAGTCATGTTTGTCACATAAACCCCAAATATACATCACTTCCATATTGAGAGGAATGAGATGTTAACATATCTGTCTTCTGTGTGTGGAACCACGCAAAAGGCAGTTTTTTTTAATCAGTAACCTGTATGTAAGAAAGTTTGACATTTTAAAGAGTTAGCACTGCAAAATGAGGCAGTGGCTTGCACGGGTTGCATGGTAAATTAAATGCAGCTTTTTTTTTTCTATGTGAAATTCACCCACTGATGAACACAAAAACTCTTCAAGTGCTTGAAGGGCAATGGAACTGCTTCATAAGCCAGGTTTACACATTATTTACTTTCATTCCAGGCTGAGACCCTTCTGCCCAGTGAGAGTAAGATTTCTTCCTGCTTTTCTGGTTTCATTGACTGCTATATAATTACTCCATGAGTTAATTTAACCATTTCTTTTTCACAGAATCCCAGAATGGGTCAGGCTGGAAGATACCAGAGTGGGTCATCTGGTCCAACCTCCCTGATCAAGCAAGCTCATCCCAGACCACAGGCACAAGATTGTTTGCAGATAGTTCTGGAATATCCACTGAGGGCGACTCCACACCCTCTCTGGACAATCTGTTCAGTGCTCAGTCACTGCACAGGAAAGAAATTCTTCCTCATGTTCAAGTGGAAATTCCTGTGCATCAACCCCTGTCCATTGCCTCTTGTCCCACTGCTGGGCAATGCTGTTCCTGAGGTCCCCAAAGTGCATTTGTTATCTTCCATTTCATTTGTTGTCTCATGTAGTGTCGTAGTTTCCAAGCCCTCATATGGGAGCTGCAGCACTTGGTGATCCTGAGCTGGGAGATAAGGAGATTCTAGTCATGTAAAAAATGGGAATGGCAGTCTGCATGGTGTAAATGAAACATCTTTTTTCTTCACTTTGAGCCCATGTGTGAGGATTGAAAACATAATCATATTACTGAAATCAGGGGAAGAAATCGCACATCTAAGGTTTGACTTATGACAAAAATTTAAAATATTACATTGTTCTTGCCCTGTTTCTCAACTTCTGATCCAGTGACTCAGGCAGGTAAACCTGCTGCTACTCACATATATACATATTTCAAATGCAGATGAAATTGAAGGAATACTGAATGCACATATCTGATAGTAGACACTGGGGTTTTTTTATCAGCAGTGGAATAGAAAAAGAGTCATAAATTAATCAGAAATGTTGAAAGACAAAGCATTTAAAAGACTGAAAAAAATTCAAATTAGGGACCAGATTCAACAACTGATTGAATGGAGAATAAATCCTGGGATGTGAAAGTGCTGCCCTGATATGATCCAGGGGCTGACTTGTGAGGTTGCTCAACAGATTAAGGTTTCATTTGTATTACACATCCTGCTTACCTTTGTGGTGCAGACTGTCAACAAAAACAGCAAATGACAGTTCATTATACCCAAGGACAGAAAATAAACCTGCTTTGTGAAGAGGGCCAAGTCAATATGGGGTTTTTCATGCTTGTTATTGGTATTTCCTGGCATTTTTCCTATTCCCTCTTGTGGCTGTTTTTGAAGGCAGGACCCTGGGGTAAAAAGGATTGCTGTACAATCTTACTGAGAGGGATTAGGAATGGGGAAGGTATCAGATCACCATTCTTATCACATCAAACTCTGACTAAACCTCTGCCATTGCTCTGGGACTCATAAAAAATCCTTGCATGTGGAATGTAATTATGGAGGATGGAAAAAAATTGGTTTTCTGTCCCATTTACTTTCCCTGATCTAGAAATATCCCAGAAGGATATTCTGCCCAATCCAGTGGTGTGAAGTGATACTCATATTATTCCTATACCATGGTCACACTACAAGGGAGCTATATCCCTGGTTATAATTCATAACTATTTTCTTTCCAGCTACCCATTTGTAATAAACAAAATTTTTTCCGATATAGAAAGGTTCTCCATGGTTATCCTTTTCACTCTGATAGCTGCCCAGAGGCTCTACTGAGAATATTTCCACAGTATTGGAGCACATGGCAGAGCTATTTTTTGCCTTGAGATTCCAGGACTTTGAATTACAACTTGGGGCTCCTTGTTTTAGATGCAGGGTCACTCAGTCATAACACCGCTCTCAGACCTGACTCATAAATCTATTTGTCAAAGGTCACTTCTCTTTAATTTGTCACAGTGTATAGGGTTTGCAGGGTGATGTTTCAGTAGTGGAGGAGCTGCAGGGGTGGATTCTGTGGGAAGAGACCAGGAGCTGCCCCCCTGTCAGACAGAGCCACGTCCAGGTGGGCTCACCCACCAAATGTCCACCCTCAGGTCGAGTGTTTCCAGATCTGTGGAGGGAGTGCCACCACAGCCCTGACTTCATGAGCTCCTTCAACCAGATGCATTCAGTTATATTGTTAATTGGTTTTCACAGTGTAGCTGGTGATACTCTTTATCTAAAAATATCTAGAAACAGTAATCAACAAGTTATTTTTACTGTCCTGCTCATCCTGTAAAAGCTTTTATCTAGTTATTTCTTCAAACCAGCCAGTGATGGGTGCCAGACTCTTCTACATCTCTGAAATCATTACCAGCACTGTTAGCTGAATTGCTAAATACTTAATCTCTACTTTCTGGGTAAAGATTTAAATTTTGAGACATAAGCCATTTAAGGAATAGAACGTTTAAAGTTTTGACATTTTATTTTGTTATGGAAGAAAAAAAAGAAGAAAAAAATTCCCTTCCATTGTTTACCTAGGTTGTATGAATGCAACATCCATCCCAAAGCTCAGTGGGACAAATCTTCCCAGTATTTTTTTTCATTAGATCATTTACACATGTAATACAGAGAGAATACATTTAATAACTAAACATATAATCTATATCCATGACACAATCTGTGTATATTTACATAGTGAGAATGGTACAAATAGAAATCAATGGCTTCCTCTAAAGCTTTTGATTTTTCTTCATCATATGCTGAAATATTTGACCTATTTCTGGGGAAAATTGCTGGCCAGTGAACAAGATATTAACATTTTTTCTTAATGATGTTGCTCAGTTGGAGAGTTAAAATTCCTATTTAAATGTAACACTAAGCAACTACTCAGAGTCCAGAGAAAAGACTATTTAAACACTTGCAAATGAAAATATTTTACTATAATTAATGTAAACATTCTGGTACACATAAGAGATTAATTATAAGATGTTATATCTGTTGTACACATAAAATTTGGAGCTGTTTTTTCTTCAGCTGTGTCTTTCCTGCCAACAAGTTTCCCAACCTGAGCTGTTATGCTGCCAGGTCCTGTGTTCATGCAGCAGTTGCCCTGGGGGAAAATGACAATTTGATAGAAAACACAGTCAGGGATATGAGGGTGGCAGAACCACGTCTCAAAACAGGAGTCAGACCCTGAATACCAGATCACTGATCATATACTAAAAATATCCCTAATATATTCAGATGAATATATGAATGTATTCATGATTACTTCATAACAAACTTGTTGCATGTGTTTTTATGTCTCTAGGCCATTTTACTGCTTTTGCAGATCTTTGTGACTGCAGAGTGATAAGGTGGAATGTGCTTATTTCCTAGTGTCTCAGACATTGAGAGATCTGCTTAAACTCATCAGAGTATTGGTTTCTGTTCTGAACATCATATCCAAACATATGTGAACATAAAGATTTCCCCCATGAAATCTGGGAATGAGATATAGGTTGGAATTCAATTTTCCCCGTGAAAATTTGCTTCAGAGAAATTGTGTTCCAAAATATCAAAACAGTCAAATATTGAAATAGTGATTTGTTGGACATACTGTGTTTTTTCCGATTTTCTTCTTTTATTTTAAAAAAGTTTAATGATACATTTAGTTGTGACTGCTGCATCCTGGGGTCCAAAAGATGTGAACTATATCACAAGAGAAAAGTAAAAGTATGTGGACACCTACAAGAAGACCTGGTATCTTGAAGAAAGTCCTCTGTCCCACGTGGACAGAATTCCTCTGTCCTCTGTCCAGAATTCTGTCTAGATTGAGATGTCACTGTTGAAGAGAAATGTGAGCTGGCTGGACATAATAGGAATAAAACCAAGAGTAATCAGAAATTCATAACCCATTGTAAGGAAAGAATTAAGTAAGTAAAAGTAAATGGGAAAAAATCTTCAGTGATTGAAAACATCACTGAGAAGTAGAGAGGGAATAAATCAGTTCTTGTATCTGCCACAGACAGGAGAAGAAACAATGGATTAAAATACAAGAGGAGACATTAATAGTGGACATTATCAAGATACTCAGTGGGCACACAGGAAATATTGCCTGTAATGGTTGCAGGCTTTTTCAGTGGCTGGAAGTTTTTAATTAAAATTGAACATAGTTGTGTATAGAATACTACAGGGACATCTCTCCATAGTTTAGCAGATGGACAAAAATCTACTTGTTTTCTATGATTTTCTAATGAGTTTAAGTACCACTTTAAAAAGTCAACTCGTTGCTATGCACAACCTGGAGGTGATAGAATGCTTAATATTAGTCCAGTATCATATTTTGAATCCAGCTAAAATAATTTTCACTGGGTTCAGCAATTTTTAGCAGCACAAGAGACTGGAATAAAAAGCCTTTAAATGTGTCTATTCAATGACCTCTTAATCACTTGTAAAAAATCTAAGCAGCTTGAAGAGGTTTCACTTCATGTTTATTCAAGAGTCAGAAATTCTAATCATCCTTTTAATTCCGATAAGAAGAAAATTCAGGAAAATATATAAAACTGTTTCCTTAGAAAATTTGTACATTTTCATTTGATTTTATAGATTGCTATCGCTTTACTGGAACACACTTTTTCTTTCCCAATACCTCGTACTGAAGGAATAGTAAGATAGAGATACAAATACATCCTGAATTTCTAGAACTTATATTCAAGGGAAGAGCAAATTAATCATCTCCAGAAATAAAGAAAATGTGTCAATAACTAATAAATTAGTTATTAAATTCTTTTGGAAGGGATTAAAAAATAACATTGTCTAACAATATTAAAATCTACACGTTGCATTTAATATAGAGAGAATTTTTTTTTTGCATTTTGTCAGTTATAAATGAAAATATATGTAAGGAAAATAGTTTCTTTGACTTCTAGAAATGTTTCAAAATTATTTAGATTACTTAACCAGAACAGACACCAAAAAGAAACTCCAGGATTACCAAAACCAGTCTCAATGCTATCGCAGACAACTACAATATTAAATCCCTTCACTTCATTGATAAATACCTGTTTTAAGATTCAAGAGAGCTTTTTATTTTCAACTATCCTGCTGGAAAGCTTTTTAGGACCTCACAGCTGTGATAGTTAGAAAATATCTAATTTCCATCCCAAATATATTCATGGCCAATAATAAAGAATAATCTCACATTTTATCGGTGAGATAATAAATGTCATTTCTCTGTAACAGGACGAAAATCAACAGAACAGATTGTGAATCCCTTAAGATTACCAAAAAAGAAAACACAAAGTAGGTAGAAATTAAACTTACCATTAATGTATTAAAACAATATTGTTCATTTTCAAAACATTCTTCATAGTTTTTCTCAAAGTCTTATTTTGAACAGTTATAACTTTTATAAGATGAGATGTTTGACCTATGATATTGCTTTCCACTCTTTATAACAAGTCAGAACATGTTCTTTACAGGAAGAAATTAAAATATCTGTAACTTGTTCCCAGTGAGTAATGAGTAAGTTATCTGGTTATTTACTGCAAATATTTGTGTCATGTGTTGTCTGTTCTAATAAATTTCACATCATAGTGCTCATGAGATGCCTTCAACTATGGAAGTAAAAGGAAGGAAATTAAATTCAGAAGGAAAATATATCTATAGCAAGTGGTAGCCAGTTTTAAACCTCTGATTCCAAAAGGTTTGTATTGGCTTACATCAGATAAGGCCAAAGCTTGTTGTTTTTCTATCTTTATTTATATCTTGCTGCATAATGTGTTCATCATCCTAATCTTCAGGCAGCATATGGAGAATGGAGAGCGACAGTTTTATAAATCCCTGGCTGCATCTTGTTGTCCACCAAACAATGAAGTGTCTCTTTCAGAAAGAATTCATATTACTGAGTGTTTTCCATAAGGATATTTGCAGGGTGGTTCACATTATTTCATTCTTTGAACACTTTTATGAACCTCATATTATTCATCGTGACTTTAGATTTTCACCTCAGAACTGTTTTCTCATGTGATCAAAGCACGGGGCCAAGACTTTGCAGACATAAATTTATTCCTCACCATATAATAGCTTTCATGGCTTTAAATTATATAAAGGACATTTTTCTTTTGTCACCTATAAATTTCCATCATTATTACTTTGTAAGGGGCAAATTTTGCCGTATATAATAAATATCTTTTTCCTCTGTGTTTCCCTAGAATAAAACACAACAGCAATTACCTTCATGGAAAAGCAAAACATTTAGGTCCTAAATTAGACAGGAGAGATTTAAGTCTTTTGGTTTTGATTCTCCATTGATGCTCCATAAGGCACCAGTGTTGTAACAGGTGCTTTCCATATTAATTGCTGCTTCTGTTCAGAGCAACAGCTGCCACATGAAACCTTGTTCAGGTGGCTGAATTTGTGAAATGGTCTGGTAATGAACTACACCTCTTCATGGTGATTTTAAAATTTTGTGACTTTGACTATTCCTAGCATATTCAGTGTGTGTGTCAAATTTTTGATACCTCTTCTTGTGTTCAGCTTCTGGTCCCTTGCATCAATTTTATTATTTCAGAGAAGTTCATAGCAGAATTTATAATCTCTTAATTCAAACAATTTAAAAATATCAAGAGGGTTTTTTGTTGTCAACTCTTTTTATCCCTTCAGGATATAATACATGATGTCCTGTGTGAGGATGTTTAAATATAACATTTTAATGCAAATAATTGAGCATAATCAACCATTCCTCATTTCAGGGTTTGGTACTGTTAGTTGGTTGGTTTTGATTGATTGGTTTTTTGCTTTTTTTTCAAATGTCTCTTTTTAAGAACTCAGTAAAATACCTGAAATCTAGATATTTTGCCTCAAAAATATTAAGAAATTTTAATAAATTCTGTGACAGCATCAGGAACAATCTGCATTTCAGTAACCTCAGAGGAGCTCTGACTCACAAATTTATCCCAAAAAAATTCACCGAGGAGGTGCCAACGCTGTCTTTTAAAAGTGGGTCTAAATTTAAGTTGTGTCATTAGTGCCAAATGACTTTCTGAGTGAATGACAGCAACAGCTTGACTGGGAGACTGAGGGTCACCAAACTGGATAGTGTAAAATCTATATTATTCAAATAAATGGGGGTGAGGATAATGTCTGCATTACCCTTCCTATGCGTGCCAAAACATTCGTACAGACAGCTTTCTTATTCCAGGAATCCCTCCAGCACTTATTATAAGGATATTATAAGGAGTTTCTGTAATCTGGAAATTCCTTTCTCAGGTACTCTTCCTTGCACTGGAGGGGAAAAAAATTCCCAGCTTTGATAGGAAGAGTCGAGTTTTCCCAAATTTTTTGAGCCACAAAAGAATAACATGGTGCAGGGTAAGTGGAGGCAGTGTAGCCTTTACTGAGATTTCTAATCATAGAATCTTTTATGAACTTGGACTTTTAGATTCTATTTCCTTGATGAGATTTTTTTCCTCCTTTCCTGTCACTGGTCCTTTTTATGGGCAGTTATTTGGGTTTCCCTCCTAGTGGAAACCAAGGCACAGAGGATTTGTGTGGATGTTGTGTTTGGAAGAAAAAAGGTGTCTGGAGCCTGCAGTTAAATCTGGGATTAGGGTGCTCACCTGGCCACAAGGATTAGATAGAGTCTAAGGATGACAATTAATAATTACCATGAATAAATTTATCACTGATATAAAATGACTGCACATTTTTGCCATGATGGTGGTGTGGGAAACTCTGCAGACTCATCCCACAGCATTCAAAAAACATTAAAAAGCTTTCCTTGCACCTATTCTGCTATTTCAGGCACAATTTTTACCCAGGTGATAGAAATAAGGAATTGCTGGAATGCAGTTTCCAAAGAGTGAGGTGGTGTAACCAGCTTGCCAGAGATCAGCAAGAGTCTGGGGCACTGACACTGAACAGAATTGCATCAGCTGGCCAAAATCCAGCTACTCACTGGCCCCTTATTTCATACAGGCCTATATATTAAGTCAAGAATGAACTGTGGTGACCTTCCATTTTCATCTTTGTATAGCACAGATGACATGAAATAGAAATTTCTCCTCTGAGTCTATAATGTCTAGTTAAAATAAAATGTATATTTAAAATGGGGAAAAAAAAACTAATCTTGATTTAAAGGTTTCAAGTCAGGGGAATCCTCCTTGCCCCAACATGATCCCTGGTAAAAATAAAGTGTCTTGCTTTTAGATCAATTCATTTCAGATCCAGCTTATCCACCCACCCATTTATTTCACTTTGGAAATGTTCACTTAATTGTCAAATGTTCATGGGTGAAATGTAGAGTTCAGGCTTTCAAAGTATTTGCCTGTAACTCAGGTTTCCTAAATATCAATGAAATTTCAAAGTTATTTTTAAGCCTGTTGTGACTAGCCATTTTTTTAATATGTAGACATTAAATCAATTCCAGAATGATCTCACTACTATTTCTCTACTCTACTTGATGTTTTTCAGTTAATGTATTCTAGGTTCAAGTCAGTCCCCTTTGCTACAACAGCAATTTGAAATCTTGATTCAGCTAGCTACTTCCATAATTTACAGGTTGTTTCTAATAGTTCATTCCAAGACTTGTTCATCAGCTTGCAAATTTGCAAGTGGTCTCCAACATGGTGTATGGCTTTGTTCTTTTTCCAAGTGATCCATCTTGGTTTTACACATTTGTCAAGCATTTAATCATTGATATTTTTTACCAGAAATAGTAGGATGTCACCACTAGGTCCTTGTACAGCCTCGATGTTAATAATTCCTCCCTGAAACTGCTATATCTTTTAAACAGGCCCACCTCACCTATTATCCAAAAATCATAGAATCATAGAGTGGTTTGTGTTGGAAGGGACCTTAAAGACCCTCCAGTTCCAACCCCCTGCCATAAGCAGGGACACCTTCCTCTAGACCAGGCTGCTCAAAGCCCCATCCAGCCTGACCTTGATACACTTGATACAGGGATGGGGCATCCACAGCTTCTCTGGGCAGTACCATATTATATTTCACAGATGTTCCTAAGTACAACACCTGTTTTACATGGCATTAATTCTTTCTTCAGAATATCACGTTGAAGGAACATACAACACCAGAGACAACTAGAGGCAAGGTAAGTCTGAATCCTGCACCTGATTTTCACAAGAGGGGAATCCTTCACACTGCCATGAAAGAAGGAAGAGTTAATAATTCAAAACCAGATGTTTTTGCTATAGCTTCATAAGTTTCCCCTGCTTGTAATAAAAAGGAAATGCAAGCTTCTCTGCTAATGTTTTATCTCTATGGTCGTGTTCTACATGCCAGTGATTTTCACCAGATCTTGCAACATATATCAGAATGGACTTTGTCTCTCTCACCCTGAGGTCTCTGATGGGACAGATAGGGCAGCATATCAAAGTATTCTTAAATAGTAAGTAGTGATTGGTATGAAATTACTTCATCCCACATGCTCCTTGGCTACTACCTGTGATTAATCAAGAGTGTATGACTGCCAGAATACTTGAAGATCCTGTCAAAATGGTCTTTTATTTATCTGGAACATAAACAAACACAAAACTACAGCAAATACCCACTGTGTTTATTTGTTTCATGAAGAGCAATGTTTGGTGAGATCATAAATACATAGAATAATAGAATTGTAGAATGATCTGGGTTTGGAAGGGATCGTAGATATCCCCTGCTTCCAATCCCACTGCCATGGGCAGGAAACCTTCCCCATCTATTTAAAAAAAACTCCAGACTATTGTGTTTCTCATAGTTAATCTCACACCAGCCTTAGAAAATTGGAAAGTAATACAGGATTAAGTACCTCATGCCATTTACTTTATTTTTATTGCCTTTTTTTTTAATATATATTCTATCAAGAATGTTAAGCATACTTAGTCAATACAAATCATCCAGCTGGCTTGGAAAGTATTTATTGAAGAATATTATTTTTTCCTTTATTTCTATATATACATAGCCAACTGCTTTTTAGGGAGTAAAATGAAAAACAAAAGATTAGAGCTTCAATAAGATTATGCAATTACTTATAGTTTATAGTTCTGAATTTTTCTTAAGTGTCAGTTGAGGTAAAGGACAGTTTCTGAAACTGGCGCTGGGAGAATGAGATGTGCTGAAGATAGAGAAAAATGAAGTGGGGATGCAAATACAACAACTGAAGGGGATGCTCTTCCTTAAGGAGAACTGAACCATCCCAGTTTCTTATTGTTTCTAAGCTGTCCTGTCTGATCCAACAGGCAGCAAGCTGGATGAGGGCAGCTATGACATCTGTCAAGTCCTACAAGTTGTTTATGATCATCTTATGTGCCCTTAATTTCTTGAGTTGAACTAGAGATAAACCCATAATTTTTATAGCTCCTCTGCCCAGCTCTCCCTCCTCACATCCAGTTGCTGTTGCAATCAGATCTGTGACTCACAAAACATGCTGGAAGGAAAATGTGAGCTGAAAAATTGGTGAGTAGTAACAGGAGACTGTAGGAGATGTCAAGGCAAGAGCAGCCTGATTGTGAGACTCATGCCAAGATGTTAGTGATTAATGGAAGAGAAAATGAGCTGGCACACGGCTGTGAGAGTGTCCTGCTCTTCCCTTCCCCTAATACTTCTAAGGTCATCTCCCACACTGCATCCCAAAACTCTCTCCCCGTTCCATCTCTGTATATTTTCCTTTTTGACTACTTTGGCTTGTCTAATATATTTGAATTTCCAAAATGATGCTCTTTCTAGTAGTGATTCCTGCCCCTGGCATATCTTATTCCTCAAGTAAACCCTGTCATATATTTTTGCAAAGAAAAAAATATGCTACAAAGAGCAGGGGGAAAAAAGACCCATAAAAATATTGAATTACAGCTATAGAAGAAAACATTCTCTCACTTCTTTATATTAAGATGCCACTGCCCTTTAAAAACCTTTCTTCCTGGATGCTCCTCATGCCCACTATAAAAACCATGTCTGTATGAAATATGGCATACATACAAGTCATATGACAGCCTTATAGACATGGTATGAAAAATGAGATCACCTCATCCTTAATGAAATCCAGGATATGAAAGACAGAGGCTGAATATCACAGGATCATAGAATCATTAAGGTTGGAAAAGATATTTTAGATCATCGAGTCCAACCCTCAACCCAGGACCACCACCACGTTAACCATTAAATCATGTCCTCAAGTGCCAGATCCACGAGGTTTTTGAACACTTCCAGGGATGATGACTTTGCCACTTCCCTGGGCAATCTCTTCCAATACTTTACAACCCTTCCAATTATAAAAATCTTCCTAATATCTTATCTAAGCCTTTGCTGATGTAACTTGAGGCTGCTTCCTCTTGTCCCATCACTTGTTACCTGGGAGAAGGGGCCAAACCCCACCTCACTACAGACAGACCGTGTCCTACCTTTTCCTAGAGCCATCCCAGGAGCCATCAGCCCACCAAAGTCCCATCTGCACAATCACAGGTGGGAGCACAATTTAGGGACTCAGATGAAGGGGCACCCTGTCCAGCCACTCTCCCTGATGTTTGTTGTACATCCAGGTGCCAGCAACAGGAGAGGCTGGCACCCAGGGGCAGCCACTGGGAAAGATGAATATGTGAGCTCTGCTTCTGGAGGGATCCACCTTGTATGGATTTAGATCTCCAAATTATCATATAGTGCGCCTCCATCCTGCTCGTCCAGAGAGAAGAGCAGGATGAGGGCTTGGTCCTGTGTGTTCGTGTGGGTGCTCTCTGTGTGTGTGACCTGTGTGCCAGCCAGGTACATCCGTGCATGGAAGGTGTCCAGGTGTGCTCTTTTCACCTGTGCCCATGGGAATGCACAATCAGACTCACTCCTGCTTGGACCTGGGCACATGGAGTTGTGTCAGCCTTGCTTCTCTCGGGCTCTCACTCTGGCAGAATATATTCTCCTAGTACATGAAACATATCCACTGAATATTCTGGTCCTGCTGCCAAAAGAAGTTTAGGATAATGCATTAATCTGGAAAGAAAACTGAATGCTTTGTAACAGGGGGCAAAAGATCTGTTTGTGTCAACAGATCTCTGGCACAGTCATAGTTTCAGTGAATATGAATCACCTCACAAATCATTGTTGATGCCCCTATCTGCAAGTGTCACATCAGCTCAAAATTGTGTTTGGATACTGCAGCTGCCTGTCTGTCTGTCTAGATGTCAGATGTCAAAATATTATCTTTTTTTGCCAAAAGGTGCTGGCAGCTGCCATGATGGAGGTCCCTCATCTAAAAATACTCCACATCTTGTGAAATATATCAAGCATTTCCCTTCAGACTAATTGGAAGCAGAAGTCAAATCCTTTATGTCATAACATTTCCAATGAGGAAGGGAAGATGCTGCCCAAAGAACCTGTGGTTTATCCAGAACTTGCTTTGGACCACAAATAGCTTTCTCCAGCTTCCAGCCCTGAAGGATTTACAAAGGAATCTTTTGACAGGAAAGAGTAAAACAAAACTTACTGTAGAGTTTAGAGATCCTAAAGACATGGGGGATTTTCAAGAAAGGAATTTCCATTTCATTGAGATCTTTGACAATATTTTTTGCCCTTTCATTTTATTTTTTCTTCCTATGGGAATATGAACATGGTTTTGTGCATTTTCCTTCCTTCCTTCCTTCCTTCCTTCCTTCCTTCCTTCCTTCCTTCCTTCCTTCCTTCCTGCCTTCCTTCCTTCCTGCNTTCCTTCCTTCCTTCCTTCCTTCCTTCCTTCCTTCCTTCCATTGGAAAGGGACCTTCAAGATCATCTTGTTCCAACCACCCTGCCATGGGCAGGGACAACTTCCACTAGACCAGATTGCTCCAAGCCCCATCCAGTTTGGCCTTAAGCACTTCCAAGAATGAGAATCCACAGCTTCTCTGGGTAACTTGATCCTCGCCACCCTCACAGTAAAAAATTTCTTCCTATTATCTAATAGAAACCTACTTTATTCCAGTCTGAAGCATTCTCCCTTGTCCTGTCATTTCAAGCCCTGGTAAAAAGTCCCTCCCCACCTTTCTCGTAGGCTCCCTTCAGGTACTGAAGGGCTGCAGTTAGGTCACCTTAAGCCTTCTCTTCTCCAGGCTGAATAATCCCAATTCCTTGAGCCTTTCCTCATAGGAGAGGTTCTCCAATATTCTAATCATTTTGGTGGCCTCCTCTGGACTCACTCTAAGAGGTCTTCCTCTGCTGGGGACCCCAGAGCTGGATGGATCACTGCAGGTGGGGTCTCACCAAAGCAGAGTAGAGGGGCGGAATCCCCTCTCCTTGACCTGTTGCCCACAGTGCTTTGGATGCAGCCCTGGACGTTTGGTTTTTCAGGCTGCAAGTGAATATTGTCAGCTCATGTCCAGCCTCTTGTCCACCAGCACTCCCAAGTCCTTCTGGGCAGGGCTGCTCTGATTTCTTCATCCCCTGGCCTGCACTGGTACCAGGGGTTGCCCTGACCTGGGTGTACCACGTTGCACATGGTCCTTTCAGCCTCACATAGAGCACTCCTCGTGTGGCCTCACCAGCTCTGAATAAAGGGAGAGCCCGCTCCCTGGGGCTCCTGGCAACGCTTGGTCTGGTGCAGCAGAGGATTCCATTCACCTCCTTTGCAGCAAGGGCACTTTGCTGGCTCATGTCTAGCTTGGTGTTAACCAGGTCCTTTTCTGTCAAGCTGCTTTCTATTTGGGTGTCCTCCAGCAAATCTTGGTGCATATGCATGTCTGTATACAGTCCTGAGATCATCCTTCTTACCTGGTGAGAAGAGACTTAGACTCCATGAAATGCAATGGTTAAATTCCCATCATAATTTTTTCTTGCTCTCACTGGAGCCAGAATTCCTTCCTCATGGTTATCCCATATGGTTTTTAATCAAAATCCCCATTAGTAAACATGAGGAATGTGGTCCCATGGGATTCAACAGGACTCGACATGACTGTACCAGCATGTAAATAGCAGGATTAGTGTAATAATGTTTAAAAACAAAATATGACACAGTGGGAGATAGCAACAAGAGAAAATGCAGAGGCTGGAAGAAGGCAGCAAACCCAGTGGTGATACAGCACTTCACAGCAGTGTCCCTCTCACTGCCAAGTGTTCTCTTTGTCTAGAGCCCTGCGTGTTACTTGGTCAAAAGGGATCAGAAGATCTGTGTTAAGAAAATGATAGGCATAGAGCAATGCTTTCAAATTGTTGTTCTCAATTTAGGGGAGCAATTTGGGATTTAGCACTTCTAGGGGGATCTTATTCTGATACTCTTGTGCACTGTTTTCACTCCAAGAGTGAAATGAGTCTCACTTACTTCCTTGGACAGAGAAAATAACTATTTAACAAGAATAGAACTAAGTCAACCCCCTGTGTATCAGTGAATTAAAGAATATCATAGCTGACTCTTTACAGATGCTCTAAATTCAGGAGAAGGATGCAAAAGGTTGATAGAAGGCAGCAGGGAGTTTCAAAATAAAGACTTTGGTGACTTAAAAAAAATCATTTTCCATAGTATTAATTTTGCATCAATTCATTTTAATGGTTTTGATTGCCCTTAAGAGGTCTGGCTGAAGCAATGGAAACTAATTTTAATCACAGAAAATTTATGTTGCTTAATCTTGACCTTGCTCAGATAGCAGAGGATTATGTGTCTGAGTTTTGTGACCCATCTAGGACAGGCTCTGAAAATGAAAACTAGGAGAGAACAGAGACAGACAAATCTATTCAAGAACACAGGAAAATAAGGAGAAAATAGAAAGTAGAACAGAGGCAAAATTTTACAGGAAAATTATAACAATGTGAAGGTCCTAAAAATATGGTAATATTTTAAGTTCACATAATCTAAAAAATATGCCTTCAACATATAGGAGTGAATAATTTTTTTGGCAACATGTTAGATGATTGGTTGTTCAAGAAGACTTTCCACAGCTCCACTGAATTACCACAAACAGGTATTTCTGATATCCAGAAGGACAGATATTTCTGTCCTTCCCTTTTATTTTCTGTGTTTTCAAGGCATCAAAGAATTTGCAAAGCAGTGCAAGTCTGTATGACCTGATAGCCAATCTCCATATACATAAGGGACTCACTTCTTCTCTTATGCCTGATTGGAGGCTGTAGCAATATCCTGTCACCTTTACATGAACTGTAGAAATGAGGAGTGGGAAATTCACCCACATGGAGTAAAACAGCCAAGTGTGGTTACTTTGTACCCCAATAACAGCACAAAGCAGACAAGGCAGATAGAGCTCTCTGTGAAGAGGATTAGCCTTGCTCTTTTGATCCCTGAAGAATCCAGAGAGGATTCTTTCATTCTCACAGTCCATTCTTGGGCACAGTTAGGAGGCAGGTTGGGAAGCAACTGCTCCCAGAAGGGGGATGGAGCTGTGGAAAATGAGGTTTATCCTCTCTTTGACCTGTGCTTTGCAATTGGCTCTCAGGACTAGAGACCAGATCTTGATCCTGTTCTGCAAATTGAGACCCAGCAGCTTCCACTTCAATCCAGACTCATCCTTGCCATTGCTGTGTGGCCTCTTGGAGTCCTTATGCTGTGACCTTTACTTCTTTCCATGAATTTGCCATTTCAGTGATGTCAGCTTGATTCTGAGCCACTATAGAGACAGAACACAGATTCACAGGTGGATGTTTTCTGTCAGGAGCTGTCCAGACATAGATGCCCATCCCTGTTTCTGATGTCCCTCAGAAATATTGCCTTCAAGGTGGAATCATCCTCATTACTCTCTCCTGTGAGCACCATTCCCCAGGACACAGCCACCTTTACTCTGAGAATGTTCTTCCCTTGCCTTCTCTCCATTTCCAGGGGGCTTTTTTACATTCAAAACCGCATTTTCATTCCTCATCAGATTAAAAGAAAACAACAACAAAAAAGAAATTGTCCTGACTAAAGACCTTAAGTGAACTAATTTTAAAACCATCATCTAAAAGATTTGCCACAAAATGGTGTTTCAATCCAGAGTGTCATGTATTTAATGGTGTAAGTAATAGAAATGACCATGTGACATACACTGTGTTATAAAATCTTATAGCACCACAGTTTGTGAGGAAATGTGATTTAAAACATTATCTTTCTAATGCCTATGAAGTTATTATATAGGGAAATAGATGTGAGCAGATACTGGAATGATTTTCAGCTCATTTTTGAATCATTCCCTCATGCTTGAGTAAAATACCTTGATATCTTTGATGTTTCCAGCAAGAAAATTAGTACTAAATGTACTCTACAAAAGTAATCCTTTTAAATCAGTTCCTCACATTAGATATGAAACACTGGTTCTGTGAAAAGACTCAGATATCAAGAAAATCACCACTGGTTACATGTCTATTGTGGAATCTCTCCAAAACTGTTTCATTCAACTTATTTATCAATATATAAAATTTTAAATGAGAACTGAATGTATCACTTTTTTTCCCCACAGGTAGCTTGATGATTTTTTAAATAAAAGACCTGTTTTTTATAGCAAATTCACCCATTAGTACTCAAGATTTTTTAAAAAAAATCATGGATTCATGGAATACTGTATCCTACAGGGATTTCTTTATTAAACACTTGATCTGTATCTTTCCTATTTCTTTGGTCTCTGATAGCACAGCTGGGATGCACATGAATCTGAGTTAAGTCACTTGGATGAACAAATATTCTGTGAGCACTTTTTCAAGGATATCGGTGTAAATGAGGTTATACTGCACAATCCAAATGTCTCTGAAAAACCATCACCTTGAGTATCAAATTCTGTTTATGTGTTAACCTCGGCATTTACTGCATGGCACACAGAGCCTCTGCAGCTGCAAGTGTTTAAAGACAATAGCTCTGGAATATTTCCCCCTATTTTAGTGAAGACCAGAAAGATCAATGCACTGGCTGTCCTGTCCTGTCCTATTCAGTGGAGTCTTATGTAGGGCTTGGAACAAATTGCATTGTGTTATGCTGCATCTTCTTTTCTTGGGGTTTTGTTGGTGTTGGTGGCTTTTTTTTCCAGAATTATTTTATTCCAGCAGTTAAAGAGCACAAAAACCTTGTGAACAGAAGTAGGTATTTTTCTTTCAAATTTCACAACAGCAACAATGACAACAAGAAGAACAATAACATAATGCATGGTTTCCATTTGAGGTGTAATTTAAATTACCAGACAAAGAAGCAGAAGACTGAAATTTGGTGACACTAACAGCACTCTCCTTTCATTCAACAGCCCAAAGCTAAGGTATCAGGAAGGGCTCATCCTCAGTATAGAAGTTTCAATCTACCAGTTATCTTCCCAAATGGGAGCTTTTAACCACATTTCATAATCAGATTCACCAGCCACTGACTAACTGGGGTCTGCTGTGGTGGGATGAAGCCAGGGCATCACTTTAATTTTTATGTTGCACAAAACAGTGAAAAGGAGAACAATTCTAGTGGCCGGATTTGAGTATTTCTATTCTTGCTTCAGTGCAGATTGAAAGATACAATTCAACATGCAGCATTTACACTGGGAAAACACAGAGGACTTCACACCAAATGCCTCAGAATGCAGTGAGATGATGTGAAATAATGTTCACATCTCTTTATAATTTTGTTATTGGAAAGAATTTTCTCACTAAAGGCAATTCAAGTATCAATCACCACCAAAAAAGTTCTTGTTTAAATTAGGGGGCAGAAGTCATACTTCACTAAAATATTTTGAATTGAATGTCTGAGTCACCAAAACTTAGATTAAAATAAGATTCTAAGGGGGAAAAAGACTGAGAGTGTTTTTTTTTTTTTAAGTGCTAACTCCACAACTGGTTCGGAAATGTATTAGCCATATTATGTACCTCAGAGTGAATGGAATGGAATGGAAACCCAGATTACAAAAGCAGTTTACAGGTATGCCACCCACTAGTCATAATGAGAGACTGAAATGACGTGGAGAGTGACATTCATGGATTTATGGTAAGAAATGACAAGCAATTTTGAAGTGAAAGGTCAAACTGCCAATCACTTATGGCAAATAACCATTTTCAAGGACTCTGATGTCCATTACTTACAGATGTTCTGGGATGGAACCCAGGCAACATAGGATGTGTAATGATCTTAGGGGTTTGATCTTTGGTTATTTTTTGAAAAATATTTAATGGATTTGGTCTCAGAACAGGCACTGCATTACAGAATACACTGGAAGAAAAATTTGTGTACAGGAGAAAGTCTATCAGGAAGTTCTGGTTTACTTTCTCACTCTTCAGGAACATCAGCTAAGAAAAGGATATAACAAAGACAAGTTTTCTTTGTGTTATGCTAAATATAAATATTACTGCTTTAAAATGAAAAAAATATAGGTCTCCAGTAAAAAAATAAATTAAAATATTTTATAAAACATTCTATAGCCTGCACAACCCTTAGAGCATTGTCTGTTTTCTATGCCCACTGTAGCCCCTAACTAGACTTGTAGGTACAGTGGACAGGTGGAAAAACCAGACCAATGCCCCAGATAAAATAGCATTTTTATTGTCTCTAGTTCTAATAAAAAATCTTGGAAGAAATGTCATACTTGTTCCTCAAACAAATTGTCTTCAAATTCTCCATTACCTATTTTGACTCTCTCATGACTTTATTTTTGAGATAAATCAGAGCATTCCTGTCTTACATTCTGCTGACCTAAGGGACAATATAAAAATTAATAATTAGGAATGAAGATGACAAAAATTCACCACCATCCATTGCAAATCTGAAATTTCTATGGTGAATTGATCAGATCAACCAATCTCTCTCCTGTATGTATTAATGGCATGCCCCAGGGTTTTGGGCTCTAACTCATACACAAATGCAGCAGAAAATTTGCCAACTTCCTCTTCTTAGGCTGTTGTACTACAATTGATTTGGAAACACTGTTGCCAGATTTTGCTGGAAATTCTCACATGTATGTTACTTATTTTTCTTCTGTAAAACAGGAAAAAAATCATGAACAAAATAGTCCCAAGTTAAAAAAAAAAAATCAGAGTGGCCATTTTCTTTCTTTCACAGTCACATTTACTGCTTCTTACCACCCTCCCTGTCATTTGAGTGCAAGTATTACAGATTACTTTAGAGGACCTTTTATCTGAAAAGAGTAATGTCTCTCTGAAACTTGAAGAAAAGAGCTGAAAAATAGTTCTGTGCAGTCAATACTCTTGAGCAATGTGGAAAAGACTGTGCCAGACAGTGAATGTGTGAACTCATTACTCCACATTCCTCCATTTATAACACTTAACCAGCATCACAGCACTCCACATGACTGACAAACATCCACAGCAAGCTTAATTACTCAGCTTTGAATTTACACCATTTTTTGGTTGTTTTGCTTAGCTCTTTAGAACAGGGGGAATAAGAAGAGCGGCCATCTCCTCTATCCCAGGGTCCTCCTGCCCAGCTGCTGGAGCCCAGACCTGTTCCTCAGGGACCTGGGGCCTCTCCCAGGCAGAGCTGCTGCTTTCCCTTTGCAGGTCCCACCAGTAATGGAGCTGAGCACAAGGTCCAGAGACAAACACACACACAGAGCACGCTGACATGACCAGTCTCACTGGCTGCCACAGGCCAGATGCTGTTTTCAAGAGCACCCACAGACAGGACCCAAATAAAACATAACCACAGACAGCCAAGTCCTCTTCCTCCTCTTTGGGTGGAAAAGAGAGAATTCAGTAGTGAAGGCAGCTATAGACCACTCAGGTGGTCTCATAAATCAGTGTCTGTCTCTGGATTGCAGCTTTAGAATGTGGAGAAGACACTCAAGTTGATTGTTCTATAAAATAATCTTGTGGCTCATAATTTTGTCTGATCAGCTTAATGATCTGTATTACTTCCACTTTCACCAGAAATATTTGCCATCAGGCCTTTACCCTGTGACTTAGCAATTGGAAGCTGCCCATAGTCATCCTTTTCATATTCTGTTATTTCTACCAGAGCTTATGATTGTCTAAAATTTATTTTTCTTTGCTTGAAACTGTAAAATTTGTGTTGGATTAAAATTGTGGGCTAACTGCTGTAATTAATATTTTTAACTGTTAAATGTTAGTTCTTTTTCTGACATTGTTGAACTTGTTTATGCAGATGTGTCTGCAAAGGAGACAGAAAGGGTAGATGTGCTTTAAAAATAGGTTAGTTCAGTAATACTCTTGTTCCCCAATGGGAATATTGCAGAATAAGTAAATGGAAAACTTCCTGTGGAGACCTAAAATGGGATGGTAACAGATTAGAAAGGATATGACCACATCATATCCAAAAAGACTTCGCCCTTTTTGGATGGAGTTTGAGAAAAGGTTTATTCTCAAAAGGGAAAGTTTTGATCAGTGTTGAGTGTGCTGCAAATGCCACTTCTGTTGCAAGAACAAAAAAGATTTTATATAGAATATGGGTGCTGTCAATTTTAAATTATAGTTCCTTGAGAAAAAAGGGTAAGTTCCTGTTCCCAGAGCAGGTCTCTGTGTTGTGTGTCCCAGGTACACATGGGCACATTTTATTTCAAGTAGGCTATGGCTATACACACCCTTCTGCAATAGCCACATGATCTAAATGTGAGTTTCCATAACACAGACAAATACTTAATCTGAATATTTAATCTATTGTTTGTGGACACTTTTTTCTTCCTCCTGCAGGTACTTTATTTTAAATAATTTAGAAAGGTTGCCTGAACACAGACACAGAAACCCTTGTGACTATGAAGTAGTTTGGATTGAAAAGATCTCAGGGAATTTTTAGTTCACTCCCCTGTCCATAGAAGGCTGAGCTTTGGGATTGAATTAAGTCACTCAGGGATTAATCCAGATGGCAGATATCTACGTTGGGAATACTAGTAGGTTCCTGTTGACAGGTTTTGCTGTCATACTTGAGGAGTTACGAAGACTAACCAGTCAATTTGGAAATAATGTAAGTGCAGCAAGAGTACGAATCCAAAGAGGACCAAACCTTGGTTCTACAGAGGTAGAGGAAATTTAACAATACAAAAGGCAACTTCTGGGACAAAAAACCTCATCTAATCCAGTAATAGAAATTTGAACACTCAGAGAAAATAAACATGTCATCTAAACCTCAGAGCAGAGGCAGCACCTTAAATTTGTCAGTTTGGTGCCTGACCTATAGCTAAATGTTACTTTTCATGTATAAAATATCTTTCTTTGAATCAAGAGCCTGTTACAAGATAATCCAAACAATGTTTTACTTGACCAAAATCACACTACCATTTAACCTCACCTGAACTTTCCATTTATTACTGTTTATCTCCCTTCTGGATACCAACTAAATTGTTTCACAGAAAGCAAGAAAGATATTTTCAGGTTGTTTTGTTGTACATAAATATATAACTTCAGGCAAGCACACATCTGCCTTGGAAAGCAAAGTATGTGTACAATGATTACGTTTAACTAATTAATGAGAGGAAGCTTAAACAATAGTGCAAAAGGCCTAGAAGATACTCTGGGATATTCAGAGCTCTCTATTTAAATGTTCCTGCACAGTGCATCCTCTAGATATCACGTTGGCCTGGCACATCTCTTACATCACTGTGGGCCACTGTGATTTCTGTTTTTCAGATCCTACCATCACAATCAGCAATGGATATAACAGTTGTTGCTGTGTTTCCTTGTCTTATCTTTCTTTTTATTTGTCTACAATTGCTACCTTTTTTTTTTTTTTTTTGTCTATGGTTTTCATGTTCAGATATCTCACATATAAAGAATACCAAAATAAAATCGTAGTAGAGAATATATAGCAAATGGAAAATGATGTGTTCATTCTGAACACACTGCCAATACCTCTGTCTGTAGTAAGGGGAAACAGGTAGATGATTCTGGTTTTGTGTGTTCATTGAAATACAAAATTTTAGAAATTGAATTTCTAGATTTACATGCAATCAGTTGAATGATAAAACTTCCTTTGACTTCAAAAGATAAAAAAATTTTGAAACTCTCCCTCACTCTTCCCATTTGTTTCTTTTACCATTACATCTCTGAGGGCACAGTTTTGGGTGTAGCTTTGCTCTCAGGTTCTCCAAATTCTTATTTGGCTTCAAGAAGGCAACAAGAGCAGATTGTCCAGTATTATTATTTTTCCTAATCTAGGAGAATGGGTAGTTTGCAGAATCTATTGTCTTTTGCACACAGGAACATATAAAAAACAGAAAGATTAAATATTCTTAATGTTTGATAGTATGATGGATAATGCTATAAACTTTATTGGGTATTATTTTTATTTTTCCTTATCAACCTTGATTTTATTTTTAAATTTTGTATTAGTGCTGGTGATTTGAACATTGATATGTTGTTCTCAGGGTTATGAACAGAAGAGTGCAAAAAGAAATCTAAGATTAATAAAAAGGACAGTGAGGAGATCTCTTCCACATATATTCCACATAATTAGTTTTTGAGGGGTGATTATGTTAAACCACTCCTGAACTGTCAATATTCCTTGTTGTCCACTTCAGAGATCCTGGTCAGAAATATTGCTCTCACAGTTTATGTCCTTTTGATGGACAGGTCAACTGACAGCATTTTCAGAAAAAAAAAAAAAAAAAATTCATCATCAACAGTTTACGTGTTTCTTAAAAGACTGCATCAACTGCAGCTATAGGATTCTTACATTCAGAGAAAATTTCCTCTTTGACCTTTCTTATTCTCTTCCATTTTGAAAATAAAATATTATTAAAAGTTCTGAGGGTCCCTTTACTTGGTTCCATTTGCTTTTTATGCAGCAGTTAATGTTAGCAGCCATGAAGGTGACCTAATTCAAAATATAATGTTTCTGCAATTGATTATTGACATACTAGTATATGATTGATTGCGGACAGTTTGAGAAAGAGATATTTATCTACTTTACTAATTATAGTTATACTTGCTAGTGGTGATTTTTTGTGTTTGTGGTAATTTGTGATAAACTATACCAATTTAGAGGAGAAAAGCCTCCTTGTTTTCATGTACTATGCAATCCTAAAAACCCCATCATCACAGTCTCTCCACACCCATAGAGCGGGTAACCCTTCAGATCATGACAACAGTATACTCTGTATTTTTTATCCATTAAGAACTTAATCTTTTTACTTTCCTCCTCCTAAATCCCTTCAGGGCTGCACCTGAAAGAGCCACGTTACCTATTAATCCTAGACTGGTAAGAAGTGAGACTGCACAAGAGTTAAGCTTCTGCTTCCCAAAACATGGTGACTTAGAACCCAGCAAGGCTAAGGAATACAGCAGGAATTCAGTTTGCTGACATTTTGACCCAAATCTACCAAGACCAAGATCTATAATGCTAGTCACAATTAATATTTAATAACTTTTTGTCTTTCCCCGATCTTCTTTCCAAAGGGGCCTACAAACAACTTCAGTAGAACTCAAAAACTGAAGGGTTGAGAACTCTTTATGGTCTAAGATATCAACTTTAAATTATTAATTTCCATCTTAAGGACAAAATTAGCAAATAATTATTATTGAAAAGGAGTGGGGGGCATACTTTGGTTTTGGTGGTGGTGGTAGTGGTGGCAGTGGGTTTTTGTCTTAGGGTTTTTTTGAGAATAAAGAATGAAAGCAGATTTGGACTTCATGCTCCTGTAAGAAATTTTATTCAACATACACTTGACTGACCATGGCCAAGCAACATGGGTCACCCAGCTATGCATCCAAACATTTTCTTATATGGCTCTGCTTCTCTGTAGGGGCTTCTAAGCTGCTTGTGAAGGAGCACCTCCAGTTCTGTACTGTACAAACTGGCAAAAGTCAACATGGCATTGATTTTCCTACTGCAGCAGCTGTAACATGCAGTGAGTCAGAGTCTGCAACATGAAAAACAGAGATGTTCCTGCTGTGGAACAGGCACCTGGGGATGGAAACCATGTAGTGAGCCCTGTAAGTTGTCCTGCCTCTGAGTCACAGTCAATCCTCAGACACATAGGCAGAGTACAAAAGCCTGGCTAAAACATGTAGCTCATAGTTTGGGAAGCTTCTGACCAGTGGATATTTCAAATTACAGGAAATTGCCCTTTTTTTTCCTTTTTATTTTTCATTATAGTTTGGTGACATAAGTCAGTCATTTTGAAATGGTCTTTTAATCTTATAAAAATCATTGGCCAAATTTTATGCACTGATATATTCCTGTATGCTCAGTGAGTAGTCAGCATAAGCACACAGATTTATGTCCTCAAATAAATGAGCCAAGTAGACACTGATGATCATGATAATGATGCCAGTAATGCACATACAAGAGAACTCTAAATGCCCAGCTAGTGCAGAAACAATCCTGATTCATAACAGCATGCTTTGAAAAGTTTCATTATTCTAGCAGCTGAGGCATTTTTCTACTAGTTAAATGCAAGATCATTCTAACAGATGTTGAATTCCTTCCAGTGAACAGCAAACAGCCTTGAGCCAAACACCAATGGCACTACCAAGTGACTGTATCAGTCCAGATCTGGGTGTTGAGATCAGCTTATGCCTTTGAACTGTGCTTCTTGGATCACATCAGTGCAGGCACCAGGGCATTTAATTTTGCAGCAAGCTGCCATCAGCACGTCCTATTACGCTGAATTCCTGTTGCCATCTTCCAAACTCTGCCAGCCTCCATTACTGACTGAGTCTGAATCATTGTTGGGTCATGTAGGCATCAAACTGTGCACAGCAGCTTCTCCAGTTATGAATTGTATCTTGGGTTTCTACCAAGCATGTCAAAAGTTCTTGTGTATCGTTTATTGATACACTTGGACAAGCTTTCCATTAGATAATCACTCCCAGCTCAGCTTTTCACCAAAACAAAAGCAAAACAGGCTAGACTTTTAAAAACTAATATTTTGTAAAATAAGTAATACCTACAAAATAGAAAGAGTCAACAAAAGAACTTCCAAAATGGTAATGTTTACTTTATTGCTTGTATTCTGCAAGGGCCTTAGGACAGCATTCATCAGTAATAAATTGCAGTCAAGATTCACACAGTGCTTGGAATCAATGATTTTAGAGTTTTTTCCAGCCTTAACAATTCTATAATTCTGTGATTTAATTCTCATCTCATTGTTAGGAGCACTGAACTTTTGTGGGTGGAGGGGTTCTGGATTTTTTTTACCATTCACATAAATTTGTTATTCCATTTACAGTCCACAACTCTATTGATAAAAAAGATTAAATTAAATACAGTTATGGAGGGAAGAAAGTTCTTGAATCAACATTGTGATCAAGGTACGCATATATACATTTTACTTCATATTCAAGGAACATTTTTGGTGTTGTAGATTAAGTTGGAATTCACAAATCTGCATATTATTCTGGGCAAATAAATAAAAATTTTGTGTCTGCCACTCCTAGCTTGTCCTGGTCCAAGAGAAAGGCAGACCAGAAAGAGCTTGCTTGTGCTTTCCTTTTTAGGATTTTCTACCCAGATCACCCCCACAAAGTGACATATATTAAGCTATAGTCTTTTCTTATATGAAGTTTTTATCAACTATTGCATACATGGCTATTGGGGAGCTTTGCATTTAGAACCCAGTTCCTGTCATCCTGCACGGTGCCTCATCCACTTCTACTATCTCTTGTCTGTCTTTGGTGTGAAGGAGATTGTTGTAAACTTCCTTTTCCTCACATAGAAACCTAAGCTTCTCCTTCACTGAGGCAGTATCAATAGAGCTTAGCTGTTACTAAGTAAAGCTAAATAGTCACACAGCACATCCTCTTACTTGTTCATGGTGCTCAGTAGCACACCCACATTCTTTTACTTGCAGTTATCCATTTGGAGGGCAGCTCAAGTGCAGTCTCAGCAATCTCAGACATGATTTGACAACAGAAACTGCCCTCTCAGAAAGGGTGGATTGTGCTGATTTGCTGGCAGATATTTGTTCATCATTCAGAAAGTGTCCTGCAGTGCTCCTCGTTCCCACATTTGTCCATGAATCTCCATAGTCTTCACCCACAGCTGCCTCCCCTTTGGGTGCAGTCTGAGCTCCATTACCCAGCTGTGGCCCTGTACAGATTGAGCAGGCTCTTGGTGTGCTGATTTTGTCAGTTCTTGCAGATTAAACAGGAGCTGTGGTTGCAAGGACTGCCAGTCCTTGGGAAACTTCCAAACACAAACTTCTTGGCGTCTGCCTCTCTCCTGCTACGTGATTGCCAGTAGCTACTTCTACATCCAAGACTATTTATAAATACAGAGACCACTTACAAAATGCATACAGAGAGTGACTTTCTGTTGTTACCACTTTACGGAAGAGTCATGTTCTACAGTATGAAATGTGAAAAAAAAATTGTTAAGTAAATTCAGCATCAGTATTTCAGTGTTTTAGGATTATAGTTTCTTTTTTGGTTTTCACCTCAGGCTTGTTCCCATTCTAAAAACACATCTCAAAGAGAGTGAGACAACAAGAGTTAATAAAATTTATGATAATTTTAAATTCCCTGTTTGTTTATTCCCTTACAAGATGTAGAGGAACAAAATCACCTCCTGCAATGCCATAACCAAAGGACATTCTCTGTTATGCAAAGGATATTCAGATGTTTTCTTTTAGTTGCTTCATCCTTAGAAGATGATGGGATGCAGATCTATTCCAGGTGTTTTGGGTAAAAATACAAATTTTAAAGGAGATTCTGACCTTGGCTTAAAATAAGGTTGGAACTTGTAGATGGTATTTCATTAACTCTGAAACTCGTGGCATTTCAGTGTAGACACTTTCCAAGAGACTCATCATTAATTATACTTATGGAGTGCATTGTGTATTATCCTCTCTTGAACACAGGACTGCATAGCCTGTGCCACATTGTCATGCCTGCATTAAATAATGTGGAGTTTCATACCTGAATGTCCAAAATTATATTGTTCTCTGATTGCCATGTTTGTCTGCCTGTTTTAGAAACAATCCCTGGTTCTGTTGTGTTGCTAAATGGGGGAAAAAAAAAAAAGCCAGGAGTAACTTATTTATTTTCAATGTGAAAAGATTTACATAGGACAGTTCCTTTCTTGTTTACTCCCAAGATTTGTTCAATCTAGGAAAAAGAAGAACATCTGCTGAATTAGTTTGCAGGCAGAAATACAGAGTTGCTGGACAGGTCTTCATTTCTTTGAGCTCAGTAGTGTACATTTTCAAGTTAAAAGACTTGTTTTATAAATAGTGCATGCTGAAAATATGAGACAGCAGGAAAATGAATGTCTAAAACAAGAAAATAAAAAAAGGTAGTTCAACACTCTTGATAAGCACAGAATTCCCACACTGGCTCAAAAGAGATCATCAGGAATTTATGGTAACTCTATGGAGATTGCAAAAAAAATAGGGTTTAAATGGATTCTCCATTCCTATTTGAATCTTTATAATCTGTACAGTGTTCTATAAGAATTCAAAAAATACTGAAAAATACTGCAATGATTAAAACACTGAATCTAGTTTTCAAATTCACATGGTAAGTAAAAGATTCAGGTGGAGATTCCTGCTGTTACCTTAGGGAATTCATTTGGAAGGAAACCTACCAAACAAATTAGAAAAACTCAAGTACTTACATTCAGAAGTATGAAATTCATCTTTTCCTATTCCTGTGTGGCATAATTTCATTATGCACTTCTACTGCAACAGCTTTCCATGTTTGTTAGAAAGAACTATCCAACATTGATTAGTTAGACAGAATCTGCGGATAAACAACCCGCCTCTGGGCCTCAGACCTTTACCCAGAGCAACAAACTTCCATCAATTATTTTTTACCTTATTCACCAGTAAATATTTAATGTAGAGATAACCACCTCATGAAATTTGCTTCTCTAATTTGACCACAAGGATTTTAAGACATACTCCGACAAATGTGCAGATACTGAAAACCTCAGAGCTATGTGTGATAAATTCCACAGTAACTTCTGAAATTTTTGGGCTAAGTTGTATGAGGTACTTAGTCAAAAGAGTTCTGTTGAGTTCCCAGCTCTCAGTCCAGGGATTTGTGAACATAAATGGCCTTACCTACCATTCTTTCCACCAAAACCATGGTGTATCTAACACAAGGGGCTGTTGTGTTGGCTATGGAGGCAATCATTTAAATTAAATGCCATGGGTAAGAGAGTGACACATTCAGGGACAATCACTGCTGTTTAACATCTTTTTCAATGACATGGACGTGGGATTGAGCGCATCCTCAGCAGTTTCATGGATGGCACCAAGCTGTGTGGGGCGGTTGACATTCTGGAGGAAAGGGATTCCATCCAGAGGGACCTGGGCAGGCTGGAGAGGTGTGTTGCCTCGCTCCTCTCTAAGAGGAGAACGGGCCACAAACTTTTCCTAAAGATTTGCTGGGAAAGACATGAAAGAGCTGCAGCCAAAGGAAAATAATCCTTATCTCTGTTCTCTGTTCTTCCCTGTGGAATGTGAAATGGAGATTGTTTATCTTCAGTGACCAATCCTGCTCCAGCTGTGTCTGGACTTGGATTGAAGGTCACAAGTAAGTCTAAGATAGGTAAGTTAGAAGTAAGTATTTAGTATAGCCTCTCTTCAATTATTATTAATGTATTTTAGTATAGATTTAATAAAGTATATTCAGAACCTTGAAAGCCTTCTGATATCCTTGGACATCCATCACTTCTTCTCATCTCCCACGGGAGTCGCCTGCTTTTTTTCAATAGAGGTGGAGCTGTGTGAGCCTTGTGGAGTTCAGTGAGGCCAAGAGCAAGGTCCTGCACCTGGGTCAGAGCAGTTCCAAACACAAACAGAGGGGCAGAGAAAGGATTGAGAGCAGCCCTGAGGAGAACGACTTGGGGTGTTGGTGGATAAAAAGCTGGACATGATCTGGCAGTTTGCACCTATAGTCCAGAAAGCCAAATGTGCCATGGGCTGCACAGAAAAACTGGGAAAACATCATTTACTGGACAGCGTTCCTGCCCATGGCAGTGGGGGTAGAACTAGGTGATCTTTAAGGTCCATTCCAACACAAATCATTGTATGATTCTAATTGCTTGAAAATAATTACCAGTAGCTCATTAGAATTTAATGTTGTAGGCACACAACAATTTTTGTAAGTATAGAAAAAAATAATGAATTTTTTAGTACCTGTTGTTTGGGGTTCTTTTCTCAGCCAGCCTTTACCTAATAATGATAGTGTTCTTTTTTTTTTTTGATAGCATGTGAAAATTATTTCTACTGAATTTAGACTAACCTGAGTAAATATCAGTCTAGAAAAATGCTCTTAGTACATCAAGCTGCAAATTTACTTCTTTATCCTAATATCCACAACACAGATAACATGCAATTTAAAGATAAAATGTATTTGTTGAATAACTCCTCCTGGACTGCTACATTTTAAGCTTTTAAAGGACTGTGAATAGAGCACAATTGAGTTACCCACTGAACGTGTGTTTTGATGTACTGAAGTTGTGCAGTTGTTCTTGATGAGTGGAAGAAATTCCAGAGGACAGGGAGTGTTTGGAAAGCAAAACAGAGGCTTTCTTTCTGTTAGAGCCAGTTTATCAAAACAGATTAGATGAAGATCCAGAAATGAACTTAAAGACCAAAAATTATATGTTTGTAAATGATAGCTTTCTATCTTAAAAGACAGCATGAAGCTAATCCATTTGAAGTCATTTGGTCCCAAAAGTTCATTTTAAATGGAGAAATCTTCACTGTGATAGGTAGCCCGTCCTATACCCCTTTTAGATCCTTCAGCTAGATACAAATATGTCTCAATATCCAAAAGGAGTTGCTTTTGTGTGTCCACAGGATTATAATCTTTAAATAACAAAATAAAATGCAATGCTCAAGGATTAATCAAAGCTGTGTAAAATGGCCTGGCCATTTTCAGCCATGCAGGCACATTTGGGACTGATTAGAAATAAAACAAGCAGCAGTTAGAAATGGCTTATGTCTCTTAAATCCATCACAAAAAAATAATTAATTTTTTTAATAGGCAGCTATTGAAAGAGTGCCCAGTTTAGGGAGAATCTGAATCCCCCTCTGTTTAGCAGTTATCAGCACCAGCAACTCTTCTTTCTGTGTTTGCATTTTCAGGAGTTAACGTGGTTCATTTCTCCCATGGAACACTTGTAGACATCTACTTTGAAGACTGATTTCAAAGGTCTGAACAGAGCTACCTCTCCTGAAGTCAAAATCCCTGCAGGGTTACACGTCATGTGCTTCCTATTCCACATCTTGCCCACAGTTTCCAATGTATTGCTCATTCTAAGGCTCCTAAAACTCTTCTCTTAAATATGAAGGGTGTGCTTCTGGGTTTTGTTTGGAATTCACATAGATGTTTAAATTAAATACAGGAAATGCAAACCTCATTAGTACCTTTTTTAAATCTCTGTTTGGAGAAATCATATTAATTGGGCTATATTTGCATAAACATGACATTGATTATTTCAAAATCATACCATGAATATGAAAATATATCAAGTTTGATTGGATCCTACAGCAAAGAGAATTAAATAACAAATTCTAATCATTTCCAGCAGCTGAATTTGGAAACTCTTTGCTGGTTTCTAATTTAATCAAAATATTTGATCTCTTGCTTAGTTTAGCTCATCTCTAATTCATTTTCTGTTTATGTCTTCATATTATATTTACTGTCAGAGTATCAGTTCCTTATCTCTTTGGCAAAAGGTCATATTCTCTTAATGTTCTTTTATAGAACAGGTCTCCTGTGAAGGTTAATAATACAGGGCCTCTAAATGCTGAGGTGTTTGTGCTGTTTTATTAAGACTGATAAACAGAATGGTTCATCATTATTAAGGGCAATTGGGAAATAATTGTTTCTCTACATCTTTTTTTCAGAAAGAAATTATTTGTATGCAATAACATTATTCTTTTGTTGTCCAGAAAATCAAAACTTGTATTTTATCTTATTCTCTACCCTTTCTTGGCTTTTTTTTACCTTTCCAAAGAAATGCATGTTCCACTATAGTTAAACTAAAAAGGAAAAGGACAGAAGTGACCAAAGAATAAAAAGTCATATTTGGTTTCCCAAAAAAAAATACCCAGAGGTGAAGGTCAGAGTCAGGAGAAGAAAAAAATAAAAAAGAAATCTTAATTTCATAGCTGATTCTATAAGGAAATTAACATGCAACAAAGCCTCTCTATAGCAACAATAACTGAGCTGCTATCAAACGCACTCAGGAAACCCCCACTACCGATATCACTCTGTCTTGAATAAAAAGCTATAATTTTAATTTAGAACCTCTTTGAATTTTATATCTTGTATGGTCCAGAGGCATCAGCTCATATTGAACAAGAAGCTACATATACTGAAATGATGGTATAGACAGAGGATAGATTTTAAATACTCCTTTTTTCCAGAAGACTGCCATATTTTTCAGCCCTGAAAGAATATCTTTTTTTATTATTATTATTATTATTTTCTCAAGTATAGAAAAGTTTGTAGCTGAGGGATTTATTCTAAAGCTTCTGTTTATGAAAATTTCATTCCTAATGTTTCCTAATAAAATAATAAGCAGTACCACTTCCTTATAATTAATAAGCAATAAGCATACTGTTTGAGGATGCTAAATGTTTAAATTTTTGTTTTTCCTTCTCTCACTTGTTTTTCAGCAGCCTAATGTATCTGCCTAGACATTAACTAGGCAGAAAGCTTTTGGCTTTATTGTTATTACCAACTGCATTCAGTTTTGACTAGTCCATTAAAACACTTTAGATAATTGATGCATTTACTTGCAGCTGTGGAAGAGGCAAATATTATCCCCAACAGAATTTGACCCAGTAAAGTTATTGCTCTGTTCTTCTGCACCTCCTAAGAAGAAATAAAACTGGTGCTTAGAAGTAAACACATTGAAAGCTTCGAGGACCATCACTTCCTAAAGTTTCTGGATTCTTACTCATTATTATTATCTTGATTAATTTTTTTCTTTCTCTTTCTCTTCCCACACCTTCATTTGAATACTGCCATCATGTGAGCAAGAAAAATTGTGCTTCACTAAGAGCAAATGGAGTTCTACACTCACAGCATCTGAGGGATCGTAAGCTTATGATTCATTATCTGCCACAGCGTTTGCGATCATGAGAAAATAATTTAGAATAAAAGTCATTAGAGGCACTGAATGCCCCAAATTACTGAGCAGAAGATCAGAACCTCTGAAAATCCAATCCCTACTCAGTTTGTACAGCGACTTCAGCCATCACTGAAGTATCTGTGAATTTCAATAAAAGACTTGATGTGGAACTTAGTGGTGGTTGGCAAAATGTTGGACATGCTCATACAGCACCTTTGGTCTGTTTATATCATTATTCCAACTTCTTTTCAGTGTCACACTCGTGAACATGAGGCAAGAGTAGGAAGATAAGCCATGCCAATGACTGCTCCTCTTTGATCACTGGCAAAGGAATTGTCTGGATTTACAATAGTTTTGTGAAGAGTTTATGGGGTTTTGCACACCAAGCTCATTGTGAATTTTCACCCAATTTACTTTAGAACAGTCCTGCTGGAATAAGCCAGTCAAATAGATAATATCCTTGAGCAATTCAGAAATTTGCAGTTTCCACTGGAAACTGTCTTAACAGAATCAGGACTAGCTTTGGTTCGGTGCAAATAAACATTATTGGTGTTCTATAGGCAAGAGTGTATGTTTCTACAATTCCCAGCTACTGAAAATTAATACAGCTGCAACATTAAATAGACCTACTGTGATTTGAACCACCTGAAAACATGACCTTCATTTTTAATGTAAGTATTCTCTACAGACATCCTTTGAAAATAAATCTACTTGAAAGTCTGAGTTTTTGCTTAATATTCTCATGAAGTTTGCTCTGGGGTTGAAAGGGAAAACTGATGTAGGAGTCCTACAATGTCCCAAGAAGGAATACACACACAGGTTATGTATTATATAAATATGATGAAGTAGAAATGCAAGAAGAAATTGTGCAACAAATCAGTAGTCATTTCCCACTGCTCTTTTCAACTGTAAAAGCATAAGACAGACAATGAGGGAGGTATATGATTTCACATTGAATAAAAATTTGAGGCAGACACAAATATTTGCTTTTAATAGAAACAATATTTCTACAACAAATTCACACAGTATAAAAATATCACTCTGGAGATCTGTAGAAAACACTTTAAATTGATCTCATCCTTTCATTGCACCAGGTGCTCTGTTCTGTCTTGTGTAGTGTCTTGACTCTCTCTTTTTTTTCTAAAGAAAGAACCATGTAATTAAGATGGAGGGGCAGGGTTTTTTTCTGGAATTTCAGTTCTAGAGACATGTTTTGTCGCAGTAGAAGATGAAGAAGCAGTTTTTTCATTGCATGAATCAACACTAATCAAATGTTTGGAGGTTCAGATATCTGAAAGTATTTACACAACTTCCCATTCAGTCACCCTTCTGAGGATCCCTGTCTATCAATGGCAAAATATATTCCATATATATATTCAATATATATTCCATATATATTAGTAGGTTTACATATATACATATATGTGTATACATCTATGTAGTAGGTTTATTTCCTACTTTTAGAGCCCCTTTCTTATTGTTTTATGCTACCATCAGAGTGAAGAAAGTGGAATTATATTAAGCATCAAATTTAATTTTAATTTAATCCATTTCCTTTTCGGATGAGTCATACAATTTTGCTTTTGCAAAAAAAAAAAAAAAAGAAAAAAATTGAGACTGAGGCTAGGAAAAGACAGCAGAGTTGAGTTTTGTTTGGTTTTTTGATTGTATATTTTTCATTCTGATAAAGAAATATGCAAGACTTCACAGAAAGGCAAGAAAGAAAATGATTTGTCATAAAATCTCCCAGCCCATCTGCAAGGAAAGCAATTTCCACTGCTCTAGGTTTACTTGTAAAATAGCTCACATAACATTAATCATAACCATCTGATTCCCATCCCTCAATTTCCTGGGGTCAGGAATATTCATCTCATATATCAAGAACAAATAGCTTTCTCAGACACATGTTTTGGTCAAACAGATTCAGATATTTGTATCTATGAACTGTCAGCCTTTGCATCTTTTATCATCTTGTTTTCTCTCACTGCAAAGACATTGTTAGGAGCATAAAAGTGCCTCAAATTGGATGCTGTTCTGTTCCAGTTTTGGAATAATGTAGTCAGTGCTGATATGAGTTGCTGAAGATGAATACCTTATTATCCAAAGTTCTTCTTTTTAAGCTTAATGTTAGCTCAAAAATAAAAATATGTACATTAGACACGAGGGAAAAAAACCCTGAAGTTGTTTTGATATGGTTACATTGTTTAGGAGAACGTGACTGAAAAAATAAAATTAGGAATTAGTGAAAAACCCCAAAGTTCAACTTTCTCCACAAGGTTTGTGAGAATTAAGAGTCATTCCTGAGTAGGGACACAACATTCACCTAAAACAGACTTCACGTGAAGAGGCCTGAAAAGTAACAAGTTAGCTCTGGCTAGCTTGTGATCTTATTTACATCCATCTAAATGTAATATCTGGTCAGAGCCAACTACACTTATTCCAGAAATAATTTAAAGCAGAATTTTTCTTGTCCTACCCCTTGCACAGTTCTGATTTCAGCTCAGATCAGCATCCAGATCATAAGCACCTTCCTGGTTGCTGCTCCTCTCTGATGTTTGTCTGTGGAGTTGCCCCTTCATCTTTCTGATGTAAATCCCACAAGGCAAATCTCCCTTTCAAGGGCCAGCCTTCCCTGCCATCACCTGTTACACCTATGCTGCCTCAAAAGCCTTTTTTCATCCCCAAAATTATCTGAACTCAGATTTCCTGCTTTATTCCCACCACTGGAACTGCTTTGTTTTGATCACGGCCAAGTCACTAAAACCCCTCAAAGTCAGGAGAAGCAACACATCTGTTCATTCTCTTCTGTGGCATTTCTCCAGGCTTTTAACCACCTAAGTACCAAAAATTATGGGTTTGCCACTCTCAGGGATATTGCACTGTATTTCAGACGTGGTGTTGAGGCAACTGCTTTGTTTGGTCCCAGCTGTGTGGCCGTGGCAGTGCAGAGATAACAGCACAGCTGTAAACAGACACCGAAAATGAACAGCGACGTGGAGAGCCCAAGCAGAAATTTCTGCCATTAAGGTGTCATGAACAATCTCTACAGAAACCTGTATCATAATTGTAATGATAAGACTGTACAATACATTGCACAATTCTTTTTGGTTATGCATGCAAGTAGAAAATTGATAAAAAGGAGTGAAAATGCTTTTCTTGCCAGTTATACTTCCTTGGAAGAAAAATAAACAAATTGCAGACACATGCTTGATGCCAAAAAGATCTTCAGGTATTTATTTTGGAAAATGCTATAATGGAAGTTTCTGGCTGCAATTGAGTTTAGCTGCCGATGAAAGAAACAAAAAGGGGTAAAAATGAGATACTTTAAGGTCCCATTTTTATTCAGGGAGGAAATTTAATCTTGAACAAGCTTGAGAGGGTTCTATAAATTATTTTAGACAGACTACTGAAAAGCAAGGGAAGAATGTAAAGAAGGACTCTTGTTTATCCAAGATGTAAAAGTAGCCATAAAAGCTCCAAATGGAAAAATAATTTTATAAAAATGAACAAAAAAGGAAAGAACAAAAAGAGCACTGGTGGGAACTGGTGCCAGCTGGAGGCTGTAGGGTGTTGGTCTATGCCCAGGAAGGGAAACTCCTCTGCTCCATGGTGGAGCTCTAGGAAGAAGTGAAGAGGTTGAGGAATACCATAAAAATTTTAGAATCAGAATGACTGAGGTTCGAAA